>VZRF01001110.1:1074184-1245579 GCA_013396875.1 Vireo altiloquus | reverse complement strand
CGGGCCGCCCTCGGGCTTGCGCGGAGCTCGGCGGAGACCTCGGGGCCGGCGGGCTTTCATGGACAGGAGCTGACCCTGCGGCGGCGCGGCGCTCGGCTTTCCCTCGGATCTCCGCTGCCCGGGCAAATGCATACAAATGCATTTGGGAGCCGAGAGGACAAGGCGAGGATGCATCTCTCCCGCGGCACAAACGTAAGCGGGAGCCGGAGCCACGGGGCGCACCGCACCGCCGTCCCGCCGCGGGGCCGGGCAGGGGATGGGGCCGCGGCTCGGCTCCCACCGCGGGCAGGGGACGACGACCCCGGCGGGCAGTGCCCCCAGCCCTACCTTCCGAGGGCCGGCCGTAACCCCGCGGGGTCCCCGGTGCCCCGGCGGACCGCTGGGGTTCCGGCTGCCCGGACGGAGACCGCCTGTACCGCTGGCTCTTCTGTCTCTCTCCTCCGCACCCCTCGTGTCGTTCTGGATGTGTCCCGTCCCGTCCAGCGCCCTCGTGTCGTCCTTCCCTCGCCCGCTCCGGGCAGCCTGGCTCTGGTGTCCCCGGGGAGTGGGGACAGCCTGACCCGAGAACCGGTGCCCTCCTGATCCCCGAGGGGGAACGAGGATCCCTGTCAGCTCGTGCGCCCCTTGGGTACCTAGCTAGTAACACGGAGTAAGCCAACAAATAAAAAACCTGTAGAATTTACGTTAAAGAGCTAAGGCTACTCTCTTAATAACAGAGAGAGCTAGATGAGCTGCTCTGTACTCACGTTTTTGCAATTAGCTGAGGTATTTCTAATGCATCCTCACCTGTGATGCAAAGGTAGAGCTCTGCTCTCTACAGTTTACCTAAAAGCAGCTTCGGTAAGATGACTCTGAATTTATGGTAGTTGTAATGGTATTAGAGAGGGTACTAGTATGTGTCTCTCTTTGTAAAGTGCTTATATTGTTCTGGCTGTGTCTTAAGTTTCCTGAGCGCTCTGAGCGGGAGAGAGGATTTTGTTTAGTGTTGTAGTGAGGATTATGCTGCTAAAGTGTTCCTAGTGTATAATCTGAGTGTACTTGAATGCTGGCGAGCAGTTAAGGGGCTGCCTCGAGGTGGCCTTCCCAGGAGATCTGTGTTTAATGGCTGTGTCTTTGGGACCTCTTCAGGAATTGTCTGAGTGCAATTTAAAAGAATGGTTTTATTTGAAATCTCTAAAGGGGTATTGCTGATGGAGAAAGGAAAGAGGTACAATACCAGAGATGCAGTTTACTCAAGTTCAAAATCTGAGATAGCGTCATAATATATATCTATATGCTTCTATAATGTTTACCTAATTTACTTGTACAGAGAGCAAGCAACCTGGTCACTTGCCTCTATTAGGAAACCAGAATTCCTTGCCAAAGGATCAGGTTTCCTTAACACCTGTCAAACCCTTACAACTTCAACCACCTTTTTGTTGAAATGCCATTAGGTCAGGCCTATATAAGGATGTCTCTGCAGGTTAAATAAATAAAACAGCTGCATGACTTCTAAATCTCTCACCCCGTTTATTGATGGAGTATTTCATTTTAAAATATGAACAGCCTAATGTCACCCTTGTTTCCTGCAATCACCAATTTGTAGAATGTTTGAAGAATGATCTACAAAATATGCAGAGAGAAACCCTGTGAAAGAAGAGTGTTAGAGTGTTTCATATGAGTGGGAGTTTAAGCTGTATACTTTTGCCTTAATACAGAGAAAAACCTGTGTCTGCTGTCTGGAGAAGAGAACTAGTGTAAGCAGAGATTTACTCATAAAACTGTTCTAAAAGTCACATCTTTTTAATTTTTTTTCTTTTATAAATACTACCAGAGTTGACTGTTCTTCTGGATGTGGTAGTTTCTCATTTTAAGCCAGATGCTGTCCAAGGAATGTTTGGGCCAGCAGGCAGGGAGGGAGTTTCATTTCTCTGAACCCCAGCCCTGCTGTAGAACTCTTCTTGGGCCACTGCCCCTCTACCTCTCACCTCATCCTGTATCTCTCCCTTTTCCCATTCATTCAAACTGTGAAATTTGGCAAAGCATTCAGGATCTTCCCCCTTGCTGGCTAATTGCATGATGCCATCTGTGACCAAAGGGCATGTGACTGTCACACTGGAGAGGCTTTGCAGGCTGCTGTGTCCCCACAAACCGTGTTGCTAGTAGGTCTTTTAAAATTTGGAAAGCAGCACTCAACCTCCTGGCTAATTTTATTACAGCAGCAAAGAAAGTTATCTTTTTTTTCACATCGTGAAAGATAAAGTTTATAGCAGCTTGAGGTCTTTGAGAGGCCCAGAGCATCTCTGTCCATAAGGTGCTGTGGTCTTTCCAAAGCCCTTCTCAGATCTTCGGACCGTCTCTTACAGCCCCATGGACCCAAACTGGGCCATTCTCCTCAGCAGTCCTCTGACAGATCCAGTGAAGGAATGTATGTGGGGCAGGTGCTGGTGTTTAAACCATCATCCCTGATGAGTGCAGGGCTGAAGGCACCTTTGACAGTCATACTAGAAAGGGGTTTTCTTGTCTTCTCTAGCAGCCAGCTAGTGTATTTCTTCCTTTAAACTTGAGATTTAGGAAACCAGGCTGGAATGAAGAAGATACTGCTGTGCACTGACCAAACCTGAGCTCCATATGGTGCTGAGTGGTCTTCAGAGGGTGTAATTTTTCATTGTAGCTTGCCACAACTTTCTTTGAAGCTTATCGGTTTTCTCATCCATCCATCACCCCTAATGCAGAAAACCTCCATGGATAGTTGCTGTCCACTCTGTAGGAAGAGGCAAACAGTCACAAGATGGCAAAGATTATCAGAAAGATAAACTCAGTTTTTAGTGGTAGAACAACTCAATCACATTTGGTTGTGCCTTCCTCCAAAATGATTAACTAGTGGCCCTCAGCATATGCTTGCATGTAAAATAGAGAGGACGAAAAGGTAGAAGAAGGGGAGGAAGTTTAAGAGATACCCCTTGCCTATGTCCTAAAGCCTAGGTACTGAAGCACCTTCATATGTGATGTTAAATGGGGAAAAAAAAAGCCAGCATTTGAGTCAACTGAAGTCTTCTATGCCACATGATTCTGCATTTTTCTATTGGCATGTCCCAACATCTCCAAGAGTTGTGGACTCGGCCAAGACAAGGAGCTAAGCTCCATGCAGCTACGGCAGATGATGGATCAAGTCACAGATACGTTTTGCAGCAGGGAGCCTGATGTCTTAGTGGCTGTGCTGGTGTGAGGGTGAAGACTGAGAACTGACTGATCTGCAAATGTACAGAGTAGCAATCTCAGCCAAGAGGGAGGGTTTGCATGAATTAGGTTGCACATGGTTTGATTTACAAAAACTTTTACTTGTGAAAAAAGATAGAAGGAAGTCTCACTTCTCTCACGCATTAGAGGATCCCCAGCCCTACAGTTGTCTCTGGTCCCTGCTTTTTGTCTTAGTTGATCACTCATCTGTTCTTGACATTAGCTGGAGAGCACTGTGTAAGCCAGACATTTGTCTTTACTTCTCACTAAATGTTTCTGTATAGCCAGTTACATCTGTGTAATTTACAGCCCTGGGAACATTTTGGAATTTCTTTCCTGCTGTGTTTGCTGGGAGGTGACAGAGGCAGGTACCTGACACATAAGAGCTTTATACCTGGCTGGTGTAGTAGAAGAGGTTGTTGTAATTATTAGAGGAGTCATCTTTGAATTTTGGGCTTTGGCATTTTTGAGCCTACCTTATTTTGTAGGTAGCTAAAATGTTTTATGTGATTTTTAATTGCAAGTCCATTTTGCACTTTTGAAAGTCAGATAAAGGGTTGTCAGTTTTAGCTGATACAGTGTAATGCATGGACTTTCTTTCTGGCATAGCTATCTACTGTCACTGAGCTTCTAATTTGATCAAAAGACAATGCACTGTGTGATGCAGAAACTTTCAACTTGAATTCTGGTCTTTAGAGCTCTGAAAAAACTGAAGTGAGTGTCCTGTAGTGGACATGCTGTTTGGACAACAGTTGGTGTCAGGTCTATTTTAGGAGTGGTAGACCTACTCCAGTAGACATTTCACGTCTGTAGCAGGAGAAAGCTCGAAGGGAGGAATAGCTAGGGACTGTAGTGCTGGTTAATTAAAGAACATGCCCCTACAAGCACGCTGGGATGTGTAAGGTCTAGTTTCCACCTTTTCCTCCCTCTGTGATCAGAGCTGAAGCACTGATGCATATTTCTGAATATCCCATATGTTCTATGCATTTACTTCTCAAAGACATGATGTATCTACTATTTTACAGTGGCAGTGATGACTCTCGTGCCTTACTGTTCCTTAAATTATTCAATTGTTCTGTTTGCCAGAATTTAAGCTCTCACAATATAGAAATCCACTTGATAAAACCATGTTATTGCTCTGTGGTTTTCATGCACTTGGATGTTTCTGAAACGTTTGATTTCCAAAGCCTTTAAAGAATTAGTAGGATTTTCACTAAATACTGCTATATATATATATATTTGTATGCATATGTACTTATATATCTGTGAAGGACCTTTTCTTTCTGTTTAAACCATATATTCCTGTATAAAGTGGTAATGTTTTTTTTCTGCTTTCTTTTTTTTCCTGTGAAAATCTGACTAATTATCTGGCAAAATTAGGTGACATGAAGTTATAGGTGCTCAGTTGCAATTATGTTACTTTCAAATACACATGATTCCAGATACTCAAGTGCTCTCTGACCTGGTCCAGGAAACATTTTTAGTCAGTCTAGCATTTCATATTATGAAAAATCACTGAGGTTACATAAATTAATGAGCAGGAGGGCTGAGCTGGGACTTGAGTGAGTGCTAAGTAGTTAGTACCAGAACTATATTTCTGCTGGTTTTGAAATATTTCTTCTTAGAACTGAGTAGTTAGAGGTAACTATAATTGTTACCTACATTTGTGCCTGGTTGTCCAACACTAACAGAAAATATACTTCTCATTTATTAAAAGATTCTGTCACTGATAAGAGAGTGATTAGATGTTAATCTGGCTAATACAATAATTAAGTAAAAAACAGTCGACAGTCTGTTCTTAATCATAGTAAAAATGTGCTCTGTATATCATTCAACACTTCTAAAGCAAATTTTGAGCATGTAATCTAGATCAGTCCAATAGATGTTTGTTGGAGCAACTGAAACATCAGTGTGCTATCAACATTATTTTCATACTAAATCCAAAACACAACACTCCACCAGCTGCTAAGAAGAAAATTATCTCCCTGGCTGAAACCAGGACAGTGAGCCTATGATAGCTAAAAGTATCACACTTTCTACCTGATCATGGAGTTTGAAGTTAAAATGTGATGGGATTTTTTTATTTTGTCAAGAACCTCTCTTGCTTGTAGCATGATAAAATTTTATAATAGATGAACAAGTTTGACACAAAATTTTCACTTATGGTAAGGGGATGTGATCTGAGGAGAAGACTGATAGGAAGTCGAAAGTATCTAATGTATCTAATGATCTCTGCAGGAATTAATTTATCTTTTTTTTAGAGTTTCTTTACAGAAACATTTTTTTCTTCCCAGGAAGAAATTTACTACATAGCAGCATTCATATTTGAAAGCGGCTGCAAGAAAATCTAAAGCAGATGCAGTCATTTTATTAATAAAAGCCAGTGTAAAAGATATGTGCTGTATAGGAGGGTATACACAACCTCGATCTTTGCGTGGAAAGCCTTCTCAATATCGTGGAAATTTGATGGTTTTGATTCAGGACTTGCTGAAGTCAGTGGTATCCTGCCATTTGGATCTTGAATCAGATTTCTCTTTCCTTGGAGTTCTGAAAATATAGATGTTTTCTCACATGATTTTTCTTTCTTTCCCTTTTAGGAAAGCTCTCCTTTTTATTGCAATGTGTATAGCTGTGGGTGTTGCGCAAGTTCCCAAACAAGGTGAGAATGCTTTGTTTATAACAGGATTTGTATAATCTGTTAGTAGATGAAAAGAATAAATGGCTGTTGTTACTTGTGACCTTAGGTTCAGTTCCTTAATTCATATGACTTAAAGAAAATATCAGTTACAGCATAATGAGAGCAAAAGTTTTAAGCACCAGTTTGGAAAAGATGACCTTTTGAAAATTACTCAGATTTTCTGTCTATGAAATTGCTTACATATTTAAGCAAGCTCTTCATAAAAAAGAAGCCTTGTGCAGTGAAAAGGCTTTGATTGTGTCTTCACTACAAGTGGGTGTCCTTGGGGGTGGCAAGCTATAACTGAGTTACCTTTGCACTTAAGGCTGTGCAGGCAAACCACTGTGTATAATAAAGGCTTAGTCTAGGCTGGCATCACTAAATTAAAATGTGAAATTCAGTATTCATTTGGCTTTGCATTCAGATGCAGATGTTAGTGTGGAAATAGGGTTGTCTTGTTTTCAGTTTCTTTTTTAATCTGCCAGCTGTTACAACAGCACCAGATGTGCAGCTTGCTCTGGAGACTGCTGTGGGAGTAATAGGGTCCCAAAGTGGTGGAGGTTGAAGTGCCATTTGGTCACTTCTTATTTGCCATGAGAGTGGCAGCATCAGTTATGCACCACAGTCCTTTGCTGTACAGGTGAAGCACGAATAGGTCATCCTTGGCTGGTGAGTGTGTTAACTGCACATACTCATCTGAATACAAACAGATGGGTTGCGTGCTTAAGACAAGACTCATTCCTGATAATGTTTTGCTAGAGCCCTTTGGGATGTCTCAGCAGCCTCCCACCATTATTCTCACCAATACATTTTTCCTGCTTGTCATTCCCAGAGATTGGCAATGCTTGGTTTTTCCTTCAGTCATGGGTTTTTTTGTTTTGCTTCCCCTGTCGTTGCATTTGTAGTTTTGCCTTCTAATGTTGCCCACTGCTTGCCTGGTAAGACTGGTTGTTGATTTTTCACATCCAGCTCAATGGGGGCCATATGCTTTTGTGATGATGGGATTTTCACGGATTTTTATAATAGCTGAGCCAAGTTCTCACTGGAGGAGGGGCAGCGCTGTTAGATGTGTGTGGCCTGCCCTGCCGCAGGCCTGCAGGGATGGAAAGGGAAGAGGCTGTTTTAGGGAGGCAGTTTGCAGTTTCCTGGTACAGTGGGAGCAGGTGAGGGATGCCAGAGACAGCTGTATGGTGACAGTTCGAGTGTCTTCATCCCTCCAGCCCACCCTCTTCCTCTGCAAAGAAATAAGCCTTTTCTCTCACTTCTCACGCTATACCTGAGAGGACATCTTGTTAAGTTTGGTATGCTGTTATAAATCATGTTCAGTGAAATATATGAAAAAGATACAGTCTCAGTCTTAAGCAATAGTACTTTGAGTGGGGCTAGAGGACAGGCAGAATTAATGTGTCTTGCTGGCTTTCCTATGCCAGTCATCTGATCTGGTGTCCAGGAGAGCATTTGTTGCAGCCAGGTACCTTAATGTACCCAACTGCAGATGCATCATCACCTAGAAAATGGGCAATCTGATGAGTAATTACTCTTGGCTCTGGTGGCATTGATTGATGAATGGCCCTTATCTTTTCCCTTACCCACACTGGAAACGGGAGAGGGAGAAATGTTTGTACTAAGATTGCTGAAACAGAGAGAACATCTCAGATCCTGCCTTCAGAGTAGCTGTGAGTACGGAGGAACGTGGGAAATGAACAAGGGGGACTGAATGGAGTATGTGTGTGAAACAATCCAACAGTCAAATCCCTTCATCCCTCTCCAATTCCTTTGTGGGGTTATTTTTGTGCCACAAGAGGGTCAGAAGGCTTTTTGCCAAAGCTGATGTTAGATTTTGCCTTCCCTCATGATGCAGTAAGGTTGTGAATTTTCAGACTTCTTCTAGAAAGTGGAAGGAAAGCACTTGACACCAAAAACCCAAAACAACTTTTCCTTCAAGAAGTCGAGCTGCTGCAATTTGGGGGACTAATGGGTTGAATAAGCAGTAAGTGAAGACAGATGTTTTGCAGACATGGGTAAACAAAGAAAACTGACAACTGATAGGTAAAGCAAATAGTGGTCGTCATGCTGGGAGGAAGAATGAGAGGGTTGCCTGCTTCCAAAATCCTGTGTGCTGCCAAGAGCTTCTGAAAGCCTTAAAATAAAATAAAAATACATATTGGACCAGAAGTGAAATGACTGGCCAAAAAAGTTTGGAACAGCCTTTTGGCTTGACAGTGGGTTAGCAGGCAGCAAGTCAGCAAGGAATAATTACTTTATACTTACTTTTTTGATGTAATTTTTCACACAACATTTATTTGTGTTTAGATCTCTCAAGACCTGTCATTGTTTGCTGAAATCTATTTGCAGCATAGAAAATAGGAAATAGTCTTATTCCTCATCATGCTCACTGATGATTTTTCTCTTTTTAACAACTTTTAAACTATGTGCTCCTTTCAAACCAGAACTGTCAAAAATTTGGCAAATTTGCTTGAAGTTTAAGATTTAGTAGTGATAGGCTTGAATGTCATTTTTAAGCTGGCTATTTTAAACCAGTTTAAGATTTTTATTTTATACTTGAATTTATAATACTTTGGATAGATCACATGCATTGTTGTTTTTTAATAAAAATGTGTAATTAAAAATTTTAAAAAATACTGGTATATTAAAAATACAAGTATTTGCCCAATATTTCAGGTTAGGAGGTGCTATTTAGACACAACCTTAGGCTGGACTAGCAGCTCTTCTCTTTGAGCACTCAGCTGGCCCAGCCAGTGCGCAGAATTAGCGGAGCAGTGTATTCTGCCTCGGGGATTATTTGCATGTGTAAGACAGCATTGCCCAGAGCTCAGGACCTGTGTTTCCTCCCAGCTCCCCTTCACAAGGGCAGTACAAGTACAGCTTTCTCCTCCAGAGCTACAGGCAGACCAGGCAGGACAAGGTCCTGGGAAAGTGTGGTGGTTCATTAGCAGATGCACTGTGCTTCAGAGCTCTACTATAACCTGACCTCCTATTATCAGCCTGACAGATAAAAACATAGCCATAGTAAATTAATTGCTCTGAGGCAAAACATCTTGAGAAATTGGCATACACAGGACTTTCTGCGGAACTATTCTTTCTCCATACCTCCATCTGCACTGGCTACTCGCCAGGGTAATCTTGGCACATCCGTGAATCTCAAACATGACTAGAAACACTACAAGGTGTGTAATTAATTTTCAAGATGTACAGTGCATTCAGGTTGATGCTTTTGGTTCCAGTTTATAAATCACTCTCAAGGAAATCTCAGGCACTTCTCATAATTTACCACTGAAACTAAGCCAACATCTGTCTATTCTTAAAGTTTGCTATGAATACATTCAGTAAACAGAGAAAGGGAAACTGGGAAAGGAGACCTTTTTTCCACTTAAAGTGTACTCATCCATTTGTTTCAGTGGCTCTTTTCATTTAATGTAGCAGCAATTCCTTAACTTTTCTTCTTTACTCCACATTTTTGTTGTGCCATTAAATAGATTTATTTACTTAGTATAAGCATGCCCATAGTAAAAGTACCCTCAGCCAAATGCTGTAGAAAGTGCCTGTGTCTGCCCAGCCAGGCTTATTTGATCAGTGCAACTGTTAGATACTACAAGTAATTTTTAATATAGATGTTCCACTGAAGTTGTTCCAGTGAGGGGTGGAAACAGATGATATCATATGCTGCTGTGCAATGCTGTTTATGAAAATTAGTCCTCAGTTTCCCCTTGTGCAAAAAAATCAGAAAATTTGGGTTAGGGGGACCTTGAACTCATCTGGTCCTAACTCCTGCTGAGATCAGGGTCAATGTTGAAGTTACTTCAGGTTGTTGGGTCCTGTCCAGTTGGTCTTTGAAAATCTCCAGGAATGGAGATTACACAATGTCTCTGCCCCCTGGTCCAGCACTTAACCACTTTTGCAGTGAGAATGCTTTTTCTTTCTATGGAGCTGAAATTTCTTGTCCTGCAGCTTGTGCCTGTTACTCCTCAGCTTTTCTCTGTTTTTCCTATGGCCTCAATTCAAATAATGGACAATTTTAATCAGATTCCCTCAAAACTTCCTGTCTCTAGGCCAAGAAAATGTCGTTCCTTCAGCCTTTCCTCGTGTCGTTTGTTTTAGTTCCTAATCTTCTTGTTCTGTATTTCAGTGATTGCATTTTGATTCAACACCTGCAATATTTCTGTACCTTTCACAGACACTCAAATACTCAGTTTTACCAGTCAATCAATGCCATAAATGCTGTCTTATTTTGAGACTCTACAGAAAGGATCCTGGAGGTCTGTGCTTTAGCTCCTATTCAAGACTTTGTAGTGTTTCAGCTGCATCATAAGGGATCTAACAGTGTCTTTATATTCATCCTGAAGGAAGGTATCTATGCCCACCAGCTCCAACTTGCCCAAATCTGATTTAGGCAATACGAAATTAATTGGGTCGCCTTCAGCTGTTGATTTACTCAAAGGTGGCTTTGATTTCTTATCTCAGGACAAATTTGAGTACAGTTTATCAGGAGTATAGATAACTGTGTGTCTACCCATTAGGTGAAGATATTTAGCCTGGTAAAAGAGGGAGACACTTTAAGGCCCAGACTAAGGAAAGACTTAAGGCACATAGCTTGCATTGGATGAGAAACAAGAGAATTCAACAGCAAAAAAACCACTGCCCTGTGGAAAAAAAAAACCACTGTAGGAAGATCTAGTCAGACTTCTATATGTCAAAGCCAAACCTTTAGAATATAAATCAGTAGGACAGCTGGCTGCTCTGTCTCTCTAATGTCTCCTGCTGTGGAATTCACTCTTAATTCAATGTCTTGTCAGGGTAGCTGCAGCCTTGTGCACTTTAGGGGGAGAGATGAGCCAGAAGATGGGAGCACTACCCCTTTCATCCTGACAATTCTCCTCTTTCCTTGCTCCTCACCACTTCCACTGCTCCAAATTCACTTCATCTGTGGCTCTAACAAGTAAACTGTGTGGAGGGGAAGGAGGGGATGGTGGTGGAGGTGCATCTCCCCTTGGAAAGATCTTTGTTTTCTTTTAGTCTACTAACTTTGGCACAGATACATACAGTTATCCTGCTGGGAAAACAATTCCCTTTGTAGCCAGCTTTGTAATGGCACAGGACCTTGGTGGGCAGAGAGGTCCCTGTGAAAGCACAGCAATTCTTCCCAGGTACCAGTTCAATTACCCTTGCAGCACATAGTAGCTCCTTGGCAAGTCTTACCTTTGTATTTTGCTTTGAGCCAGTGACTACCTTTTGGTGCTCTGCTGAGGTGTTACTGTGTTATGAACAGCTTGTCTCTTCTTATAAACAAAGCAACTATTCTCTCAGGTGCTTTAATTACAACTTTACAGATAAAGAGGAAAAGCATGGGTTTATTGCAGAGGTTTTTTGCAGAAGAAAAGGTTTTTTTAAAAAAAAATAGGCTCAAAGAGTAGACAGGCTTAGCCAAATCAATAAGGAAGTGTATTCATTGATCACTGGAAAGCTTGAAGAGAGCAAATGAGGATTTTTCACTTTCATAAGTGAATTAAACTACTATGGGTGTTTTGTGGGCCTTTATGTGTGTTTGTTTGGCTTGGTTGTTTTTTTAAGATGGAAATTTCACTCTGGGTTTAATTATTTGTTTGATTTATGTGAAGGATCAGTGCCTTCCACCAGGGATTTGGTGGCCTTACTGTGTGAAGTGCATATGCTCTGGGAGGTACAAATTTGTTAAAATGCTGTGTATACATTTGTTTATATGGATTTAAATGTATGAGCTCGTAAATGAAATCAACAGTGTGCCTTTATTTCTTTTTACAGCAATAGATGTTCTTCATCAACTAGGCCTTGTGAAAGATGTCCAAGAGCCATCAGAGACAACAGTGCCCTCAACATCCACTCTGTTACCTCAGGGTGTTCGTCTAACTGCATCAGGAGTTGTAATAAGTAGTGATGCCCATATTGAGTCCCCTGTTGCTCAAGTCATACCATTGAATCTCGGGCATCAGTTCACCTTATTGGTTGGGTTGTACTCTTACAGAGCCAGTAATGCTTTTCTTTTCAGTATTAGGAGCAAAAGCAGGCTGCAGTTTGGTGTGCAGCTGCTACCAAGGAAGGTAGCGGTGTACTCTGGAGGGAAGCAGCCTGTGTACTTTGAGTATTGTGTTCATAATGAACAATGGCATTCATTTGCCATTGGCATTGGAGACAAGACTGTCTCAATATCTGCTGAGTGTGGAAACAGGTACTACAGCAGTGAAGTACCTTCTGAAGTGGAGACATTTGATTCAGAGGGTATATTTACCCTGGGAAGGATGAACTCTCACTCTGTCAGCTTTGAAGGAGTTATATGTCAGCTCGATATTATTCCTTCTGCAGAAGCCTCTGCAAACTACTGTAAATATGTGAAACAACAGTGTCGCCAGGCTGAAACATATCGATCTCTGTGGGGGACTTCGCTTGTGTCGGATGGACTGGATGTTTTTTCAAAGATGATCATTGATGAGGAAAACCAGGAAGATATATCAGCTTATAGATGGAAAGAAGTATCAAACATGCCTGATACCAACATTGCTCAGATTCACCTTCTACCAGACCACATTGAGTTAAGAAATGCCTCTACATGGGAGTTTGCAGAGACCAAACCTTTGTTGCTGGAAGCTTGGCCTCAAACAGAATTCCAGGAGAACGTCAAACTGGCTCTTCAGCAGCAGGAGATGAGCAAAAAAAGAAACCTCACTAAAACCCCTGCAAGATCATATCCAAATAGTTCAGCTAATACCACAGAAGATGCAGGTAGACGTAGTGAGCCTTCTCTGATCTCCCCTGTAAAACAGAGTAAAACTAAAAGCAAGGGAATGGAAAAAACAAAACAGGATTTAGATGAACC
Organism: Vireo altiloquus; assembly: GCA_013396875.1. Lineage (NCBI taxonomy): Eukaryota > Metazoa > Chordata > Aves > Passeriformes > Vireonidae > Vireo > Vireo altiloquus. The sequence goes on along the minus strand of VZRF01001110.1, from coordinate 1,232,815 downwards.
GAACAAAAACCAGCAAATCTTCAACACAACCCTGTACAGTTTTCCTGCTGAGTTCCCTCTGGATAATCAACTCCATCCGGGGCAGGAAGGTGCATTTGATGCTGATGAGACTTATCATACAGAAAACAGTTATGAAAATGGTATTGATAATTATGCTTATGACTATGAAGATCTTGGCAAAATGTTTGAAAGGGGAAGTGTCAGAGGTCCAAAGGGGGAAACTGGACCTCCTGTAAGTTATCTTTATTACTCTTTTTACTATATTGCAGCAGCATACATTTAACAGAGGCTTTGAAAGAAACCTCTCCAAGCATGCCGAAGCTGTGACTGCAACTTCTCCCAGCTGTACTGTACAAATGTTTGCCTGCCTTAAATATGTCTGTTTCTCAGATGTAATTTTTGTGTAAGTGTCAAATACTTTTATATATACTTTTATAAAGACGTCCAAGATATTCACATTCTGATGAAGTGGTAGGCAACCCAGACTCTAAAATTTGGAATGCAGCTGGATGTTTGTAACAGTAACTTAATAAAATTGCCGGCTAAATTAATGCAGTTCACAAATATAGGTGCTGATCCATAAAAAGAACAACTAAGCTGCTTGGAAGACTGTCACAGTTTTCCTTTTTGAGCAATGATGTCAAAATTTATAGTTGTAGAAAGAGACCAGCTGCAGAATCTAGTCTGCATTCATAACCCAAGGTTATGGGGTCAAGCAAACCGGCATGTAAAATGGTTTTTTGAACAGTCTTACAAGATTTTGAGTTATTTTTTCAGTTCACAGGGTAAGTGATTTTTGATACAATTGCAAATGCACAGTAGTGTTTTTAATAGAAACTCATTTATCCTTTCTTATTGTGTGCACAAGGCTCATAAACTTTTTAGTACATAAAAATGTGTCCATATATGTGAAGCTACAGACCAGAAAGAGCATCAGTTCCTGCTTAGCCTGGGAAATACAATAGATCATGCTTCATGCTTGTGTGAGATTTTGGTTAAAATTTTTAAATCATAGCATAAGGTAAATTTCCCTTGCTTTTTTTGTTTTTGGGTTTGTAAGTGTTCATCTGTGTGGTCACAACTGGAAAGCAATTTGATATCTGTTAAGCAGCTCCTACTATATATATATTTGAATATGCCCATAAATTTATTGTGTCTATTCTTTGAGCACTGAAATATTTTTTTCTTGTGCAAGCTAACAACTGAGAACCTATTCAAAAGTTCAGTTTTTTCTCTAAACAGGATCCAGGCACAAAGGAATTGTTAAGCAATTGAAAAATGTGTTAATGAGTAATACATTGCTCCAGAGGTAGTGCTTGATCTTCTTTGATTGTGAAGTCAGTCTTTTTTCCTCTCTTTGCCCCTTATGGTAACATTTTTGGTGACATATCACTAAGCATGTAGCACGAGGTTAATTTCCATTTCTGAAGCTTAAGATGCTTAGTAACTACTAATGGAAGGTTTTAGTTTTAGCCTGTAACTTGTTAGTTATGATTTCAGTCATCCACAGCCAAGAAAGTTAAATCGATTCTCTTTCATGTGTCGCAGAAATTGTTGCTGATAATGTTGGTTGTTCTCATTACTAAGAAACACCAAGCAGATGCTCTGGTGGTTTTTTTTTTTCACAGACACTATACGTACAGTGGCAAAGACTACAGCTAATTTGGAGTGTTGAAAGGTGTCTGTGTTAGCATCTTCAGTGCTTGTCTTACAAACTGGGGATGGACAAGTTTGTCTTGCTTAGGAATGCAGACTGTGGTCTGTAGGGAATATGGTGCATTTGCGCTGAGGTGTTTTGCTGGGTCAGGATTTAGATAACATGCCCAAGTCTTAAAGACCTGGGGCAGAGCTGGGAAGTCAGCCTAGACCTTTGTGGGCCCTAGGTTGGCTGAAAGGGTCAGCATCACCTACTGGAACAGAGGCAAAGCTAAAACGCTGCACTGCCAAAGAGGCTGACACCAAAGGGAGAGGACATCTCTGCATGAAACTAAGAATTCTGCTCTATTGAGATTGTGTGGCTCAGTATCTGCTCCTGTTGTTGGCCTCAGACTTGAAGAGATGATATTGGTTTGCTTTCTCAGTCTAGTTCTCCCATGTGGAGAAGGTGAGAGTTAATGCAGCTTTTTTATGTGTGGCTCTGACACTTTAGTTCAGAAGTACTTATGGAGCCTTTGCAATGTGAAGCCTAAAAAAGCTACACTGAAGAACTTGAAAACTTCCCTTGTAGCTGAGGCATGAAACCCCCTCTTTTTACTTCTCGTACTATGTTGTGGTTGGTTTGAATCTTCTTTCAAGATTTGAACACAGAAGTTAATGTTTGTTCTATTGGAATTGACAGGCAAGAACTAGGTTTTGTGGTTCTTAAACTACTCAGCTTCTTTTAGCTTTTAATCATCTACCAGAACTGATTCTTGTATAATTAGGCCTCTTATATTCCATGAGCCCACAGCTGTAGAATTCACCCACCACTGCAAAGCAGGACTCTGGAATTCAAGCTTTCATTTATGGATTGCATATAAAAAGGGGACAGCTATTTCTTCAAAACTATTAAGACCCTGATTAAAATTCTAACAGACCCTGATTAAAATGACCAAAACCCCCTAAAACATATAAAGTGAGTTTAAACTCACTTTATAACATGGAATAGCATGAGCTCCTGAAACACTTCTTTCAAGGGAATGCTTCTCTGTTCATCTGATGAGCCACTCCTTTTTGGGATGAGGATTACAAAAATAAATGTGGTGTGTATTTTTAACTGTTTAGCTTTCAAGCTGATATTTTTCATTTCCCAGTCCTAAAGTAGTTTGCAATTAACATGGTACATAGTCCCACACCAGTAAAAGGAGAGGTTGATGTGACCTGAAGAGCTGATTTATATTACGTACTGGTGGGTAATTGCATCTTCAGTCCTATCTGCACAGGATGTGTCCTTCCCAGAGAAATGAGCTAGGAATTAGTTTCCTGTATTGGAAAAGCTGTCTGGATTTTCAAGACACTCTTGCCAGAAGGAGGAATGGTAGAAGACCAAATGGTGGTGTTCCTTCTAGCTGGTAAAGAGCAGCAGTCTGGAATTGTTGCCAAGAGGAATGGGAAATGGCAAGCCCTGCAATAAGCAGAATTGTGTCCTGGATGAGAGGTTCTATTGCAATCAAGAGGTGTGAGAGTAAGGACACTGAGAGAGCAGTTCAGAGATCCTAAATGTGGTGCTAAACGAACAGCAGTAGCTGCCCTTTAACACTTAGTTTATTTCACTTATTTTACTCTTAGCTAACCTTTCACACTTCCACCTATTGGACTCTTGGCTTATTTCTCAGTTGAACAAAATTGCTTGTTGAGGCTCTCCCTGACCACAGGGGATATATTGGTCCCTTTCATGTATTTCCCAGCCCAGGCTGAGAAATCTCAGTATCTGATGATTCAGATAAAACTTTAGATTCTTGCAGGTTTATTTTTAGTAGCAAAAGGATAATGTTATTTTTAAATATTCAAACATTTCATTTAATTCCCCTAAAACTGCTGCAGATTCCCTATCTTCTGCACAACAATATTGAAAAAATATGATTCTGAGCAAAGTTTAAAACAAAAGTGTGTTTAGTAATGAAAGTTGGGAACAAATGTTACAGTTTTGCAAAGGGATAGTTAATAAAAATACTTTTTTGCCTCTTCACATAAGGTATGGCAAGACAGAGTAGGAAATTTTAGGTGGGACAAAATGAAAACATAGCTTATCACAGTGATACCTGAACAATAGAACAAACTATGTTAGCAGTGTTAGAAGTGAAATTTTCTTTCATGGAGAGGTTTTAGAATAGGTTTGGAGCCTGATGCTTCTTTTTACTTCACTGCTGCACTGCAGTGTTTTGGTGATGATATGCAGAATGTTTCATGGTTTTTTTTGCTTTCCTGAAGGACTGACTCTTTTCGTATTTGATGAATCAAGTGTTAAACTGGTATGTTTCTTTAACTTAGTTTTTTAAAAAGAATAGTTTCAGGTGAGCTGAGTTTGAGTGGTTGAGATATAGTCAAGTGTCTTTTAAAGAGAAACTTCAGAGCTGTTTCACAAGAGAAAGTTCAGTGAATAGGATTTAGGTAGTGAATGGCATGAGGTTGAACATGTGCCTGTGCAGAAGTTTTAACAATGCAGAATTTATTGCTGTGCATCTGAAATATTAGAGCCTCGCTATGTGTAAATTAAATGTTTCCTATTGCCTCTGAGTAATAGGGCAAGTTTAAAAGATCTATAATTAGAAGGGCTTCAGTGTCTAGGAAAGTTCCTTACATTCATTTCACTGACCATTTAAAAGGTCGTGAAAATTTCTCAAAGAGCAGCATCTGCTTTTATTATTTCAGGATTAAGCAATGATTATTTGGAACTTGAGCGTCTCTGCTCAATAGATAAATGAAATGTTTACACTTCTTAAAGCCAGTACATTGTAGTACCTTTCTTAAGGTACAAATTATGTGTTTTGAGCAAAATGATCTTATTAAATAAATTAACTTTAAATTTGCATCTGTAATATTTATACATAGTACCTTTGGTTTGGTTTGGTAGTGGTGGTTAAAATGTCAAATACTAAAAATCACATTAACATTTCTAATTGCTTCACGTTTGTTTAATTACTGTTTCCAGTAGTTGAAGGAAGAGCTATTCAAACAAGTGACTTATTCCTTAAGAAAGATTGGCTCACTCTGGATGTTGATTTCTGTGGTTTACATGGATGCCTGAGAGGCTTAAGTAGCTTCCTAGGAAATATAAAAATAGTCATGCTGATTCGAGGTTGTAGTTGCTTTCACAGATTGTAGAAATACATAGGACAGAATAACCTCGAACTGCTAGTTGGGAAAGCATGTCCAGGAAGACTCAGGTGTGCTCTGCTGAAGTGTGCTCTCAGCAGAGATGTTTGAGTTTCAGGGAGGAGTCTGTGATGGAGGTTAAAGAGTAACATCTCTGGTTAGGGAGAGTGCTTGTTAATGCTTTAATCAAACAGCTGGATGGCTGGGGGCAGCTGCTTATTGCTGTGAACCAGAGACTTCATCTACAACAGTTGGCTTTGTTTTGAAATGCCCCGGGAAAGCATTATTAATCTCTGTCTGCCTAGTTCAAAATATACTTGACTGCTTCTTTTAGGGGTTTCTGAGGGCTTGGTTGTGATTGGATTTTCCTTTTTTTGTGGTTTTCTTTTTGTATGAAGAGGGATAGTTACTTATGAATTAGTGTAATCAAAGTGAGGGTGGGCTGGATTTGGGTTTTTGTTTGTGTATTTGTTTTCTGTTGCAAAGGAAGCAGATAATGTTTAAAAAGATTTTAGAAGCCACATAGGGAAAAATGTTCTCACTGCCCTCATTCAATAAATCAGCAGCACAGATCAGGGATCTGAATACTCAGCAAGATTTCTATTACGAAAATGGTGAGGTTTAGCTATTAATGTATTTTTAAGGAAATGTCTGAAACAGGGATAGAGAAGATCACAAAAGAATGCACGTGAGTAGCAACTATTTCTTTTAATGAAAGAAATGTTTTCTTTTGTCATCCCACAATAACTATCTAATCAAAAGGCAGGTCTTAACTTACAATTTGAGAGGAGATACTAAGAGCATACTCCTTCAGCAGGGCAGGGTGGCAGCTCTCTGTGCCCTTTCAAGTGCATTTTTGAACCTGGACAAGAAAGCCAAGTCAAGAGTTTTTCGTGTGTCACTCTGCTACATTTCTTGTGCAATTAAACATGGGGTCTTTTAAATTCAGAAAAATGATGATGTTAGTGAGCATTTATGCAATCGTGGTGAATAGAGAATGTCCTCTGCTAAAAGCATGACATGTTCTGGTGTGATCTAAAGACCGGTGCTATTACACAGACTTGTGTAATACAACTTCACTCTGACTTGTGTAAAACTACAACAGTAGTTTTCCCAGGACTGTCCATAAGTGGTCCATATTTTGGCCAAATTAATGTAATTAGTTAATGATGCATAAATTCTGTAATCAACACTCTCTTTTCTGCCAGTGACATTACCTTTCCAAGAAAAAAGCAGTATCACACAAAATGAGGTTTTTATAAATCCAGCTTTTGTCTTAATGGTGCTTGCTATTAAGACCCCCATGGGTGTTTGCCTTTTTTTCCTTCCTCACTTCTCGTTTATCTCTTTTTTTCTCTTTTGCAAAACCTTCATGTTGGTTATTTCAGCCACAATAATTGCCCTTCTGGTTTTCCAGGCATTGCTTCCAACCAGATTTCAGTATTGTTGTTTGATGGTGGGCAGTGTGATACTCAGTGTTTTGCCTGGTGTCTCAGCTGAGAGGATATCATGCGTATAGAACAGAGGGGTGTGAGGAAGCCTGGTTGAACCCCTAACTGTTATCATCCACTGACCTCCTTCGTGGAGTCTGGCTCTCCTCATGCCCATATGCCCTTGCAGAAAGTGCATGGTTTCTGCTAAAGCTGAGGCTGGCTGTGCAGGCATGTGGATGGGGGTGAATTCACCCTTAAGAACAGCCCATCCCTCTGTAGGACTCTAATTTGATAGATGAAATGTAATATAAAGTAGTGCAGATTTTAGTTTAGAGCTCTCATTTGTATTTGAGTACAATGAAATAGATCCTGGGGTTTTGAATCTGAACAGCAGTCATTATATAGAAAAAAAGGATTTCTATGTTCAAAACAAATAGTTATGCAGGGGGTGTTACACTGTCTAATACAGTGACTAAAAATCTAATTAATTTGTAAAAGATACTTCTAATCATATACTAGCATATTAAAAAGTCTGCATTATCTTTAAAGAGAATTATGTTCATTATACAGAAGAGCAAATGTGCCACCAGTTATTCTTACTAGAAGCTCTAATAGGAAACTGAGCAGTAATTTGTCCACATTTATTTTCTCTATTTCATGTTTGTCATTTCTGTGAGGTGGTACCCTATTTTTTCACAGTTATTCCAACCTTTCTAAAATGTTTGGCATGCCAGCATGCTTATTGAAAAGGCTTAATTATTTTCTATCCTTTGTTTAGAAATACATTGCACTTACTTTCTTCACCTGATCTTTTCTTCCTTTAGTACCAATGCACTTGAGTAAAAGTTCCTATTCAGATTGTTGGCTCCAATTTCTCTGACACAAGATACTTTCTAAACAGAAATCTGATTAGAAGTCAGATGAAAAACACACTTTCTTGTAGTTTGGGAATTGGTTTTTAAATTGAAGAGGTCAGCATGAGCAGAAGGTCATCAGTTAGCAGAACTGGTCTCATCTGGAGTTGTGATACTGTCCTTGTGTCAGATTTTAGCCTCAACTGCTTTGATTTTTTTATCACCAGGGTCCTCCAGGTCCTCCAGGGTTACCTGGTCCTTCAGGGAAGAGAGGTCCTTGGGTGAGTAAAACAACTATGTTCTTCTGCACCTCTAGGCAGGTCACTAGTAATCAGACTGGAGTTTGCATAATTTTGTTTTTCTCAACTTTATTTGTATGCTTTGTGATTATGAAAGTGTATGATTCTTAACATTTGACAGATAGGTTAAAGTAAGGCAAACAAACCATTTCTCCTGCTGTACACCTCCAGCATAGTTATTTCCATGTAGGGGTGCATACACTGAGCGTTGTTGCATTTGCACCTGGCTTTTGCTGCTCCTAAGGGCTTCAGCTAGTTTTTCCATGCTGCTCCCATCTGCTGCAATCTAAGGTCACGTTCATTTGTGTTTGGAATGAGGGGGAGTGATTAATGCAGGCCACAGCCTCACAGGAGCAGGCGCAGGCTACAAAACTAACAAGACAGAGTGAGGGGGGGAAAGTACTCCCAAAAAACTCTTTTAGTCCCTTGAGCTTCAGCAGCTTGATCATAGCTTGATAAATATCAGGGTGCTTTGCTAAAGAAATGAGCTACAGTAGGAAATTGGTTTTTTGTGTGAATGGGTGCACCCCAACAGGAGCAAGGACAGCAGCCTGGCCCTGTGCCTGGGGACAGAGTGGGCTTTGCCACAGTGAACACAAACCTGTGCCCCCTCTGCCATGAGCGGGCCAGAAGCGCCTAGGTATGGACTAGCTGATGAGGGAAAAGAGGGTGAAACTGTGCTTGTGCAATTGTGTACAAAAAGCATTTGCTTGAGGAGTCACTGAGGTCATGCCTGACGTGGGGGGTTTCAGGGGAGGGGCAGCTGGGAGGTGAAGGTTTGTTGTGTGGGTGATTTCAGGCCTTCGTGGCTGGGGATATGAATGGTTGTGGCTGGAGTGCCCTCATTAAGGCAAATCAAAAGTGAGAGATAAGGGAGTAGTTTATATGCAGGCTCAGCAGATGTGTGGGAGGAGTTTTGATTCAGCCTTTGAGGAACGATTAAACAAGATGCTGCTCAATAGTGTGTTGAAATCCAACACAGTGCAGGATGTTCTAAACTTGGCCTGATGAGCAGGAGAGGTCGAAGAGGCCAAAAACTGAACTGATGCTTTGTTTGGAGGCAAGGGAGTAGAAGAGACACATTTAAATGTATAAAATGAAAGGCATTCCTTCAAATTCATCTCTTCATGACTTCTTGGATCCCTCTATATAAGAGCTGACAATTCTTAAAACTCAGCTTTTTTATGTTGCGCACTGCCTTTGGCAAGGATGTATCTGGCATCAGAGGCAGGATCTCACATATCCAAGTAGATCCTCACAATTGGAAAGATGTCTTTGTTTTAGAGGAGGCTGTCAATATGTTTAAAGCCATGCCTGTTGGTGAAATTGCCCTTGTCCAGCTGCCATTTGTTTGGGATTTTTTTTTCTGCAGATCTTTTTACAGGTATAGAGTAGTTAAAAGCACAGTGCTCTACTGTGTGAATCCTCTGAATTAATTATTGTGTAGGATATGCTTCCCAATGTAAAGAGACAGCTTACAGTAGGGTGCCTGGAAAAGGGTGAAAATAGCCGAGATGAATATTTACTAGTAGTTCTGAGTTTAAAATATATTTATATGGGCCAAGAAAGTCTATAAAACTATTTGATTTTTAAAAATGGTTTTAAAATGTCAGTGTTCTTTAGTTTGTACAATACTGATAAATTCAAGCAGGTGCAGCTAGTAATGATGTATGACAGGAGTTTTATGAGCCAAAAAGCCTCTGAAAACTTTGCTGACTCAAAGTTCATTTCCTCATCTAGCAGCCTGCCCTGTGACTTCTGTCTTCCTTCACATGAGCTGCCATTTGTGATCCTGAAATGTGACTCGAGGTGTCAAAGGGAAACAGCAGAGTACAGAACTGCATTGCCTGGGCCTTCATCAGAGTGTGTGTCCAAACCTGGTCCAGACAGAGATCCACACGATTGGGACACTTGGGGCATGTGTAATTAATGGTTAGAGATTTCCATTGAAAACTGATTTTGACCCCTGCAGTTCTATGGTAAAGAGGTATGCGTCTGACAATGTTTTTTAAGTGTCCTGGCTTGGTCCAAGTTTCTCAATAAAGAAATTTCAGCAATTTCAGAATTAGTGATGACATGAAACTCCTCTGATGCCCCTCATTCCATGAGAATGCTTTTGCACTTCTGTATTGCAGTACTGTGCCCCGAGACAGTAACTTTGCAGGCAGCAAAAGTAGGAGCCACTGCACTATGTTGGCACTTTCTATTTGTTTCCTTTCTCCTAAATCCCTGAGAGTGCCTCCAAAGTTGCCAGTGTGCAGATTAATCTCTCAAACAGCACATGGGATTAGCATTTCTGTGGAGTTATGTCAACACTGTCATTAGTGAGAGGGAGCACTTAAGAGATACAGCTTTCAGTGTTACTGCAAGGTATAATTGGTAAATTCAGCCTTGTGCCACAAAGACAAACACTGAGTTTATCTATTGTTAGACCACTGAATATATAAGAAAGCTGAAAAGTATTTTTATTATATTTGATATTTGGATTAGGGAATTTTGGCCTTAGTGAGTTCAACAGAAGCTTTGTTGCCAATTTATCAGGGACAGGTTTTCACCAGTTTGGTCCTTCAGTACTTCGAAGATGAATAGCTGCTGACAGCCATTGCAACAAATATTTTCTCTAATGTGCAATTTTTAAAGGAGTTCCATGCTGCTCATGTGTTTCAAATGTGTCTGTCAAGGAACAGACACTTATATTGAAAGGCATAGATAGTCTTGATAGCTTATTTTGTTCCTGGAATGGGTTAAGTGGAATTATTTTAGTAACAAGTCCATTTTCTACACTAGCTGTGGGAGAGTCAGGAGAATCTGAGGGGTTTTTTTGAAAGAAGGGATTTTTGAAAGAAAGTGGGATGCATTTCTTTNATTTTCTACACTAGCTGTGGGAGAATCAGGAGAATCTAAGGGTTTTTTTTAAAAGAAGGTGGGATGCATTTCTTCGAGACACCTTTTAAGTCACTGAGAACTCACACACTTCCTTCCCTAAGCAGCGTATAGCTGGGTACCTCAGAATGTGGTTTTACTGATTTTATTGCCTTCAAGTGTTGTAGCTGGAGAGCAACATTAAGAATTACCTGGGAAGACAATAGAAACTGAGATTTGTAAAAGAAAGGGGGGTACTCAACTTCACTTCTAGTGTTTTTGAAAGATGTGTATGTTTTATTTCTTGTGAATCCTTTGAAAATCCTAACCAGTGATTCTAAAAACAGGAAAGATGCAGTGAAATTATTCTCTGCACACCATTCACATTTGTTCAGTGGTGTACTAAGTAATCCCACTTGTTGTTCTTCTTCATTTGCTTGGGTTTTTTTAATAGGGTATTCCAGGACCACATGGTAACCCAGGATTGCCAGGACTGCCAGGTCCCAAGGTGAGTTTGTTTATCCATGGTGCCATGTGAATACAGGAACTTTTTAATGACTTTTTGGAAGGCCCAGAACTGTTTCTTATAAAAGAAGTAATTGGCCTTCTTTCGTTTACAGATGGAGACTGCTACTATAAACATATTCTAATTAAATGTAATCAATCAAATTGAACTTCATACCAAAACAAAACAGCAGATTACTCAGTGGAAAGAAAACCACCTGTATATGCAGAATGATGACTTGGAAACTGTTATCTTTGCAAGTTATCTCTACTTCCCAAAAGAGTTCCTATAAATCAGCTCAGCCTCTGATAAACTAAAGTTTAACTGCTTAATTGCTGTAACCTTTTGCTTTGCTTAAAAAAAAAAAAGGAAAAATGTATTCTGTCAGTCCCTATAAATTGCTATTTTATTGTCCGTGTCCAACCTTTGATGTTGAAATATTCTAATACCTCAGACATTATTATTGATTAATATGCTAGAAACATTTTATGAAGGTTTATGGATGTGATATTTAAAATCAAAGTCAAAATACTGGACTGAAAGCTCAAATAACACCTTCAAACTTGTGTAACAGAGGCCCTTTAAACAGATTTGACAGATTTGTGCAGTTGCAGAATGCCTTCAACTCATATTTAGTTTGAGCAATTTGATAGATCTGTTAGGAAAAAGGCAGCACCATGATTTGTTTAGTATGATTCCTAATTGCAGGAATCTGACATGTCATGACAGGTGTTAAAATCTGCTTGAGGACATAAAAAGAAATTTAATAAAGCTTTCTTTGCCAAGTGCTGTAAAACCAAGTGACTTTTTTTTTAAATCTAGTTCTATAGGAACAGTTAAATATTCATAATTAATTTTTGCTGTATTTACGCTGGCAGTATAATAGAATATATTGCTAGGAAAATAATTAGTTACAACCAATTACTGCTGGGCTTTGTTTTATAATTTATTTTCTCCCTCCACTGGATGATCATTCTGATCAGTTCTGTAGCTCTGTCTATGAGTTTAAGAATGGAAGGAATTGTACACATATGTATGTATCTATATATATTTTATTTTGATATAAATATGTATATATATTACTAGGTGCTTAGTGATCTCTTTCCTATCTGTTAGACTGTAAGTTATCCTTTCAATGCAAGTATATTCTAAAATGGTTTTCTCTAAATAAAAATTAACCAGGTGCTTTTGAAGTTTAGGCTGTGAAGATCCAATTGGTCCACACTGAAACAAACACACTCCTGTTTGATCTTAAAGCATGGCAGATGAGTTGCAAGAATTTTCTATCAGTAAATGAGTGCAGAATTTTATTCTGTCTTTAAGATGTCATGAATGTCTCCCTCCTGTGCTGAAGGATCCTTTATGCAGTTGCTTCTGAAACATGGCACAACATTAATGTCCTTCCAGCAAAGGATCCAGCCCTGAGTGAGGGCCAGCAGCTCCAACCAATTGCTGATGTCCTCAGCATTTAATTCCTGAAAAACAATCGGGTGGCATTTTTCAAGTATTTCAAGGGTATCCATGAGGTTTGGCCTTATTCTTGGGTCTCTGAAAAATAGATTAGTTAAGAAAATCTGATTTTTGTGGATTCTGGTGCTGTGGGAAGGCTGAGCCTGAGGAAACCTGTACAAGGTTATGGTTCATGCAGCAATAGAGCCTGATAATCCTGCACGGTGTTGGGTGAACAGCTGGTGTTCTGAAGTGATGGAGACAGGGGCAGAGCAATTTGGCTGGAAGGTCTGCTCTAATCCTGCTTGGATTTACCAATAAATCTGCTTTTCAAAATGTTGTGACTGCACGGAATTTGGAAAATGTAAATTTCATTTCAGTGGGAACCTGCACTATTTTATTTTTTTCCTAGTTCTTTACTGAAAAAGTTATGAGAAAAATATCTGTAATAGGAAGCACATTTACAAATACTTGTTTTAGCATATATTATTAAAAATTCTCTCCCAATGGTATTATTAAGCTTAATTTGTCTGCAACAGGGCCCTAAAGGAGACCCAGGATTCTCTCCAGGACGGGCAAAATGTGGAGAAAAGGTATTATTTTCTTAATTATAGAAAAATGTTTTGTCTGTCTCATTCTTTTGTAAAGTCTCATTTAATATTCAGACAAGTTATACCAGCAAAATGCTTTGTATTTACTTTAACACTGATGTATTTTAGCAATTATGTTAGCCTGATCAAAATAGACATAGGTGACAATGAATCTAAGGAAAATTTAAAAATATATTAGAAGTTGAAACTTCAATTATGTATTTAATTTATAAAAATAAAATATAAGTACTTTTAGAAAAATAAAATTGAATTAGATTCACACTGATACAACAAAATACAGATTCCAGTTTTCTTTAGTACCTTGCATTAGTCCAGAAAGCTGTGTAAGACAGAATTTGCTGATGACAAGTGCACACCTTACTGCACGTTGTAGTGTATTTAACAACTTTAGTAAACAAGCTCCTTTTGCTATGGTTTGTCCTTTCACTTCAGAGACTTTTCCTGCTACTGCCTCCTAAGCCACTTTAGCCAAACCAGCTGTTGCCTACTCTGCCCAAAGTGCTTGGGTGTTAATATTCAAATGTTCTGTTCTTCATAGAAATTGTAAGCCTGAAAGCTTGTGATTTTTTCATTCTTAGATTGACACTGAAGTTTCATGTATAGTCAATAATCTGATAATACTAAAAAAGTAGTTGGATGTCTGCATATGCTGTATGTTTAAGAATATCTTGAATTTATGCTAAGTCTTATTATGAGCATTTGCTAGTAGATCAGTTGTGGAATATTTGTGCCAAGGAGAAAGCACTGTGAGAGTCAAGGACCACTCTCTGTTATGAAGAAAACATTAGCAAATAAATGGGTTTACTAGCTGCTGATGTATACGTAACTTATTTTTTAGTGCATATGTGCTGTCAAACCCTAAAATTCACAAATATATATTGCCAGCATTTAAGGGCTGCTGAGAAAATGTTGATGCACTGATGAGAAATTGAAGTTTCTGTAGAAATAGCATTATTTTAATCTAGCCAGCTTGGCAGTCAGATCATAGTGTGGTGAGCTGTACATGACTGCCTGAAACTCAAGCTGTGTTCTTTGGCATGAACCCAAGCAGCCACAGAACAGTCTAAAGCACACCATATATTTGTATGATTATCCCGAAATACGTGTAGACTGCATCTATAATCCACACTTATGGGATTGATACGTGTTTTTAGAGTTCTCATTTTTTTCTGGGTTCTTTATTTTTTCCCTCAAATCAAATTTGCTTGCTCTAATTAATGAGCTTAAATTACTCAGATGATAAGTCACTTCCAGGATGCATTCCTTCACTTACTGGGTTTGAATTTAGGCACTAATCATGAAAGAGTGAATCTCTTCACTGTCAGTCCTGAGCAAGAAGAAAAAGAACCGAAAAAATCTTCCCTCCTTCCCCACCTGCGACAACCATTAAAATTTGCATCTTTTTTCCATCTCCCCAGCATTTGAGATACTGATTCTTATTCCCATATACCATCACGTGGTTGTGAAGTTTAAAGAACCTGAAGAGAATAGCAGTATTCCATGTTGCCTTCTCAATTTTCTTCATCTAGAAAAATAATAAAAATCTATGCCTAATCAAACAACGGTAGCTACTTCTCTGTACCAAATGTCGAGGAATGCAGAGAGGATATTAAGTCCTACATGTTTGTTGCCCTGTGTCGTGTTCCAGTGAAACCTATTATTTCTGGATATTTCTGTTGTCCAGGGCGATCCAGGCCCCATGGGCTTTCCAGGCCCACCCGGGATCAAAGGCCAGAAGGTAAGATTCTGTTTCCATTTCCCTGTGACTCATCCTGGCTCAAATCAGTGCCCATCAGGTGAATGTCTGGTGGGCAAGAGGTGATAGAAGAACTTTAAGCTTGCTGTTGGTTCTGTGTCTACTGTACAAACCCTCCCCTTTCAACTAAATTAAGTGAGGTCATTATAGCAGAATATAAATTATAGCTGTTTAGGTTGGTGTTCTCCAAATGGTGTGGTGTGCCCCTGCTCCCTGTTCAGAGAGAAGTGCTACTAGGGAAGGCAGGCTTACCAGTGAAATGCAACCATTCAAATTCAATTGTGTTCAATTTCAGTGTAGTTATATGCTAAAATACAGCATATAAAAGGTTTTTTCCATGTATTTTTGTGTATTGTGTATTTTGTAGTATAGAAAAAGCTCAGTGGGATCATGAGCTCAGTATTTCTGCATTTGAGTTGTCTTCTTCCAAACCTATGCCAGAATTGCGAAAATACAACTCTGGTGGAATAAGTTCCAATTTTGGATGTTACATAATGCAGTATTTTTTAATATGAGAAATTTCAGGTGCCATTTACTGCATTTAAGAAATATATCCAAATTATCACAGTCCTGTGTGCACAGGAAAGCAGAAGGTAGACATAGTTTTGGAAGGGAGCATTAATTATGTCAGCAGAGGAAATGAGACAACCTTAAGAAAATGAACAAAATAGACTGAGTGGATATAGGTTATGTGGAGGGAGAGGTCACCTGGCATAAATCCAGTAGGCTGCTCTGATTATTGAGGTGGTGAGAAACTGGTGACAAAAATCAGCAAGAAAGATGAGAGGAAACTGATATTAAATGATATCTTTGCAGAATATAGTTTGGTGTTGCAAGTATAATCAAAAAACATGGGCAACAGATACCATAGCAGAATTTTGAAGTAGTATGTAACACTGAAGGAAGCTGCAAAAGGATGGAATTAATTATTAGAAAGGTAGGCCTGGGTGTTTTTGACCTTAATCTTTAACATGTAGAGAAGAAATATTAATTAATGCTTACCTGCTATCAAATCTAAAGAAAAATGGCATTAGAACAGAATTTATAGTCAGTAGTGTTATGTTGTAGGGTGACTTCATTCAACATTGTCTCAATCTTAAAATGCATGAATTTTTTTTTTTTAACCATCTAGTCATTAATTTCTAGAATTGACCAGAACAAATAACAATATGACCAGAAAATGAAGTTCTCATTATCACCATGGGGATCTTGGAAATTTATGTTGCTAGATGCATGGACCACTGTTCAGTGAACTGAGAAAATGTATAGCTGTGAGAAGAATTGGCATTTTCTCTGTTGAGAGTTAACCTCCAAGCCTGGACACTGCTAGGTTTTGTCACTGCTGATCACAGGCAACCTCAAGATTCTGCAAGTACTGTGTATTTATTTAATCAGGTGTACAGGTTTGCTTTGAGAACAAAGTATTTTATGTTTAAAGCTTTTTAGATGGGAAGCAGCTGTCACTTGTTCTGGATTGAGGCTGACCTTTGGGGACAAGGAAATGAAAATCTTATGGCCATCATCCTTTCTTCCTGCTGCAGGAATTCACTCCTTGTCTGATGGTTAAATTCTGTGGAGACTCATGCTCACTTGATCGCTGGAAATTTTACTCTCTGTTTCCATGTTGTACACATCAGGCCCCAACTAGAACCATGTTTGAGCTGCACTCCAGGTCAAGCAGAAGTTAATACCAGCTTTTGAACAGCACTACACCTGTAAACAGTTTAACGTGTTTCACACTTTTTTTAATGGCACAAGCCCACAAGTTATTATGTTTTAAATAATTGATCTTTAGTTTTTGCTTTTTGGTATGTGGAAATAGATAAACATGCTGTTAGCTCGTGATCTCAAATTATTTTCAAAGGATTGTGAACAAAGTAGCTGTGAAGTAAACCAGCTACAAGAAGGAAACTGCAGAAGAATTAAATACATCCTTTTTGCTTTGTACTCCAGCACTACTGAGAAATTATTATGTATTGATATATATATATAGAATTATAAAAGGAATTATATAATTACATTAAACAATAATATATTGTTACTATATAATTATCACATGTAATTATTTTATATAATAGAATGACATTATGATAGAATATTATATTTTGATACGCAATACCTATGTATTGAATAAATAGCTTATTTCCAATATTCTTTCTCATCCAGATAAGAAGAAAGATAAAAAAATCCTGCATATGAGTTAATGGTGTCCCATACTTTTTTCTTTTTATCATTTTTAATCAGCACTCAAAGCTTTCCTTATATCAGTCTGGAGACATCACAGGGCAGAAGGCCCTTCTTTCCCTCTCCCCAAATTGACTGTGCAGAGAGGCAAGTACTGACCCCTTGCAAGTAGAGCCAGAGCCTTTGGGGGTGGGTGGTCAGCCAAAGGACAGCACTGCTGGGCATGAACCTGCCTGGGCCCATGGCAGTACATTGGAACCATTGCAGTGCTCAGGGCCTACAGGTGCTTTGCAATGACCCTGGAAAAGGGTTGTACAAAGGTTGGCCACAATTTTTTCTCTAGCTTGTTCCCTGTCTAATATGTGTAAATCATGAGAATCTGGGTCTATAAAATCCTGATAAAATTTACATACTGAAGTACAACATGATAAGAAATGTGCTTTTTCGCTTTGTTTCAACCTGAGAAGGGCTCCATATTTCATTTTGTCTTTACTTTGGCCTCATGTAAGGGTAAGGCTGATAAGCAAATTTCAAAAGCAGTATACCTGTGGCAGTGTCAGCATTATGCTACCATGTGTTTCCCACCAGTGCTTCTCCTACAGAGTCCAATTTTCCTCAAGAAGAAGGAGACTCCAGTCCTGTGAGAGAAAAATGGTATTTCCATTCCTTGGAATATTTGGGCTGAGTTGCTAGGTGAAATCTTAGTTGTGGAATAAACATCAGCAAACAAGATAGAATGGATCTATGAAGGAAAACTAAAACAAAGCCTCTTTCATTCTCTGATGGAACGTTTTTTCAAAACTGGAGGCAGTATGGTGACACTATGGAGCTGATAAGCAGGCATTGTGAGGACTCGTGAGTCCATTTATTTGCTAGACTTACCCCATGCCCAGAATTTTTTTAGCTGATACTTTTCAAAGACTAATATCTCTCTGTAGCTGATGGTTGTAGCATAAGTCACTACACTTTACCTAGTGATTTTTACAGGTTACAGGAACTTCTTGGCACTCCAGCATAGTTGCCAATGTTGTGCTAGATTTTAATAACAAATACATAGAAATTCTGTTAAAACACAACGGGTAAGAGTAAGATGGAAGGATGCAACCTTAATAGTCCTTGCAGTTGTGTAAAAACTGCATATACAGACTTCACTCAGTCTGGGTCCCACCGTGCTGCATATGGTAGAAGTCAGACACTTAAATTTGCTACATTTTAGTTGGCAGTAAATATTTTTTCTCTCACGCAGACCAAAGTATTCTTACAACTTGCTGTGTTTTTGAAAAGTGCTTGAAGTCTGTAATTGGAAGCTTCAAACCATTCTGTTCCACACTGAGATTTTAAGTCAGAGAATTAATCTTCATTAGAATTTGGAAGGTAATTAATTTTTCAAACCAGTGCATGTGAACTTGTATTCTTATTCTTAATTTTCATCTTAGCTCAGAGTAAACTGCATCTTAATTATATGGGTACGCTCAAGAATACAAACTCAGGTTAATAAAAAACTAAGAATTTTAAGAGGATTAGCTAAGTCTCAGGAAAAGAAACCTCTGTGTGAAAACTGTCTCTTTGGAATGGTACTCATTTTAACATGGTTTAGATTCATTATCAACCAGCACTCAGTGAGTAAGAATGAACTAAGGCCATGTTAAAGCTGAATAAAAACATGGACATGCTACTCTAAAATATGAGTTCAGAGCAGTTTTCCTCTGACAGAAGTAAAATGCTGTTGTGTAGAAATACACACAGCAGTAATCAGTCCTTCATCTGGCTTTCTTGTGTGCCTTCTTTTGAGACTGTCATGCAAGTGTTAATCAGGTAAAATGACCCACTTTGAACCTAAATTGTGATAAACTTTTTTCTGAGCATTTCTGTGTATAGCTTTCCTTTTTTTCTAGTGCAAAAATAAGAAACTAATGAGGGATCTCTTCTAGCTACACCTGCTTTAGTTGATTATTTAAGTATAGAGAGAAGATAAAGTTCTGTAATGAATAAAACTCATGAGATAAAGGGTTGGCTGGGACTGTAAAGAATTGTAGTTTTCTGAGACCTTTCAAACAGACATTTCAAAATCTAAAGAGGAGTTACTGGTTTATGCCAAAATTGTCACCAAGCAAAATAATTTTCTCTTTTAATTTTGTATGTGATAATAAAATTAATTTCATTAGAAATACTGTTGTGGTCACACAGAAGCTTATTTGAAACTTTGGAATACCTCATCTGCTGAAGTCAGTTGCAGAATTTCTTTTTATTACAGTGAGTCTCGAGTCTACTGGCTGATGAGTATCATCATGCTGCAAGGCAGACAGATGTTTAACATCAGCCAAGACACTCCTGCTGCTCAGTCAATGTCTTTGAGTCCAAGTTTATGATAGATTTCTATCCAGAATAAGGATTTGTTTGGTCTTTGTCTTTCATGCTGTAGCTTTTGGACTTGTGTATTCCCGATATCTCTTGCAAGGGATGTGGAGACCAGACACTTGGCTTCTGAATCAGTCATGCAACTCTTATAGCCTCCCTTTTAGGCCTGCTTGTCTGGGTATGTTTAGCCTGGTGTAAAGATGTTCAGGAAGGTTGTTCCTCTTTCAAGTGTACTGATGGAGATGGCAGATTCCAGCTCTATTTTAATTCTGTTTTTTTCTTTAAGAGCTAAAATATGCTTGAAATGGAAAGTGCACAGGGAGTGAAGTTCAAGAGTTTCATCTCCTTCTGTTGTTCCAGCACAGAAGATTTCTGGGATGAGGCTGTTCTCCCTACCAATATAAATTCCATAGTATAAGAGCCGAAATTTGTTCTATATTAATTTTAAAAGGAGGTGTTTTGTGTCCTGGAAGGCCTGTCTTTCCTGAGTGTGACCTAGAATAGTCTAGGATTACCCTCTACTTATACCCTTCCTCTGAACTGCCTTGTTCAGAAAGGACATTGTGACGAGGATTTGGAATGGGGAAATGCACAGTACAGAATCTAGTTCTTCAATCTCAGCAGTAACTGTTGACAGCATCCCATGTACTCATTTGTTTAAAAGGGTAAAAGTCTGGAACTGTCTGTAAGCATACTGATGTCTCAAAATTGTTTAAACGACCAAAAAATTTTCTTACTTCTTTTCTCCAACTCAGTTTTCACATGAGCTGCTAAATGTAAACCACACTAAGGCTACAGGCAGAGAAGTCTGGATTTTTTTTTTTCTTTGATAAAGAGAGACTAGAGTAGGAAAAGAAGGTCCATTTTGTTTGTTTAACTGTATTTATCACAGGTCTCTCTCTACCTGCAGGGTCCCAAGGGTTACCCAGGACTGCAAGGGCCACGGGGTGAGCAGGTAAGGGATGAAAGCACAGTGCAGTGTACTCTGCAGATGAACAACTGGGATGGGAGAATGCATAATCTATTTTAAGTGTTCAGTATAATCAATCAGTGTAAACTGCTTAAGGAAATATGGGACAGCTCTTGAGCAAGAATTCAGGTTGTTTAGAGATCAGTGTGGTAAAAAAGTAGGCTGAATGAAATGGAAAAGACCAACTTGTTTTTTAATTACCACACCAGCTTTTGGAGGATGTTGATGTGAAATTCTTGTAAGAGGCACATGTTGGGTTCTTTCAAACCTCTACTGATTTAATGCATTTTATATCTCCCAGCATGTAGGAAATGAAATAGTTATTCAGTGCTTTTTTACACTTCCATGTCAGTTCAGGAAGCAATCTGAGTGCCGTTTCAAAGACATCCAATTGCTAATGCCTCTTGTTAGCATTGGCGAGGTTCCTAATGGCAGAGTAGATGGAAGGAGTCGACTTTTGAATCACACTGAAAAGAAAATGGTGTCGATAGCAGATGGTAGACACCTGAAGGGGGATGAAAACTCAAGGGCACCATCCATGACTTTCATGAGTTTTATGCCGAAGCCTTAACTGGATGAGTGGTCGTTTTTATTGCAGTCTCATAGGAAGTTTTCTGTGATGGCTATAATTTAGCAGTGAGATAGAGATAATTTGTAGGAAAAAAAGTTGATTCTTAACACCAGAAGAGGGTGGAGTGAGTTGTATATATTCATGATTAATCCAATGCTATATTGACCCAATTCTGGAAGAAACAACCAAAAAAATGGCTTTGTAAGGACACAAATATTCTTCTTTAATAAAAGGTTTAATGTATTTGTTTTGAATACAGCTAAGACTTGTGCAGTTACCTCATTATAAGGACCTGCCACCTATAGCCCTCCTGAATTATTTTTGAATTATGGAAATAAAGTGTGCATTGTTGTATTTCACAAAATATTAGACTATTTTTAAAGGGTACGTAACTGAAATTGGCAGAATTACTTATGTATGATGAGTCCATTTTTGGGTGTTCTGTGTAGCTTACTTCAGGAGTAATTTTTCCATGTGCTTAAGCTGTGTCATACGAGTAGATGTTAAAAGAGAAATGATAAAACAAACTCCAGACCATGATATTAAACATGTTTGTTGATTTTTTTTCCTTTTCTTCTTCCTTTTCCACTTAGGGAATTCCAGGAATGGCTGGCAGTATTGGGGCAGTTGGTTACCCTGGCAGGCAGGTGCAGTAACTATACAAATGTCTTTGCATTTTGGGGTTTTTTTTATTCTTTTAAAAAGTACCATATCTAATTACTTTGAAACTACTAATTGTAAAAATGTATTTGTTTATACCCTGTCATTTTTCTTTGAAACAAACCTCTTTCTCTAGTAGTGGCCTGGAGGGAATACTGAGTCTCCTGTTTTTTAAACTTTGATGGGTTAGATGCAGTAATGCTGATCCTTTCTGGAATATATAAATGGCATTACCAAAATACTGAATGTCTGAACACTTCTCTTCATAAACCTCATATGGTTCTATGTGGTTTATCTTCTTTGTATTTCAAGTCCAGAAGCAGTAGGAAACTGCCTGTTCCTCCTGATTTTTTACCAATGTGCCTATTTCACTGCTGATACTATTTCTTCAGTCCTCTAGGGAAGGAGAAAATTAAAAGTTTGGGGTTTTTTCCCCATTAGGATATTTTAGTAGAACCAATAAAGCCAGAAAGCAGCTTTCTTTAAACACAAGTATTTATATAAATACTGATTCGTGTGCAAGGTAACAGATACCTCAGTGCAGTAATACAAATAAGATATACAGTAGAAATACTTGGAATTTTCCCCATGTAAAGGTATATGAGCCAAATTGGTAACAATTTAACTTGTGGCTTTGTGTCTGCTTAAAGGGTTAATTTGACTGATACTTCAGTATTCCATTGGATTAAGTTTGTAATGGCTATATATTTTTAAATTCCATTACAATATTTTATATAGTATTAGATGATAACATTTTTGTGTTAGATCATGTAAAATTTTTAGAACATTTGGACCACGTATGCAATTCTGACATTAGCTTGAACAGAATTGAAATGTGTCCAAATATAAAAGCTCATAAAAAATCCTGTGAAATGATGTCACTCTAATGCCTGATCACTGTGTCAGGAAGAAAAATTTCTCCCAGAAGAAATAAATTTAACGTAATGGAAGTTTCAGTCATGGTCTGTGTTTCAGCCATACATTAATGGGAGACCTTTCTGAAGCTCCCGAGGGACTACTTGATGACACCTTCTTCAATCTTAAAAATTTCAAGAATGTGTTGCCAGTTTACAGTTAACAAGTGTTGCTGAACTTCTTTTACATGGAGCATATCTGGTTGTTTAAAATCACTTACAACTCATGTCTTTTTGTAACAGGGCTTAGCTGGACCAGAAGGTAACCCAGGTCCTAAAGGAGTAAGAGTAAGTAAGCATCTTAAGGATTTTGATATGTAGGTCTATTTTTACCTAAACAGTACATAAGAAACAGGGTGAGGAATTTAATTCAGCTCTGCCAGCTGTATGCCTGCAGAACCACTGCCTTTATAGAACCTACAAATGAGAAAACACAGTGTTTCTTTCAAAAAATACGTGCAAGAGTTTATTTTTTTCCCATGGAGAGCAGCATAGAGCAGTTTTCCATTGTTGCCCTTCCTCTCACTTGCATGCAGGGGAGAGAAGTAAGCAATGCTGGGTGTGTGAGGGCTGGGAGTGAGGACGAGAAGATGTTTTGGGCCTGAAGCATTATTTCCATAATGGAAGTTGTCAAGAAGGGAGACAGATCTGACATTTGCAATCTGCAACACCTACAGAAGTAGGTAAAGGGAAGCAGTCTTGTCACATTAAAACCACAAAGGGATCTTGAGATTGTAGAGTGATTCAGTCATAATTATATGTATCCCAGGGACTGAAGGTTCTTAATGCTCTGTGCATTCAAGGTTTGGTTTTGGTTATTCTTGGAAGTAAAATAGATTGGGTTTTTTTCCTGGCTTGGTTTTTTGGTGTTTGGTTTTTTGTGGTGGTTTTTTGTTTGTTTGGTTTTTTTTTGTTTGTTTGTTTTTTCATGTGTGTATGTGTTTTATGGGGCTCTTTCTCTGTTTCTTAGTGGTTTGGATTTTTTTGAGGGTTGTGGGTTTGTTGGTTTGTGTTTTGGTTTGGTTTTTCTGGGTGGGTGCTGTGTAATTTTGTTTTCTTTAAATAGACACTTGTGCATGCCTGCACGTGCTTGTGCATGTATAAGTATTTCTTCAGACTGACTCTCACCATCAAGGAGTAGACACAGGTTTCCAGAAACTGGTATGTTGCTGGTTGCATCTAGGATTTGTAGGAGACTTTCGCTGGGTGTTTTCAGGCCCTCAGCTCATGTACAGTTTGCTCAGCAGTGTATTGTGTTCTCAAGTTTCTATTAATATAATCTTAATGTGTGGCAAGAGTTGCTTTTGTCTTGTTTTTTTAGTGTGGTTACTAGAAGCCTTTACCTGCAGCAACTTCTAAAATTTATGTCTGGGGAGTTGGGGATGGTTTTTTTTTTTAATGTCAGTTTTCATTACAGTGATGGGAAAAATTAGTTTGGCGGGATCAAGTGCCAGCAGATATTGCACCCTCAGGGATTGTTTCTTTTATGTTTCTTCAGTTTATTTTTGCTCAGATTCTCATCTGCATTTTGTCTTCTTCTCCCTTCAGCCAACAAGACATAAGTGATCCCAGTCACTTTCTGAAAAGTAACTGCTTCTCTGTTTACACAAAGCTAAAAATGGCCAATGCATGAGTAATTTTAGGGAAAAACACCTGTCATGTCTTAAGGCTAAATCTTGTGCATGAATCCCAGAAGTAACTTCTGGTAAAAATGATGGCACAGCCCTCTTGATATATACTCCTGTGCCATTGGGGTGTATAGCAACATGATACAAAGTTTCTTTAGAACTCTGGGTTTAAAGTATTCCTGTAATCAAAATGTGCTCTGCTTCTCAGCTGTTTTAAGAAACTGCAGAAGTGCCTTTGTTTTCCTTACTCTCGTTGGGTCTGGATGACAAGATGGGCACAGTCTTTCATAATTAAAAAAAAAAGATAAACCCCCAAAAAATTAAATCATTACAGCTGGAGGATTGGGGAGCGATATGAAAGCAAAGAATTCTATTTTAGTAACTAATTTAATATTTTTATTCCAATCTCAGTTTGATAGTGCAGAATCTGTTTCTCCATACAACTGAGGAATGGTGGGAGTGAAATGCATTGTGCCTGAACTATAAGAAAAACATTCTGCTTATCTTAAGATAAATTTTTTTCTAGAAAGGACTCTTACAGATAGCAATGATCACACAATGTATTAAAGATGAGAACTTCTTTTCTGATGGAGTTCATGAATGAGGTTAACTTAAGAAAAAAGTTGCTAATTTCGTCTATTCTAATAAATACAGCATCTCATGCAACCTTGTCTTATTAGAACACTTTCTTAGTGCTTCTTTATTAACGTATTCTGTACCCTTTTAACAGGAAATTGTTTTTGCTGTTGGTTGGAGAGTAAATCTTAGTCTCATTTAAATTTCTAGAGCTTCACTGGTATTTTCAAATGAGCCTGAATTTAATCCTTATGTCATGAACCCTTATCTGGCCAATACTGAGGGACAAGCAGCCTTGAAACCAAGCATTGTTCTTATGTTTTTAGGGCTTCATTGGACCTCCTGGTGTGGCAGGACCACCAGGACCTGAAGGAGAAAGGGTAGGCCTTAAGTGGAATGTGGAAGTGGAACGTTAATGAAATGTTGATGTTTGTGTGGTATTGCAATATAGGTTAGAATGGGGGAAAATGTACAAAATATAATGATTCATTTAAATAATTTTTGGTTAAAAGCAAAACTGATGTGAAGAAAATGAGTAGGTCATACCCAATCAGTCTAATCAATGAAATGCCCTTGTGCTAAAATAAAATGGGGAGCAGCTGTAAAGTATTATTTTACTTTAATCTACAGCTGCAAAGATTAGGGGTATTTTTTTTCTTCAGCAAAGCATGAATGAATATTTTTTTTATTCAAGCAATTTCATTTTGTCAATAATTAGTATTTGTCCCTTGTTGGATAATCTTTGCAATAGAACCAGCCATGGAAGTGTTAATCTCCATCACTCTGCACTCGAGCTTTTTCTTATTTCACTTGAGCAAAAAGGCTGTCTGGACATGTACTTTGATGGAAGCAGGACAAGGCTCTTTTTCACAGTTGCCAGATATTGCCTCAGTAAAGACAGGCAAAGTTTGTGTTTCTGCTGTAGGATATTGTCTCTATGATACTTTGCTCAAATCCTTTTAAAAAATTTTTTTTAATGGTGGTGCTTCTCACAATGTCTTTTTCTAATCAAATGCAGGGTTAATTACTTGAATTTAAGTACTGAAGAAAAGAAAACCTACTTATGATGAGTTATTTCTTTCTCAGGGTATCCCAGGCCTCCGTGGAAAAAGAGGTCCTAAAGGGAGACAGGTAAAGCTTCTAATGCATGTTACAATTCCTGCTGCTTATGTTAATCCACCTAGAATTAACTCTGTAACTTTAATCAGCTGAAAAACTTGGTTTTATTTTTTCCATAGATCACTTTCTATTGTTTTCAATTAGTACTTTCAGAACTGCAGATTCTGTGCAGGTTATAAGTACTGAATGTTCTGAAGTGTGTAAAACTAATCACTGTGAGCCTTGAGGTAGGTTACTGATATCAGCTGTGGGGAGGTGACAGAAACACAAAAATATATTCTGTAAAATTGGTAAAAGTAAATTGGTAATTTTACCAATTAGTAATTGTAAAATTATCACAAGGTGCAGATACGATGCAGGCTTTATAAGTCTGGTGTTAGTTTGGATGAAAATCAACTGCTTCTATTGTCTGATGTTTCTGGACTATGGTAAATTAAAGCTGTCCTCTACTTAACATATATTTCTACAGCTGAGAATAAACACAAATCTGTCAAGTGTACATTATCAAGGTTTACTTATTTCCTGTGGTACATCTTCAATGCCAAATGTTTTGTTTTCTGTTGCAGCCATATTATTTTAGTTCTTTGAAGCTATCCAGGAGTTTCCAATTTAACTTTCTTGTGGTTTGCGAATGGAAAACACCATAGGGTTCTCCAGCTGTGCAGTCGATTGTGCTCAGCAGTTCAGATGATTTTCATCTACCACGTTGAACAAGTTTGTTCAGCAGTAGTGTGATTACCATGGTTTGGCCCTTGATGTATGTTGTGAAAGTTATAGAGGATTCTGTTTAATTATGTTTTGATTTCTATGTGATCTAACACCAGCCAAAAAAGTCGCTAGCCTACAAGAACTGCTTTGATATAAAGAAAGGCAAGCAAAGTACCATTAAGTCTATAGACTGTTCTTTCTGAAGCTGCCATCAGAACATATGGTAGTTTGCTTATAATTTGGATCAAATGATACTTTTTACATCTGAATGTTGGGCAAGAAGGGCTCTGTGCCATCAATACCTTGCAGAAGTTTGCAGTGTCTTGTGCCAGTGACTCACATGCAACATTTAAGAGGAGAACCTGGATGGGAGTCAAAGACTTGTGTTCAGTGTGGAATAGGAAGTGGAGGTGACAGCAGAGTACACTGAAACACTTTTTGCCTTATCCTGTCAGTCTCCGTGGCAGGCTTTACTGAGGCTTCTGGCTACCAGTGTAGTGGTTCCTGTAGGATTTGTCCCGATCCATAGCAGTCTGTGTGTGCTGTGGTAAGCAGCTATTTCCATTTACAGTAAGAGCACAGCTTCTGTCAGTGCCAGGCTATGTTCTATAAGGAATTCTGTTTATATAAATAATCTATTCAGAGAGGATTCATATAGGTGACAGTGCACCAAAAGCACCTCTGTGCAATGTCTGTGATTGCCTTCATTCAATATTGATTTCTTTGTAGTGTTTTAATTTCCAGTTCCTTTCTATGATCTATAAAGACTCTAAAGACTTTCTATGATCTATTTGACTAAAGGCTGCTAATGTGGGGACCAACCAGGAGAGCAATCACGTGGGAACCTGACTTGAAGTACTTTGCTGGATCATAAGATTAGGGAAGATTTGTTATTTTAACCCCAAACAATGTAATGACAAAGTCTTTTGGCACGATGCCCTGGAGTTAACAACACTTTGGGCAGGGCACTGTCACTAAAGAAATTTGGCATGAGAATTCTACGGTGTCTGAGTTCAGACTCCTCACCTTTTGTTCTAGGTTGCAACTTATTTATTTGGACAAAACTGTCCCTAATAACACTTGGGGGAAAAAAAACCCGGTCTGACTGGCAGAGATCTTTTTGATAGAAATCAGATCCCCAGTATAATCTTATTTTTGGAAAGTAATTTTAAAGTATAAAAGAAGTGGATCATACAAGGGATTTTAAACATTTATAATTCACAAAATGGTGCTACTTATTAGGTTTATTGAACAGTTGGTCATATTTGTAACATTTCTGACATATTTGAAGTGGAGCAAAATACTCAATTGCTGGAATCTATGGAGTGAGGATTTTTTTTGAATTTTAGATTGGTTTTGTATACAATACCATTTTAAGAAAATATTTCCTTGTAGAAGTTCAATTTCTTTCTATTTAATCACCATAATATGAGATTTGGCTAGTTCTGCAGTATTTTTAATGCATTGTCTGTCCTGTTAGCATGATGCATTTTGCTTTTACATACACATTTGGGGAAAGTTTTTTATATAGTTTTCTTCTATCTGTGATTAGTTAAAACCTGTTGTCAATGTGTCAGAACAAACCTTGTAGATTTTACCAAGAATTTAGTAATCAAGTCCATTGTAACTGCAAAAATACTAAGTTTTAAATTAAAGTTGTGAATAGTCATCCTTTGTATGCTTAATAATAATGTTAAACGATAATATTGATTAAATACAACACTTGTTGCACAATAGTATTATTATATTGCTTCCAGTTTTAGACTTCCATGACTGTTCATTTTGCTTTCATTTTTCTACTTACTAAGATAGATTTTTCAGTATCAGTTCAAAGACATATGCTGTTGGGAATGTCCTTATCATGACTGTGGGTGATCTGTCACTTTTGTAACTCTTGCTATGCTGGGATTGTATTATATCATTTGTGAGCAGCATCTGTGATTCTGTGTGGTTGGTAGAACTCTCCCATTGCATCCTTCATTTCCCCTTTGAGTTTCAAAAAATATACATGTGTGTTATGTTATACATGTTCTGCCTCTTCCAACGTCTGCCAATGGTAGGCAATAAAACCAAAATATGCTGTTTAGGAAAGGATCATAAATTAATCTTTGTCTACACCCTTTTAGTTGGTAGCTTTTAGCAGTGTAGTCACTCTGCAATGTCTGCTTTGCGTGTGTGAAATATTACACTACATTTTCAGAGTTGGGAAAAAATTTGACCGATGGTGTACACCTTCAGAATCAATTAAATCTGCTTTATTGACTATTAACCTAAGAACCTCTACTTTTTAAATTATAAGAGAGCAACAATATGAAGACCTGTGTTGTTGGATCTTGCAGTTATTGCTGTAGATTCTTATTTGTGAGTTCTGTGATCAGATCCTGAATAAAAAATTCATTGTTGTGAGAGGAATTCCTGTGTTTAGCTTTTCTGAATTAACAGGAGAAAGCAGAAAAAATCTCCAACTAAATCAATCCAAAAGATGCTATAGAAGGCTGTCTCAGATTACTTCACATTATCATGCATGATGATGAGAATTAATAGCTATTAGGTTGTTTCAACATATTTTGGCACTGTGCATGCATGTATATATATATATGCATAAAATGTTACCTTAATTTGTATAGAATTTTGGCTTATTACTGAAGCCAAATATGGCTTTAACGACTTTGATTTACGATATGATTTTTCCATCTCCTTGACGCAGTTTTATATTATCTTCCTGACTGCAGTTCATATAATATTGTATGATGTATATCCCCCCTTCCATTAAGAAAAGACACTGCTGTAGCAAGTCCTGAGCTGGACAGCTGTGTGGATGCCCTCCAAACAAAGTAGTTTTAAAAGGCCAAGTGAATTGTACCTTTGACCTGCAGCAGGTTTGAACATGGTCTCACTGAGGTGAAAGGTTAATGCCTCAAAGTATTCTTCCTGATACATGCGGAGGGGTAAAAAGATATTGAAACACTGAAAAGACAAGGAAGAGCATTTCACATCAAAATTATTTCAAGGATGGAATTTCCCCATGGAGATGGATTAGTAATACTCAGGTTCTTTGTGACTGATTTCTTGAGGTCAGTACATCTCTGTTACCTCAGTACTCTAATAATACTGTGTGAGATTTTTCAGTTCCAATAGAAGTCTCTTTGGTTTGAGAGCCATAGCTTGGATTTTTACAGGTAGAATCCCTTTCCAGCTTAGTATTTTGCAAATTTTCTGGTAAACTCTTTTATGGACCTTACACCGTAGTTAAAAATGATTTTGACTTCTCTGTAGATCTGTGCTACCTCCATTCTCCTAATTTCGTACAGTGATAGCAATCATGAAAATATTTCGTGGTAATGCTTTAAACTAATAGCATGAGTTTCTAGTTAGCTCCATCTGGCTCTCCCAGTAAAATAGTGAGATCTGCCTAGAAATACTAAACTGATAAAATTAATTAACCCTCAACCCCCCAAAAAAAACCAACTCCAAACAAAAAATCAAATCACTTTTCCCCAGCAACTTGTGAGCATCTGCAGTGGGCAACATCTGAAAGAAGTAAAGCAATTTCCAAAACCCTAACAGGAAGGAAGAAAGATTAGAGCCAGTACAGTGGTGGAATTCCATTCCATTTTCTTTCTCAAGCAAGAAATGGAAATTCTGTTTTAAGATTTGATGCTTGACTTGGTAAATCAGATTTCTTTCCTATTCTGATAATCTAGTCTCTGAAGTCAAAACTCTCATCAAATAAATGAGGCTTTACTATGTCTTGAGTTATTGTTTCAGTGTCTAGGTGCAGACTAAGGCAAGTGTTCACATTGGTTAGAAAGCTGTTATGCCAGAAATATGAAAATTTTGATTTCTAATGAATACAAGATCCCATATTGAGATGCCAACCATTAATATTTGAGGATAAGTTAAGGAAACAGGGACAGATGTTTTTGTGAATGTTGAAGCTAACAGAAAAAAAAAATTAAAAAAATAAGTAAAAAGCCAGGTTCCAATAAAATAATTCAAGCAACACTTGTTTAGTATTGCTCTTAAAGTAATTCAGTTGTCGAATTTTTCCATATGCTTACATTGTGTATAGTTATAATTTTGGGTTTATGATTTTAGGAGGCAAACAAATACCACTGTTCCGTTCATGTGAACTGTGTAACTGAAACTTTCTGCTTTTCCCATTCTTCTGTCACCCTCCCTGAATCTACTTATGATGTCTTCATTCCTCATAGCTATAGGAATTCAGTGTTCACACCACCTTTCATGTTTTGAATAATGAAAAACAGGTATTTTCTATTCCATTTTAGGGTTTTCCAGGTGACTTTGGAAATAGAGGCCCCCCCGGTCCAGATGGAAGTCCTGTAAGTATTGAATTGCACATTGATTAACATGATA
This sequence comes from Vireo altiloquus, assembly GCA_013396875.1. Taxonomy (NCBI): domain Eukaryota; kingdom Metazoa; phylum Chordata; class Aves; order Passeriformes; family Vireonidae; genus Vireo; species Vireo altiloquus. The sequence continues at coordinate 1,202,187 of VZRF01001110.1, read as the reverse complement.
AATTTGTAACACTCAATATTAACTCCCCTCCAAAATTAAAGGGGACTTTTTTCTCAAAAGAAATGTCTTGAAGCCCACAGGAAAATTTTGGACTGTGAACTTTTCCATGCAAATTCCTAGGAAACTACTGTAATAAATATAAGAAAGATGAAGAAAATATTTAGAAAGCTGCTGAGAGAATGCATTTTCCACTGCTTCATGTGCTGACTACCTTGAGAGTCAGATCTCTTGCTGTCCTCATTGCATTACTGATGAATGTTGTCTTCAAAAATTCTTGCATTAGTAATGACTTTGTGTTGTTTATTTAAACCATTATTCTAAGATCACCTTAACAAAATAGGATTATGTCTGTGTGTAAAACCCCAGCTTTTGTGTGCTTGTGCATTTGATAGTTGATTTCATCCTTTGAACTGTTACTGAACACAGTTATGCTAGCATGTCATTTAGTGCATTGTAATCAATGTGATAACAGCTTTGTCCTTGGCAGTGTGTGCAGGCTGAAGTGCCCTTGCAGTGTGCAGTTCAGACTGTGGCACAGTCACGTCATTTCGCTGCCTGCCCTCAGAGGAGCTTTGCTGTCTTGCTACATTTGTAGGGAAACTCTGGCTGCAGACTGCAAACTCTGGTCTCCTTTGGTGTCAGAAACCAGTGAAAGGCTTTGGGCAAGAGAAAAGAACAGCAAAAAGAGCTGGGTACAAGAGCAACTGATTTAAATCATCTTGTATTGTTGGATGCTCCTCTGGAAACTGCTACCAGTTCGTGTCTAAAGATTTTTCTGATATGGAACAGGGTCATCAGCTGGACAGAGTTTCTTTCTTTTTGAAGGTCTGCCCTGACACCCATCTTAGAAACTTGTTTTAGGAAAGCTTACATGAATTTTGCTGTCGGGTTATCAATGCTTGGTGTCAACATTTTGGAACACAGGAAAAAAATTATTATGCATTTCTGGTCCCTAAGGCAAAGTTTCCCTTGTTGGAATGTCAGGTGATATCAGTATGATTTTCATCTTGAAAACCCACTGAGGGGTTGAGTGCCACCAACTGCTTTGCAAATGATATCAAAAGGTGAATTCTTCTTTCCCCTGCTCATACCCCCAAGTCTCCCTCCACTCCTGAGAAAGCAGATATTGTCTTTTCACCAGATCTGCAGAAGAGTACTTTAATAGAAACAAGCTCAGAAAGCCTGGATCTGAAATTAAAGACTTGCACATTACAAAGAAGCCTGTTTTAATGCAAGCATTTGCAAACAAGTTCCGTCTAATCTGCCAAGACAGCTGCTGATCTCGCTGCCTTCCTCGACAGGCAGCAGCAACCCCTCTCCCCTCCTCCCCCAAAGCTCACCCTGCAGGGCTTGTTCAGGCAAGGGGCCAGTGCTGCAGCTGCAGGGGGCTGCAATGCTAATGGCATATTTACAGAGCCTCTCTGTGAGCTGGCACTGGAGACCAGGGGCTGCCTGGGAGGCCTGTGGCAGCAGGATCTCGAAGGGAAGACATTTCTTCCCATGTGCTGACTTGACACTACTGACATTTGTCTCCATGCCTAATTTTTCTGCTTAACTGACTAATGCCATCCTTCATTTCCACAACACCCTCTCAATTCTCTGAGGATGTCAGTCTGCCTTGGAGGATGAGCTGGAGCACTCAGCTTTACCTGTGGATAGTTTGGAGCAGGTCGGAGAATGTGTAAGGTACCTGAGGAGGGAGGAGAGCATGAAGATGTCCTCTGTGCTATGTCCAGCCGCTGTGCCCAGCTGGACACTTGCAGAATGGGCTTAGATTTGTTTGCATAAAGCTTCCCCTTCCCCATGGGTGCCAACAGGCTGCAGTGAACCCTCTGTGTGTTATCCATTGAGTAGCAGGTCCCAGGGGCTGGGACAGCTCACATGAGACATGGTGACCTGGAAGGCTGCAATACCTGTTTCACACAGAGCAAAGAGACCTAGCAGCTGTTCTCTGCAGTGTTTCAGCCCCTTCTGAGTTAAATTGTGGCAGAGGCAGCAATGGAATATTATTGAATTTTTAACTTCTGTATAAAGTAGAAATACCATAGTTTGTATCAAGAAATAGATTTTCATAAAGAAAGTGTAGCCTTTATTTGCAGAGGCCTTTCTATGAACTGAGATGGTGTTCTTATCTAATTTTCAAAGGAATTTTAATGAATTTGTTCTTCACCCTCAAAAAATTGTTTTTTCTCCCTTCCACTTTAAGTATCACAGTGAAAAAATAAAAATCTCATATACCTACATTAACAGCAGAAATGTTTCCATGATGCAAATATCTGGAGATCTAATTCCACAATCCAGGGATTTTACTAAGCATATTTCTCTATACAGTGATAAGCTGTCACTCTTCAGAAACTGTAAAAATCACAACTGACTTGCTTTGTAGATCACTTTTATGTTATTGCTGGGATTTTTTTTAAATGATAAAATTCAGATAATCTAAGATTAACTTTCTTTAAAGGGAATTGTTGGTGGTGTTGGTCCTCCTGGATTTCCAGGACTAAGGGTGAGTATACTTTTCTTATGTGCTTTGATAAGGCTACATTAGAGTATTCATCTCGTGTGTTTGGGAAATAATAAATTCAAGGATTTAAACAGATTTTATTTTAGATATCCATGATTTTAAATCATATTACTCTATAAAACTGCTATCATGCTGGCAGCATGGAGCATTTCTAGATGTGGTGTGGATTTATATGCTTGTTTCTGATCCAGTGGATTTGAGTTTTTTATTGGAAATAACAGAGTTTGCTAGCTTATAGCATGAGAGCCAGTGTACAGAGTACAATGGTCTCAAACATTTTAACAACAGCAGCCCTCATTGGTTCCTGAATACGAATATGGCTACCAAATTCAAAGCAGAATGAATTTCTAAGCAAAATTACTTTATCATGTATACAATATCAGACTAATTTTTTAATATTTGTAGAATAAGGCTGTGATGCTCACTATGGGGTTTTACACAGTAGTTGTATCTATCAGTTGTGCCAAAGAAGCTTTCTGAGTCCTTCAGGAGGTGGGAAAGACTCACATACTGAGTCATCTCATTCTCTTGGTTTTTTTTAATTCATGTATTTACTCTTAGAGGACCTCTGATTCTTGATGTTGTCTCAGTCATGTCTGGCTCCATGTTTCTCCAACAAGGGAGAAATAGCATGTTTACACTTGAATTAAGAAAGCCATGATTGTCTCCTGTGTTTGCTTTGTGGGTTTTTTTGATATCTGCAGATCTGAACTATTCTTGATAAGTTTGTTACTTTATACTGATGGTCATCTTACTTTTCCTTTGAAGCACAACAGCTGAGTTTAATTGTTACTCTTTTTAATTATATGTTCATAACAGAAAAATTCCTGTAAGTCATCCCTTGCTGCCTGTTTAAGATTGTTATGGCATTGCTATAGTGAAAACAAAAACGCTATCAATAAACCTCTGTATCTTCCAGCCTTCACCATGCAAACATGACTTTCTGTGTTCTTGTCGGTTGATGTAGGCCAATTGAAGCACTCATGGAGCTTGCATTCTTGAGAATTTGCTTAGAATTATGGTTTGCTTTTCTCTCTTACATGATTGTCTTTGGAATGTGAGAGAGACTTTGCTAATTGTGCAAATGTACCTGAGGTTTTTAAAAACGCCTATTATATGTCACTTCTAAAAAGATACTGATTATTTTGACTAAAACTTAGCAGTTTTGCTTTACCTAGAGCTCAAGAGCATAAATGTTTGCAGGGGCAAAGCATCAAGTGCCTTTTCGCTGAGTTGCAGTCACTTACAGAGAAATTAAGCATCAATAGCTTTTTGTGAAATAGAGAAATAATTTTCAATCACCAGTCCAAAGCTTTTGGCACTTGTACATAAATGAAATATAACCATAATGAGAGCTATTCCTTGGGGGGAAAAAAGTTGATGGCATGTTTAGATTTTGAACAGCATGAAATTGACAATTGTTTAGAGTGTGAGCTCCATTTGAGTGGCCTTCTCTTGTTTATATTTGGGACTTTCACACGATTCCAGCAACATCACATTAGTTACTGTGGTTTCCTCTTTCACAATCAGATAATTGGAAGAGCTGCGCTTTGTTACAGAGTTTCTTTACAAGGGACCATTGCTTGGTCCTTTTCAAGGGAAATTCTGCTCCTATTTAATCTGTAGCAGAATTTCACCAAGGCCCTGGGGGAATTTCAGGTGACCCCCACCATCCCCAAGTACAGCCTGTGTGGTGCAGCCTCGTTCTTTGACCACACCTGCTCTCCAAATGGGTCTGTGCTCCCTGGCCTCAGCTTTCTCTTGTCCAGGCAGATGCTAGTGGTCATCCAAAACTGAGTAAAGAACTTACAGTCGTCAGTGTTTGCTTTAAAATACTTAGTCAATCATAACACATTATACTATTACAAGCTGCAATATTGAACATCAGATTAAATAAGTTTTTCTGGCGGAAACCAAGAGCATTAATTCAAGTAGCTTGTCCAACCCAGCTGTGTGCAGTGTCCAGAGTTAGTTATAGTTTTGTCTTTGTTCATGAGAACAATGGCAAAATGAGCAGCATCAGCAATTTGAGTCCAGTAATTCCTTCCATCCATGATTTTTTTCAATATACAAAGCTGTTGCCAAGTTCAGAGTTTTGGCTGGCTGAACAGTCAGTCTTTCAAGACTTAGCAAGGCCATGAGTTTTAATAAGATGAAGAGTTTCATAAAATTTACTGCTAGATACCCAAATTAGTTTTTCTTTTTAATTTTTAAATTTTTTTCCTTTTAAAAAAATCCCACTTAATACTAGAAAAACATTAGTTTTCCTTTTCTGGTATTTTATCTTTTTGACTGGAAAAAACAACTTGCTTTTAGTTTCTCTTGTCATACAGAAATGTTGGAAAAGGTACACTTTATGTAGCTGCAGGTTTTATCTATCAGCAAGTTTTATCCAAACTGATAAGCATGTGTTAACATATTGCAAGGCTGTTATAGTTGGAGAATAATTAAAAAACCTGTAATTCAACACTTTTCTTATCAGTGAGATAATTTTCCAGTTTTATTTTTGCGTAGTTTCAGTTCTTAGCTGTTAATTAAGTCACTCAATATATCTGGAGACTGTGACAGGAGTTTAATGAACCTGAATATTGTAAAGCTGGTTTGGAATTTCTTCCCTTATCTTTTGTAAGCTAAATTTCCCAGCTCAGTATCCCTCTGTGATTTTCCAATCAATGCTATTGTTACCATAAGTGTGCATTTCAACATTCAGTATCATTAGCACAGAAATGCCTTGCTGAACTAGAATATGTAGCACAACTCAGAGACAGCAATCTAAACAATTTACTTGATCAGCTGGCATGACCGGATATATCATTTAAGCAGTCATGGAAAGCTAAAGCAATGTAGAGTGGCAATTTTCTTGGGAGCTCTACCAAGCACCATTAAGACACCAAGTGATTGGTCTTGCTTTAACTTCAGTGATCCCTAAGTCTGATGATGGCTGCAGAAGAATGTGGTTGCTAATATTGCTGAAAGAGTCTCCAGAGAATAATGAATGTGTGCTCAACTGGAAATGCATAGATGTTCATCTCATCTTTTCCATGTCACTCTCAGCAAATGGCAAAATATTTCTTTATCCGTATGTGTTGCTAAATTCTTGCATAGCTGCAGAAATATAACGTTGCCTTTTTGGGTTTTTTTCCCCCAAGAGGTTGAATAGGCAGCAAGTAGATAAGCTTTTCTCTTTGTAATACAGTTTTAACTCACTTAGTTTTAACTCTTATTCATGTCTTATTTTTATCTCACTGTTTTTCATTAATGTTATTGATGTTGCTGTGCTGATCTTTTAGGATTCTTAATTTTTGTAATTCTCTATTTTTTTCCTGTCATAAAACTGCCTAAATGAATTCCAGAAAGAAGAGTTGTAGTAAGGGCTCTGAAAAGGTTAGAGTGCCCATCAGAATGTGAGTTTGATTCTGCACATTTAGTATTTTGGAAGAGTCATATCCCTATTTCTTTTTTTTTCTTCTTCTTTTTTTTAACTTGTAGAAGTCACTGATAGATGAGAAGTCCAAGTAAAAAGACTATAAAAAGGCCACTTTTTATGGCTCTACTCATAATGGAATAATTTCTTTAAGCCAAATTTGATGCCTACAGGAAGTGCTGTCATGTAGCCCTAAGGACAGCGGCAATGGCAACTGAATGTGTAGCTGCAGTACAAAAGAAAGCTTCCTTAATTTGCATTACCTAATACACTGTGATCTTCTCTTGAATTTATATTCCAATCTAATCTTCTATAATCAGGAGAAGAGGCAAGTTTTGTTTCTTGTGTTTCTGCTGATGATGGGAACTGTAAACATGGAGGACTTACGATGTAGATAGCTTTTTTTCTCTAAGAAATTACCCTAAAAAATACTTCGGTTTCTCTCTGTGGTGCAAAAAAATGCCGAAATCTGTTAGTAGTCTTTAAGCTACTCCATTTCATCAAATGCAGTCGCCTTTCTTGCTCTTTGATAGGGAGACATTGGGCCAGCAGGACCAAGTGGACCATCAGGAATTCCAGGGCCCACGGTATGGTATAAAATGATCCCACAGCCCTGTGCCTCTGCTGCTTTCCAAATTATAGTCAAACACTGGATTTATGTTTTCTTTATTTTAACAGGGTTTCCCAGGGAGCATGGGACAGCCTGGAATGAAAGGTGATAAGGTGATTTAAATAGTTTCATTATCTTGGAGATATATAGTCCTTTCAGACTTCATTCATTAAATCTTGAGCATAATGTACTTGGCAAAGCCTTCCCTTTTTCCTTTTGATTTCTTTCTCTTCTGACTTTTATGTTTTAAAATTATGTCACTCTCATGATCTGGTACTTAAGATAAACATCTTTCTGAACAGAACACTACCTTCTGAACATAGTAACATCCAGGTCTGTGTCTGTAGAGTTTCATGGAAGAGATACTTCAGTGCAACACCTTGCATTGTCAAAGATCTATGTTAATTTTAAATAGTGAATTGCTCTTTCTCATTCCCTATTTCTGAAAACTACCCCATTTTAAGCCACATACATATGTCTGTATAAAATTATATGTTGTTTAGGGTGAACATGGCCTTGCAGGAGAGCCAGGAGATCAGGGGTACCCAGGAGACAAGGTAAGTTATAATTGCATTGTTTTACAAAATTATCCAATTTCAGCAACTTCATCAGGCTTGGGAGACTCTTAAAATGCAGCAGAATGGTTGCATAAAAGTAGAATGCAGTAGTAAACTTTCTGGATAACACTGAATTAACATATTTTTAAGAAATTCTGTGCTACTTAAAACTCAGTTATGGAAAATGTGAACAAAGACAAGTAAAGGGCACAGGCAGGATTCTGTCATCTGTGTGTATAGAGATGCATCAAACAAGGATAATGGTATGGTCTGAATATTGCTAAGGAATTGTTGTAAAAGGTATTTTTCCCTTGATCCTTGAGGTTCATCTGCAGCTCACCTGGACCCACTGTGGTTAGTAGCAGCACACGGTCTGGCATGCTCCTTCTCATCATCAGACTGAGATAAATAAGGGTCTTCCTTCCTGTTTGGCTAGTACATCAGAAGTCACTGAAACAGCACATCCTGTGAGAACTCTTTTGATGAAAGTTAAATGTTGAAAGATAGTTTTCATCCTGCAGAATTCTTTTGAAGCCTGTTTCAGGTGTCAAAATATAGCAATTTATTGCTTCCAACATAACAATTAATTTTCATGTGTATTTAATAGCTTTCTTTTTTCAGGGTGCTCCTGGTTTACCAGGACCCCCAGGGATCAGAGGAAAAGCAGGACCTCCAGTAAGTTTACACATAAAATTTTGCTCTCAGTATATCACTGTATGCTGTTGATACTTTATATTTTATGCTACTGTTGATGCTTGACACTTTTGTGTGGTTGTTATCTTCACAGCACATGCAATCCCCTAGAAGTGACCTAATTCAAAATGCACAAAGAATAAGGTCTAAGCTGCTTTTATTCCTAGTGACTGGTGTTAATGAGTCAGATCCTGAGATGTGAGACTTTATTACAAAGATTAAGATATGTGTCAAATTTTAATGGAGTGCTTAGGATATTAGATATTCTGTGGCAATCACTGTGTGGGGGAATGGACATGATGGTAATATTTGAAGCAAATCCACTGAGAGCTTTGGGAGCTTCAAGATGACAATTTGGACTACCTGGATTTGGGAGGAGTGTGTGAGATCTTGTTAATAACAGCCAGTCATTTCTCACAGGAATGGGAATAGTCATGAATTCCCATATTTATTGATTTTTAGCAACTCTAAAGGCATCTGTGCAGTGCTGCCACTTCTGCTGGGTTTGTAAATGTTTATGCAGAAAAGGCACACTGTAAAGGCTTCCCTGACTTTTCCTCACCTGCTCTTAGCACTAATATCTGTCTCTTTTCAACATTTAATTATAAGTTGCCAACACTCATGCCATTGTCAATTTTCTTATGTGCTATTAAGCTAATATCTGGTAAACCTGCTTAAACCTCATGAATGTCATAGGCCCTTAAATTCAATAAAAAACACTTTCCCTGTCCCACAGAATTTATAATAGAAGCACTAATCTTGCAGTAAACTTAGCAAATTTGCTTAAGCTTAGATGGGAAAACTCATCTTTTTTGCTTTTAAAGATATAAGAATTTTAATGTAAAGATAAGCATGTGAGTCAGTCTGTTCCTGAAAGAGTTGAGGATTTTAAGCACAAGCTGAATGTGACCAGCCTTATGACTTACTTTAAATTAAGCTACGAGACCTCAGTCCTGCAAGTAGTAGAAATTAAACTTTGTAGAATAAATTTACAATTAAATTATTCATGTTAAAAATTAGAGAAATGTTTTCCAGGTCAGACATTAATTTTACTCAAGTAACATTAGTTATGGTGGCAGAAAGCTTGTGAAAATATGGAAGAACAGATATAACTTAGTGAAATATTTTGCCCCATTTTTAGATGGGTTAAAATTTTTATATAATGAATTCAATAAACCATGTGAATAGGACCTAATTTTGTGCTGTTATTAATCACAAAACTGCCATTTCTTTGGCTATGATTGGATACTTAAAATATGTAAGTAACTGTGTAAGCCAATATCTGTAACAGTTACTTTCTGGATGTTTAAATAATATGTAGTTTTTATTGTGAAAACAGATATATATTTCAAGGGGGTTTTATATGGTTCCTCCCAAAACTCCCAATTTTCTGTCTTAAACTAGTTTGAATTTTTTTTTGATGTGACTTCAAAGAGATATGAAGAACTAGTTTTAATAGTATCGAGAAAGAGGCAGCTATAAAATTTCCTATTTAGTAAAAAAGTAATCTCAACATTTCTGTTGGCCTTTTTCTTAATAAATGTTTTTAAAATCTTCATAACAATCTGTTGTTAAAAATAAATTATCATCAGAAATCTTAACTGTTTGGATTTTTTTCAAGGGGAAAATTGGAGAACCTGGACCCCGTGGACCACTGGGTCCTCAGGGACCTGAGGTAAGAAATTGCTTGATAGTGGTAAGTTGAATGTGAGTTCTAAATTATGACAATAAGAGGTAAATGGGTTTGCTTCATAAAAGACTATTTTCTTAGTTGGATTAGGGAAATCTTTTTATTCAGTCATATTTGATGAATTCATTCTCCTCCATAAAGTACGAAAGATTCCATCTCATAATTTTTTTTCTGCAAAATGTTAGTGTACAGGATCTTTGAATACAAAGTAGTTCTTCACTTGCTTATATGATTAGGATTTACTGTCTCTTGAATCTTGTTGTTATGGGTTACACCTGGGATGAGACTCATGTGATTTCTCAGGCACACTTCCATTTGTAAATACTATGGCACGTTTACAATTGGGTTTTTCCAGGCCTGGTTGTGTATTCATCTCTTTCAAGAAACACAAAGAATAAACACCAGTTACCTGGGAAGCATTGCCAAGCAGTTGAATCTAGAAGTGAAGTTTCCTAAGAACCCTTAGTGCTGTGGAAGTCTGCACAGAAACTATCAGTCTCCAAATTGTCACATTTTGGTGCATTTTTGGATTTATACCACGGCTTTAAGGAAAAATGTAGTGGTCTGTACCAGAAAGACATATTTATACACAGACACATGTATTTGCTGGGGAGATGAAAGCAGAAATAGTAGATTGTTCTTTCTAATCAGCCTCCTGCAATGAATGTATTTTGGGGTTCATTTGATTTGTGGTGGCCTTTCTTTGTTTGTTTTGGGGTTTTCCTTTTTTCAAAAAAATATGAATGGAAGAAATAAAAGAGCAATGATCTTTTTTCTGCCTTTACATGTGTTTGAGCATATCTCCTCACACCAAGGCTCTGTGTTCCTACCTTTGTTATTAGGCGAAAGCCCTCACTGAGATAAAACTCACTGGAAAGTGCATTGTAGCAACACAAGGTGGTCTCTTCAGAATAAGTCTCTCTGTTTTAGTCAAAGGGCGTGCGGAAGACACAAAGCCTGTGCATATTGTCCACGGCTGCCACCCTCTGTGGCTCAAGACTTTAGATGTTTTGAGCCTCTTCATTATTAACAAAAGAGGCCCTTGCATCATCTCTTTGCATAGCTTCCAGCAAGGGAGACCTGAGGCCTGTTAATCCCAAATTGTTGATCTTGAAGCCTGGTGCCCCTGGTGCCTGTGCTGGTAGTCCTTCATAGTTCTTTATTCCAACACAGGCATGCTGCTCCTTTGTGTCTGGGGAAAAGGTCATCGTTCTGGGCTAGTTACCATCAGGGCAGATATGGATGGGAATCTTTCTGTCTGAAAAGCTCAGCATTTCATCTTGCTCAGGACTGCAGAATTACTTCATCATTAGAAGGCAAATGAAGTGTTGTTATGATCCAATTATTATTGAGGTTCTTTAGAACTTACTCTGCCCAAATTAAGGTGCAGATGAGACCATTTGCCAGTGACAATAATACGGATTTTATTGTATAGTAAATGTGAGACAAGGGGAAAAGAAAAGGAGTAGAAAAGTGGTGGGAGGGACAGGAAGAGTGACAAGGACAGAATAAGGAAAACATCACCATTCTGTGGATCCCAACAATGTTCTGTTGATCCTCTCCAGCTGCTCTTCTTGGTGGTGAAGGTCCCCCCAAAAGGCCCAGAATCCCCTGGGTTTATATCCCCTGGAGCCAGGTGCAATGTCCAGGCATGTCCCCCTGGGGAGGGGACAGCCTCTTACAGCAGACTCTGGATCTGTTCCATCACGTGCAGCCCTGTGGTGCAAGGCCCAGCACTTTGGGGGGTCTTTGATGGATTGTGACTCCTCCTCAGCTGTCTCTCACATCAAAGTCCCATGGATGTGGCCTGTGGGGTTGGGGGTTCCACAGCTGGGCCAGTTTGTGTAAGGATGGGTGTTCAGTGCCTCTGGCCAGAGGTTACACCACACCTGAAACCTCCTCCTCCCTCCTCGGTTATGGAGAGTCTGTGTAAACCTGGCTTGTATGAGCTGTGCTCTCCCCCAGCCCCAAACCTGGCTCCAGTGAGCTGTGCTCTGCTCCCACCTCAAACCTGGCTTGTGTGAGCTGTGCTCTGCTCCCACCCAAACCTGGCTCCTGTGAGCTGTGCTCTCCCCTCACCCCAAACCTGGCTTGTGTGAGCTGTGCTCTCCCCCCACCCCAAACCTGGCTCCTGTGAGCTGTGCTCTCCCCCCGCCTCAAACTCAGCAGAGGATGATCCTCAGCTCAGCTGGTGGCTTTGGCCTTTTTGTGGATGCAAACCTTTCCCTCTGCCTGAGATGATTGAACAATGGGTTTCCCTTTATCTAATCAGCAGTTTGACTTTCCAATTCAAAGTCCCAGTCTTCAGGGAGGCTTCTTTGGTTTTAGCTTCTTTATAATGAGCAAAACTTTATATCAGTGTTTGAGGCATGAACTATTTTCAGTCCTTGACAAGTGTGTGATGCTAGATAATTAAAACTTGAGTGTCCATATACTTTTTTTTGAGTAATTGTTTGCAAAGTGGCAGGTTTAAAACTACAAAGCAATGTTTCTCTTGAGTCATGCAAAACTGGTCCAAATAAAGCAAAAGGTTTTTCTACCTTTTACTTCATAAAAATATGGTTAACATATGGCAAAATAGAAACAGAAGGGATGTAGGATAGCAGCATACTGGGATTTTGGACAAATTGAAGATACTAGAAGTTCTATAATGAAAGGAATTTAAAATAAGCAGCTTAAAACTTAAGAGTATATCCTGCCCTCCTGTTACATTGTCTTGTAAAAATAAGCTAGTTGTTGTTGCCAGAAGTTACTTAGACACAACTCTAATATATAAAGTATTAGCAACTAATGTAGATTTTTCTTAAAGAAAAGTCTACTGTAATATATCTGATTATGTCTTGTCTTCCAAATCCAGACAGCTATCAGGTCAGACAGGGCTTCTTTCCTTGCTCCCATTTCATTATCTCAATGGTCAGACTTCCTGTGACACCATGCAGAAAACACAGATTTCTATACTACATGTTCCCTTGATATTTCTGGAAATAGAAGAATGTGATGAATTAATGTTTTACAGTGAGAGTACTTTGCATTTGGTATAGATGNCTGCGCGCCCTGTGTCTCACCTAAAAAATCCAGTGCGCAGGCTGGAAGGTCTGAAAGAAAAAAGAGACCTTCCCCGGATCTTCGTACGCGAAGGCTGGCCAGCAAAAAAAAAAAGATGTGACAATCCATACTATATGCCTTCTATGAAAGATTTTGTTCTAAAAAAACCCAAAACCAAACCTGTATTGAGATTTGTTGGACTTGGTTGTGAGCAGGAGGAGCAAGACTCTCTCTGCCCAGTGGCAGAACTCTCAGAGACCACTTCCAGCTATTTCTCTTTCCTTTTGTCCAACACTTAAGACAGTGGGATTTCAAAATGTGCCCTGTCCGCACGTTCAAGTTTGTTTGGGGCACATATGATATAAGAAATTGGGGATCCTTTGGTCTTTCCAGCTACACATTTGAGTATTTAATTTCCGGTGTAAAGAATAAGTAGTCTTATCCCAGATTTTCTTCCTATGTAAACTGCTATGACTTGAGCACTCCAGCAACTGAAGTCTATAACTATCTCTGCACACAACAGTGGGAGCAGGGCAGGCAGACTTGCGACAGGAGGACAAGATCATCCTCACTGGGTTTTGTGAGGTTTTTGTGGTTTTACATGCAGATCACCAGTGAATTGCTTCCTCACTCTTCCCTCTGCAACTGTGCAGCCAAGGTACACCAGACCAGAAACAAGCCACCCATCTGTAGCTGGGGTCCATTTGAGACCTGCAGTGCTGATGGCAGGAGCGAGCAGAGGGAGACATGGAGGTCTCCCTCTCGCTCTCCGGGTGGCTGGGTGAGGGGTGGCTGCCAAGTGGTTTTTTCAGTGCAGGAGTCCTGCAGTGTCAAGCCAAATTCTCTTCTGCAGGGTGTATTTCTGCAGAACCGGGGTCTGTCGCGTGCCTGGATGCCTGCTGATCACAAGCCACTGGATATATTCAGTGAGCACTTTATGGAGTGTATTCTTCATCCATTGACACGTTTTTCTGTTTTGTCATGCATCTGAAAATGAACTGCCAAAATACAAAATTTCTTTAGAGCTTTGTTTTATTGGTATGACAACTGTAAAGTGCTGATCTGACTGTTTTAACCCACAATTTCTCTGTTTACTGTGTACAATGAAGTATGCAGTGCTTATTGTTAATGCAAATGAAATTAGACAAGCCTTTAACAGGCTTCCACATGTTTCCAGAATATTTTAAAATTAAATTTTGCTCTAGGAATCACATTTAATTATCCCCCCAAAAAGAAGGTGATTGTTCCCTTCAGATGTGCCTTCAGATGTTCTCTGAGTGTTATAAATAGGTTTCATCTGAAGCAGAGAGCATCAATCATTATCTTCAGTAGAATTTATTTCATCTGTATAGTATTTTGATCTGAAGTCATTGGCTTACTCCTTCAGGAAGGTACTTACGTGGGATTCAGCTGGTGTGTTTCATGCTCAAGGCAGCCTTAAAAAGGAAAAGGATACATTCAAATATCAGTAAAAAGTGAAAAATGCTCACATTTTATAAGTGAATCACTGGCTGCTTTGAGGTGTTCATGTAACAAAAACTTTCTTTTTAGTGCATGTTTCACATGCACTATCACATGTTTTTTTGAGTTTTGGAAATAATGCCAGGTGTGCAGTGATAACATAGCCTTCTGTTTCAATGTTGCATCAAATAACTTGCAAATGATTTGTAGGAAATAGAGAAATAAAGACAATTTAAAGGCTGAATTAATTGTGTATTCTGGCATATATCTAAAGAACTGCTCTTGTAGAATTGTTTATACTCTCTACTTGCCTTTGCACAGAATCTTTATCTGGTCCTTTCCCAAAGTTCAATGTCTGCGTAACATGTCCTTTCAGAAGAATAATAAACACTTAATGGAGAATATAAAATCACAGCTCATTTTCTCAGTTTAAGGAGACTGTAGTTTTTTGCAGAAACCCTCCTTTTGTGATTTTATTATAATAATTAATAATGAATTTCTAATAAGGTATCTTGTTGACATTCAGTAGCTACATCCAGTCAGTCTTGCTTCTGAAAATTTATTCTAAATTCTCATTCAAATGAATTGCAACATGTGATTTAATTAATTCTTATTGGAGCAGGGAAACCTGGTGAATGAAGGGACTATTGCAGTCCCTGGAGACATTTTCCCTCTGTGATGCCCTTCCTCCAGTGCTTGTGTCGGGATCCCCTTGAGGATAGCCAGGGGCATGAAGATGGGTGGCCAGCAATGCTGGCAAATGTCGTGTGAAAACAGCTTGAAGTGGGATTCTGCAAATATGAGAGAATTCCCCATGAAAATGGAGTGTAATTTCCAAACTGATATTCTGCAGCCACACAGAAAAACAAACGAAAATCAAAAGCTTTGGCAGATTGCTTATCTCTTTGGCTTATCTTTGGCAGATTGCTGAAACGTGCCCTAACATAGTAACAACTTGGTCATCTCTGTGTTTTGTTGTTAATTAAACATTGTATAGATAAATGAGAGCAATAAATATGTTAATTTTATATTTAAATTTTCTGTACAAAAAGCAACACTTCCACAGCAAGGTTAAAGCACATTTGTGTTAAGAGAGTTTATGCTTCAGGTTTTTCTGATGCCACGTCTCTTTTGATTAAATGAAGTGGATTCTAAAGTGCTTTGCTGGCAAAAGACCACATCTGTAGCAAGATTTCGAAAATAATTTGTGTACTACCAGCTGCCAGGCTTCTGGCTGATGGAAGTTAAGACTCTGCATTTCCGTAGAAGTCATAATATCGAGGAATGTTTTGTTTTGAATATGTGTGCTGAAAACGGCATTGCAGCTGGAAGCTATACATTAATCTCCAGGCCTTTCACTTATGGAAGAATAATGAGTTTTTAATCTGGAGTAACTTCCCAGGGAGCTGGCTGCTGAATAACTCATGGCAAATTTAGGTATTGCTAGAGATGTATCCCACTTCACTGCTAGGAATCTGAATGGCATGTGCCATTGTTGAGGTGCTTCAAGAACTCCTTCCTGGTTCATTATTTTTCTGGAATTGTCTTAAGTGGCTGTTTGTGTCCTGGATTATTAATGTGAGAATGTCTTAGAAACAATGTTCTGATACTGCCATAGCATGTGCAGTTTCTCCGTGGTTGGGCTCAAGAAGAAAACTTTTAATCCAGCTTCAAAGAAAAGATAAAAAATTTGAGGATTTTAAATTTTTGAAGGCAATGTTTAGTGTTGATGTTCTCAGGCCAGTAACCCTCTTGTATCATAAGACTTTGCCTGACAAGCAAAGATTTCAAAATACCATATTCGTTCTATCTGCAATAGTACTTGTCCACACCTACATGGTCCTTACCGAATTCCCTCTAGAAAAATTTAAACAAGCAAAAAAATGAATAAAGTAGATCTATTCCTTTATAAAAGCACTAGAATCTTTCTAAATTAACATTTTTCTAGACAGATTGTTTTCTGGAATGTTTATTGCCATGAAGAAATTGTCTGTGTCAGCATTCAGCACTTGCTCACACGTTAGAAATTTAAAGATTAACAGATATATGAAATAACTCACCCCATGGTAACTATTTAAGGTCTATAAATAAGCAAATTTAAAATTAAGGAAGGACATGCTAAAAAATTCCAAAGAATTGATCTAACTCTTCAGTGTATTTCAGTGGATAATGGTGGCCAGGATTTAAAAAACCCTGCTCTTTTGAACTGTATACAAGTCGAGGGTGATAAAAGTGAGTATTTTAGGTATGAGTCACAGGGCCTTGGTCACATGTAAATAATATTCTCTGTGCCACCTAGAGGCATGTTGGAATTGTTGCACAGCTCTACATGTAATTGCTGCTTTATGGCCAAAAAAAGGGAGACCACTGTGATGTATTGTGAAATGTTGAGTGCTAGATTCGTTCCACATCTTCTGAAAACTCAGACCATTTTTACTCTTTAGTGGTTTTCTTTTAGACTCATTATCATCCCAATCCTAAACCTGATTTTTAAAAAATTGCTCCGAATGTGTATGTGCTTTTGTTTCCATTATTGGAACAAGTGTGCATGCAAAGAGTGATACTTACAGATTTTATCCTGTAATGACTTTCTCTAAATGAAGAAGAAAACTTGTTTTTCCTAGTGTTAGACCATAGATGTGCTTAGATGTAGTAACAAATATTTTGCTCAGAGGAGGTGGCAATCTTGCTGTTTCAGATGGTCAAAATTTAATGAAATGTAAAAGTTTATTAAAAAAGCAAAATTAAATGCAATCTTGGCAGGGGACTGAATGAGCCATGTGCTAACTAAAAGGTCAGTTACTAATGCTTTATTTTATCCTACAAATGTAAAGATCAGGTATCCTCTCTGGGTGTTTATGAATTTTAACTCACTACTGTATTGAATAAGGGTTAGCTGAACCATTTTTTCCCCTTAAAATATACCCATTTCTTATAAAGCAATCTAGCTGTAGCTGAATTCTTCTGACACAGAGACATCCTATCCTCATGGTGTCCTAACTCAATGCCTACAGGCCAGGTGGTCCCCAGTGATAATTTTACTTGATTCCTTTTCTGTGCATATTTACTTTTTTTTTACTAACAGCTTGACCTATACTACAAACTATTTCACAAAGGCCTGTTCTGAATAATGCTGCATGCTGGTGATCTTCACTTACTGCCAGCCAGACCTGGATTATCACCTGCTGATTTGGAGGCAAAAGGCTTCTTACCTTTTTCTTAATCTTGCAGTGATCTTGTCCTTAAAATGTGGCCAAGGATTAAAGGGCTTCAGCTGCTCTCTAAACTTTATTTAAAAAATAGTTGAAATCATAAGTGCAGGACCTGGTGCTGGCTGCTTTGTTGTGATTTTTTATGCCTCCAAACCAGTCCAATGGTTTAATTTCAAACATTGCTTAGCGGATAAAAAGTCTTATCCTAAGAGAAATTAAATCCATGCTGACATCTGCTAAATTGAGTTTAATGAAAGCTGCCTAAAATCTGTCACTTATCCAAGTCCTTTCAAGGAAACATAATGGATTTTGGCATTTTTGGGATGGTAGAACAAATTTATTTCTTGTTTCTGTGACTCAGGTTTATTAAATGAATGAACAGAATCAAAATAAGTACGTTGAAAACATTCCTAGTCTGCAAATGATTTGTCTGTATGATTTCTTTAGGGTTTTCCAGGAGATATTGGTGTACCTGGATTAAATGGCCCTGAAGGTCCTAAGGTAAGATTATATGAAAACCTGTTAAAAATAAAGTAAATAGTGTAAATCTCTGAGGAAAAGGCTCTGAGAGATGGACACTGGCATTATGAGAAGATAATCTTACTGTCAGAATCCAGGTACTTTGCCTCAGGTATTTATGTGAGGAAGTTATTTGCATGTTTAATGCTGTCCACGCACTGTGCTAATTGGAAGCCTGTAATGGCAAAATAAGTGTGACAAAATGCTGTATAGCTAGAAAGTAACACGTTTCACCTGTATTTAAATAAAATGCATGCCAAATGTATGCCAAATGTATGCAGATCTTTGTATTACTCAGGTTCCAACTGAGTACTAAAAATTGTTTTAACAATTTTTAAAATAAGTAGTAGTTGAAGATATGGAAAATGTGTAAAATTCATGTGCCAAATTAAATTATGGATAAAATAATAGATAAAACAATAAAGGATAAAATTTATCTACAAAACTGTGCCAGAATAATTTATCTTCTGCTCTTTCGTAGACTAAAATTTTAGACCTAGTTTAGGCAATATTTCACATGGATAGAGTTTTCAATGTGGCTTTGAATAAAAGCAGATATAGGAAATTTTTGTTAAATTGGAAATGGCAGAGACTAATACAAAAAGTGCAGGTGGCTCAGAAGTTAACCCAGAGGAAGATGATTGAATAATATCTAAAGATTGACTACTTGTTGAAAAGCAAGTACCAATGAAGTCCCTCTCTCATCAGCCTTGGGACTATTCTTATATTGTATTTTCTGTGGTAAATAGGCACAAGTATGGGAGAGTGAAATTTATATATGAAACAAAGTTGAGCATCTTTAGATTATATAAAAGCTGCACTTTTTGCTAATTCATTCCATTTCAGTTATTTCAGATTCGTTCATACAAGGACTAAAACAATAAATCCTGCTATAAACTTAGACCAAAGACATTGCCAGATCTCTCTGAAATTAAAGCACAATAATATAGTTAGAAATTAGGTGAAATTGTAGAACACATGAAGCAAGATGTCTCATTAATGCCACTGCACAAAGCATGAGAAGAAGGCTTTATCTCTGTGGTACAGTTCTGGCCATTTTTATTCCAGGACTCAACTGTGCAAGACCAACAATATCATTTGTCCAAGAACAAAACATGCAGGTTGTCTATGAATAAACAGACAACATTTTTTCTCAACAGGGTTGAGAAAACACAGGATGGGGAGCAATAAATAGTTTAAAGATAAGGTCCTATTTGTACCTGGAAGATTGTAACAATAGCTTCATACCAAAGGTGATTGTTCTTAAGAACCTCTCAAATAACCCAGTTGCTGAAGCCATAGCCAATATTTTCTGTATCTCTTCTCTTTGAACTGTATGAAGAGCCTTTTACCAAAATAGACGTGAATCTATTAGGAAGGCTGAGAACTAGTTATCTGATGGGGCAAATTGAGGAGAAGTTAAAATGTGGTTCTGGAGACAGGTGTCCACCTTCAGTTCTGAGTTATTGCTTTGCAAACTTGTTTGTATGCATGTCTGTGTAATGTTAGCAGCCTTATATGAAGGAGTTTGCCTGACCATTGCAGTGGCAGCTGCTCTTGTGTTTCTGAGTTACCAGGGTGTTTACAAAAAAAACCCTGTGTTGGTGAAAGACTCTGGGTCTAAGGAAAATACTAGAAGAGAAATACAACAATTCTTGAACTGCAGTTCAGATTTAATCATCCAAGATGTTACACGAATGGTGTAAGAGATGTAATCCCTGCTGCTCTGTTTCCTCAGTGAGATTGTTGTTGCACATTATATCTGAAGAGTTTTTGTTAGAATTCTGTTAGTGTTTAATACATACATTGCTGGTTCCTTGCCTTTTTGCAGATTCCAGAAAAAAAAGGAACTAAGAGGTGGACTACAAAGTTTGAGACTCCATGTTCCTGTGATATAGAAATTATATAGCAGAACCAGATTCAGTGCTCTCCAGCACATTTGATATTAGAAACAAAAAGCTTAGACAGCCTGCCCTAGTAAGGGGAACTGGTGGCTTACATGTGAAAAGAAGGATTACCAAACTGGAAAAACTCTTACACCGCTCCCAGTACTGAGGGAGAAGGTCACATACCTTTGGAAATGTTTGGCTTTTGGGATTCCCAGCTGTCTTGAGTTGAGTGCTGTTCTAAAAAATTTCCTCCAGCTTTTATTTTTAGAAAACTGTTCTCACTGTGTTCTCACTATTTTCCTCATGTTTTTGTTTATGCTTCCTCAGAAGCAATACCCATTTTAAAAGCCAAGAAAGCAGTGTAAGCTTTATTTTTTAGCAGTTGACATGGGATAAATTCAACCTATTGGAAGTTTAAGCTCTATTGAGTGTGATCAGCTGTCTCTAAATACCAGAAGAGGTTCTGGATTGTGAATTTTCCCCAAATTAGTGCAATAATCAGCAAATCTGACCTCTCTAAATCAATGTTCAAAGCATTTATTATGTAATTTGATCTACAGGACATTACTCAACTTGGAAATAATATTTTAGAAGGTGTTTGATCTTGATCCATCGCTTATTAAAAAAAATAACAAAGCACATTTTTAAGAAAAAGGGAATGAGAATGTTTTTAAGAAGTTCTGAAATAACTTTCTTTGTTTCCTTGATGTTATTCTTTGCACGTATTTATGCTCTCTAACCAAAAAAAGTGAGAGGGAAAAGATGGTCAGAATATGCTAACTACCACTGTAGTTTTTCCAGCAGTGTGTATTGTACCATGGAAGTAGCTAAGAGCTTCCTTCTCCTGTTAACTTACATTTGTTTGTATAACACATTTTAATAAAGTGATTATTAGGAATTTCACCTCTTCTGGAAGGGGTGGTCGCCTGGGAAGTTGTGTATGTGAAACACAGGATACCTCATTTGCTGACTCCCGTTTTTTTCCAGACGCTTTGCCACATGTGTAATGACTACCTTCATTTTCTCTTTGTTGCCCGAAACCCCAAGGAGGAGATGGAAATGTCATTTATATTCAGTTTACAGTCTGGAGCTTTTTTCTGGATCCAGTTAAGTTTAGTATAAGGGTGTGTACAGTAGCAGTGCTGCTGCTAATTCCACTATGCTGTTTTGTACTGAAAGCCCTATCTCCTAAAGGGCTTTGCTGTTAGAATAAAACAACAGTTACGCCAATGAGACAATTTCATCACTAACCATATAAAATTACTTACGTAGTGCTGCTGGAAGCCCTCCTGTCACTTCTGTGGTGCTATGTCAAGCAGCACTCCACTCCAGTCCTTCCCAGACTGATGGGCTCTTCGATGAAACTCATTACCTTGAGATGGCCTGTTCCATTTTTCTCTTCCATTTTACTTTGCCTGCTGAGTAAATTTTTGCTGGACCAATGCCTGGACCGATGTCTAGACTTCAGCTTCATTAGTACACAGTTAATAAGGCTTACACTTTCCCACCATTGCTTTCTTCAGAGGATAATCATATCTCTCCTAAAGGGCAGTTTCTTTGTTCTTGTTGCTTTATCTGATATGGTTAAGCTTAGGTTTCCCAGAACATTAATATGTTTACACATTTTTTTTGTTCTATGCCAGGTCAAGTGCTTTTCCCAATTATCCCATTGTAATTGGGATGCCCGAGGTTTTTGACACACTGCTAGCTGCAAAGTGTTTTTAAAAGTTTTGGAAATGTTGGTGTGAGCATTCATGAAAACTCCAAGTTGGCAGAGGTTAAGGTGCTTTATCTCTGGGAAACTGATTATAATCCTAATAGAAAAGTAAGGACTAAAAGCCACAAGTAGTTTTGGTGGTTTAAATTCACTTTGTAGTTTCTTTCCATTGCAATGTTGTCAACACATGTTATTCTAAAGACTACCCTAATAAAAGATCTGTGCATTGATGATGCTTTAATCTTAATATGGTAGTGTGCTTTACCTCTTTAAAGAGAGAGGAATGGTTCTATTGTGTTCAAATTTTTCTTATTTCCTTCTCACAACATCAAAAGAACGATGTTTCAGCTAAATCTGTGTAGAAGTTTGTACAATGCTTGGTTTTCTGAGTCTATGCCTGGCTTTCTAAGGGAAATCCTGTTAACAGTGGTAAGAAATTAAGTCTGTTACCTCAGCTTTGGATTTTAGTCTCTATTTGTAAGAGGAAAAACTAGACCAACATGATTTTCAGTTGATGTAAGTTCTCACTGTGTTTGTTTGGATGTTTAGGGAGCTCTGGGTGACCGAGGGCCTCCAGGGCCACTAGGCCCCAAAGGAGTCGAGGTAAGATGAAAAAATTATCCAATTAAAAGATTATGTTTCAAAGTTGTGAGGGGTTAGGACCATTAGACAACAATGGTTAGGTGTGTATGGTGTCATGCAAAATTTGAAGTTTCTTTTGCATTTTGGCCAGCATTTCAAAGAGTTTTTAGCAGCCTTATGGGCCTGTGTATCCATTATGTGGTTTATCTTAATTTCAGTGGAATCTCAGATAATGTATGTCCAGATCTAGATGTGGTTATTTTAGTTGAACTGGGGAGATGGGATGGAAAGGGGTTAGCAAAATGGAGATAGAAAGCATATATCAATTTAACTACAGTGTACTGGATAGTTTTAAGTAAACACTTAGACTCCTATTAACTGAAAAGGGAGAAGGGCAGTTCTTCATCTTATAGATTCATACACTATTCTTAATTCATCATCATTAAAATAAAAGCTCACGTCTTCTAGGCTAAAAATAATTAATATTAGAAATAATTTAATTGATGATTCTCAAGACAGACCTCTAGACTATTAAGTAGCTAAATGATGGGCTTCTGTGGCAGATATTGAGTGAGTAAAAGCTATGAGTGGCAAAATGGTCTGTTTCCAGGGGTTTCTATCAGACTTGGACTCAGACAAACACATATGAATTTAGGATGATAAAATAAATAGGAACAGTTATCTGCAGACTTTCTTTTTTAAAACTAGACTTGGCATAAAGATCATTGAAGTCCTGATTTCTTTTAGGGAGAAGTAGGACCAGCTGGACCTATTGGAACAGTCGGCCCAAGAGTAAGTATAAGTAATTTTGTTAGGGCAGACTATTTTTCAGTAGTATTGCTTTGGAATGTAAGTGTGAGAAGTGACTGTGATAAAATGGCATCTCCTGAATGAATGTGTGTTTTTCCTCAGAACATGCTCAAAGCAGAGATTGGAGGGGTGATGATTTTCCATACAAAGGATTTGAAAGGAAATCACTGCCACAGTGCTCAAAATCTAGTGCTCCTCTGAGAGAGATGAACCTGCCATGAACTTCCTAGGGACTGAACTAGCTGATATATCAAAATATTTATACCGAGAAAGAACCTACTCAGCTCACAGGGAGAAATATAAAGGATGAATGCTTTAAGAAATCTACCAGAAACCTGGGGATAGTTACTGAGAACAGTAAAGCTGGAACGTCACAAAGCTGTTTATGCTGACATGTTTTAAAAGACAGAAGTTTAAAACTATCATCCAAATTTTGTTAGTTATAAAAATGCACTAGTGTCTAACACTATTTCAGTGGACTTGAAGCTTATTTTTAGAAAATTTCTAAGCTAAAATGTGTACTAACCTGCATTAGGGATTACGAAATTGTCACTAAGTTTATTGAATGCAATTTGATATTCTGCCTTTACTTGATTTGATTATGTGTGGTAATTACTGACTTGGCTTTCATTCTGGATGACTTCCCATTCCTTGCATCAATTTGAGATTCTTTTCCACTGTTTTCTGTTTTTAGAGGAGTTATATGCGTATGTCATTTTTCTTGTTCATTAGCAAGTCAAAACTGGGAATTTGCTTTCTGTTAGAAATTATATTAAAATATTTATTTACCACATAGATTAGGTGTTAAGCCAAACAAACCAATACCAAAACAAAAAAAAAGCCAAGCAAAAAACCAAACACAAAACCCTCCCACAAAAGTCTCTTTGTTTTTCATCTGAGGAAAACATGCAAAAAGTTAAACAGAATTTCAAAACACTCTGTAACTTAGTTCAATGTTCAGTTTAATTTGTGTGAGCTTCTGCCGAGAGTCTCATGGAAATTTTTACTTTGGCTGCATCATCCTTTGAGCCTCCTTCTTGGGCAGGGCTTCATGGTTGGACAGCAACTCTCCTGTTGTGCTGTGGCAATTGGAAAAGAAGATGCTGTAGTGGGTGACTCATGGGCAATGAGACACCTACCTTCACATCCTCCACGTCACCGGGCATGCACAGGCCACCATCTGCTGGTGTCAAAGTGACCCAAGGGGAAAACTTTTTGTGTAATGTAGCAAACTGAAATATTTTTAATCTATTTTGGGTCAATTTGACCTAAATTATTTAGGTTTTTATTTCTCTCAGTGGGAAATGTGCACACCATTGGCATGTCTTACGGCTCTCTGGTTTCTCTCTCACAACAAGTTGTTGAGAGGAGAGTATGTGCATCTGAAGTGGGCCCCAGGGTTGCTGTCTCTAGACATGTTTTAGTAGCTTACTGGCTAGCATCCCCTCCTGAAATGAGAGATAGGGGAAAAGGGAATTTTGCTTGATAGGCAGTTCTGCCTGTTTTTCCTCCCTGTCCAGGGGCCTGGATTCTATGGCTTCTCTTGACTCCAGCTTTTCCACAGCTCCAGGCCAACCTATTTACACTGCTGCTCTGAACACTGCTCCCATCTCTGCTTGTCCTTGGTGCTTTGCTCCCACACGTAACACACTCTGTGATTGTGTCCATGAGAGATTCACAGCCATGATGTAAAATCTCATATAGTGCAGCACGACCCAGTCAATAAGGTGCTGAACACCTCTGTCTTTTTAAATTATGCTTCCTTGATTGAAATTTGGCATTCATTTCATTTACATAGCTTTTGCTTCTATTTTCCATGAAAGGAGTTTTAAAAAGTGAATGTTACATCTGTAAGTGAACACTACAGAAACTGTGTTGTCACTGCACTGATTAAATAGCTGTGGGGGCAGTGGAGGTCTCTGAGAGGGACCTGAAGAAGTGGTCTGGCCATGCATGGCCCCAAGGCACCATCAGCTGTCAGCTCTGTCTTTAGTTGACAGATGTGTTTAACTTGTGTTTTGCAGCCTCCAGGAGTCAGAATTCTTCATTCTCCTCGTCAGTCTGCTTCAGTTCTTTGCCTGGTTTACAGACCCTTTTCCTACCTAGCTGTTCTATCTGAAAGTCTTGCCTGTACTTTTCTCACTACAACCTTCCTTCCTGCCCCACAGACCTTACCTGTGGGCGCAGTCAAATAGGTTTCTTCTCTTTTCAGCCACTATTACCTTAATTTTATAGGGCTTATCTGAAGTAGATGAAATATCCTTGTAGATGATATATTGGAAACCATTAATTATTCTTATGAAACAGTAATGGAGCAGGTTTCTAGTGCTTCTGGAATTCTCATCTCTTTTACAATTTCAGGTCAAAATATCCAATCCCTAGTGCAGCTTTAGGCAGGTGTCAAGCTGGCAGCCGTAAAATTTCACCTCATTTTTCTCCCTCCTCCCTCGCTTACCCTTGTTTCTAACATTTGCTTTAAAAAACATGCAAGAGACCAAAAATTCCCAGGACCCACCTGAATAATGCTGCCATCAAAATAGATCATCCTCTACTGGACCAGAAGTGAGTATGAACCTGCGCAGAGGTTCTCAGCCCCAGCTCAAAAAATAATTTCCATGTGTCTAAAGTAACCGGAGACAAAACTGAGGATGTTCCCTTGCTTACGCAGGATATATCTCAGTTCCAAAGACCTCAGTCTGTTTCAACTTGGAAGAAGTGTTAGCTGAATCTGATCACATAATTTGATGTTTCATTCATTCCTTTCCAAACCTTTCCACCCATTCTATTCCAAAGTCAAATACTTATATTCTCTTAAATTAATCCTTCTACCTAAAAAAGCTGATTTTTTTTGTACTTGCTTATTTGTCCTGTGAAAATACAGTAGTTGCCATACTAAAGATGTGACTGTGTTTATACAGTTTCCTCCCACTTAACCCTCTCTCTCAAAGGCTATCCAAATATTAACACTGTAACTGTCAGTGTAGCTCAGCTCAGTCAGGGCAAGCACTGATGCATTTTATTTTATTTTTTTCTATCTTCATTGCTGAAGAAGAAAATGCCTTTAAAATAGTGAAGATTGTTTTAAACCAGAAAGTAAAAAGGAGCTATTGCAAGTTGATTCCTTTCTGAGATAAATGTGTTAATCAGAAGCTGGAATTTATAGTCATAAGATGAGCAGTTTCTCCTGATGATTGTGGAAAATGTGCTCAAATCTGCCCCATATCCACAGTGCAGTATTTTCTGAAAGTACCTTCCTCTGGGCTGAAGACATGTGGGAAGCTTATGGAGGGATCAAAATAGAGTGATAGTGGGAGATATTTATGTTAATATATACACACTTGTACCTACCAGTTGTGAGGTGAAAGGAAGCACAGTTGGTTGCTGTTTCCTGAAGGAGAAGGGTAGAACTTTCAGTTAATATTTTAGGAAACAGACATTTCCTATGGGATTACTCTGCCCTGGAAGAGTCATTTTCTCAGGGGTTTGCAAGCAGAAAATCAGCCATCCCTAGTTTAACCTTCTGTCAGTGGCTTTTCCTCCGTGTGTAAATGTATTGTATTTCTGTTTAAAGCCAAATCCATCAGTTTCAGATTGCTTTACCAGTTAAATCCACTTGTTCCATTTTCTGATCCACTTCCATCTGGTCTATGTCCTTTGCAGCCAGTACATAGCTGGGGAACGACAGCCAAGAAACCTTTACAAGCTGTAACTCAAATTCAGTTCTCATAAGAATTAAAATTATCAAGGTAGTTAATAGGGACCACCAGTTTTTTTTCCAGTGAATTTTACTTAAAACATTTTTATGTTGCAGTCTTGCTATACAGAAAGACCTTAAGTTTCTTTACAGCAAAGTAGTTAAACAGCATGTAATGACCTGCAGAAGCCCATCAACTGTTCTTTGTTAATCCCAGTGGAAACACATGACTTAGTTTATCTGGGTCTCTTGGAACTTCTCTTCATGATCTTTTCTCCCTGCACTCCTGGCTGTACCATATATTAGAGCATTGGCAAAAACAAAAATATGTTCCTAAAGTGATTTTATTTGTTGGAACTTGTTGGGCAAAATGAAACTACTCAGGTAGGCAGAGAGAACGAGAGAGATAGAAAGGGATTAATGTGAGAAGTCATGGAACCTGCTGAGACAATCTACTTTTACCCCTTATAGAGAATTTCTCTGATGCCCAGGACATGTTGTGCTCTGAAAGACAGACACAGAGCAGCTGAAGCAAAAGAGCCAAATGAAAAAATGCCATCTCTTTTTAAGAAACCTTTTATTATCTGTTGCTTTAGTTGCTCTTTTCTCAGGACAGGCTGTGTGGAATGGAAAGTTCTTATTACGGACTCCGGCAATTCCAGTTATTCAGTTTGCTGGAACAGCCACTGATGATTTCCTTTTAGCACACATCTGCATCTTTTTGATACTGAATCATTAAAATGTTGAATTAATTTTCATTCTCCAGTTGTCAGCCTCCAGCGATCTCATCAGCAACTTCCTCAAGAACCAGATCCAGTCCCCTGGACCTTTGTTGCTGGACTAGGGCCTTTTCCTCAGAGCAGATGGGGAAAGTCCAGACAGGGCTGTGCTGTCCAGATAACCAAATGGTTAGGCCATGTTCTGTGTTGAAGAGGAAGTAAAGTGTACTGGGAGGGAAAACAATCTCTTAAAAGGGGGACATAATTAAGTTATAAACATCTATTTGAAAATCGAGGGGGAAAGCTTACTGGTTTGTGTGCCTTCATGAGTTTGTGTGGGTGATGACAGAGGAAGGGATGCATGCTGCAAAGTGCTTCGAAGATCCTGTCACTTTGTGGCCTCCTGCTCTGATTGATGTTGCTGTATTTCTTCCAGCTAACAGTGTTATTACCAGAGTATCATAGCAACAAGATCAGTCAGCAGCAAAATGACAGTGGAGAGAAAAGAGGCTTAAAATCATCAATTTTCTGAATAAAGAGGAGAGGATATTTGAGCTGATTTTGTCTGGTTGAGGAAGAACAGTTATGACACCAGTCTCTGAAGTCTAAGCATCAAATTCAGTTAGTGTTGAGTCCCTATTCTGCTGGAATTAACCAGGAGAGAAGATGGCCTTGCCTTTTTTTTACGTCCCTAATATTCTTTTTCAAAGTGAAATTGAAATGTGTTTCAGTCTTGGATTTTGACAGTTTTTACTCAGTGTTAACTGCTGTAGGACTTAATACAAATTTTGCTTACTGTTCCATTATTTGATGAAATATTTAACAGTGTATTTTCAGATATAAATTTCTAAATACACTTGCTTAAAATTTTTGTATTAAATACTACTAAACTGTACATTTTTAAATGCATGTATTTTGATAAATAGATACTTTGGTATAAAATTATACTTTTAAAATAAAATAGTTACAATATTTTATTCTAATCCTTATATTAGGGAAAGCCAGGACAGAAAGGTTATGTAGGTGATCCTGGACCAGAAGGTTTAAAGGTAAGTGATGGTTTTATGTGTGAAATAGAATGTATTTGGCATAGAGCTATACGCTGCTATTTACAGTGCTGTATCTGTGAAGGGATATGAGTACACATGCTTCCATTGCAGATAAATGTGTGTCATACTGTTGATTCTGCTTTCTTGCAAGATCCCATTTTGGAAAAGAAGAAATTTGTTAAAACATCATTCAAATGTCAGTTCTCCTAATATTTCATAACAAAATTAAAGTTATCAATAGAGTGCACAGGCAACATTTTCCTTTGAAGCAGTAGTGAAATAGTGACCATAATTTGCTGAAAGAAAAATTTAAATAAAAATAGAGTAATTCATTTATAGCATTTGCTGACTAATGTGTTTAGTGAGCACTTAATTGATAGGTTTTATTTTTGCAGACAAATACTGAATATATTAGGACATCATTTTACAAAATCAAAATTAGCCACTCAAAAATTTTTTTTGGTGACTTAATTTTAGCTTTTAAAGTTTCAATTGGCAGATGTAATTTAGAAAATAAAGAGACTCCTAGGAAAAGAGAGGACTTTAATATACACATATGAAAGAAATTACTTTCCTGGTGAACTGCATCATCTGTTTTCTAAATTTAACAGGGAGAACAAGGAGACCAAGGAAACCTTGGAAAAACTGGTGAAGCAGTAAGTTTGAATTTTCTTTCTGGTTTGATTTTTAATTCTATTTTATATGAGAGTGAATGAATAATTTGTAGCAGACATCATCTGATGAAGTTTGCCTGCATTCGAAGCTGTAGTATGTCAGCTATACATTTGTAGTCTTTCAGATTCATACTGTTTAAAGAAATTTCTCATTTTTAGCATTTTCCTGAATTCAGCTTTTTTCCCAATATGTTGTGTGAATATTGCAGGTGGTTGTAGGGATTTTCCAAGGCACATTCATGTAAGTGAATAAGTGGTCCTTTTCCAGTTAAATCACTTGAGAGGCTGCCTTTAGCCTGAGATGTATTTTGCAGGCTTGTTTTGTCTACCCTCCATAAATTCACAGAGCTCAAGGTGACCTTGTGGTGACACGTGGTCCATCCTCTTCTGCCTAGGCAGGATCTGTTATCTTTACGTAATTTCTGACAAATATTTTTCTAACCAGTTATTAAAAAGCTCCAAGCTTCTCTATTTTTTAAGACGTTCTTCTGGTTGTGTAACCAGATTCCTTTCTGCTGGAAACAGCATTTTACGTATGATGGTTGTTATTCTGTGCCCCTTTCATTCTTTCTTTTCAGGCTTTACAGTCCCAATTCAATTAGCTTGTCATGTTTTTGAGATAATTTAAGTAACATTCTAACTCCCTTGTAGTCTGTTTCCAATTTATCCAAACATCTATGACTCGAGCTTACTGCCCAAACTGTTTGGAATACTTAAACATTGCTTCTTACAAGCCTACTTCTTGCACAGTTGTGCTCATTTTTAGTATGTTGTTATTCAGTTGAGATCCACAGTCTCCTGTCCTTTTTTTTAAAGGCCTTATCTTTCTCAATTCTTCCACTGTAGGTGTCTATTTAGTTGATAATTGTCATTTAAACACACTGACTTGAAATTCTCTCTGCTTAATTTCATCCCCTGCCCTTTTGTATTTTTGACTTTTTTCTGGGATTTATGAGCAGATGTGAGCTTGTTGGCCCATAGCTGACTTACCCAAATGTTGTGTAGAACATGACTAAATTGATTTTATTTCTGGAGTTAATGTATGCTGAGGATACCACACATTTTTTTGGGCTTAGTGCTGTACTCACATAAACTCTGTTCACCTCAGTTGGTAGTCAGAGTTAGCTCCCCATTGTCTGCAAAATACTGAGCAGCTGTACCTCAGACAACTCATCAGATGGTTGGGTAGTGCTGAAATTTTACAAACTGCTTGTAAGTCAGCTCCAGCTCTGCTGTGCACTCTGGAGGTTATGCTCTGGGGAAGTGGACTGAGAAGCTGGACTCTGAGTCAGTTAGAAGTATGTGCTTAGACAGGTGCCAACAGAGCTGTGGACATGCCATAAGGCCCCTCGAAAGTCATCCAGCATATCTCTAAATGCAGCTTTTATTACGTGTGAATTCTGATTTTCAGCCTGTAACATGTTAGGGAAAATTGATAGCATTTACTATGTTGTATAGTGCCACATACACCAAAACCCTCAACAAAGGACAAAGCTAGGCCCAATCTTAAATCGCTACATGAATAATAGTACATAAAGCAGTCACAGAAGCTAGTTACTTAAGTTTCTGGATTTGACACAGACTTTTTTCAGTGGACTTGAATTCAGTGGATAAATTTTCCACGACTCAGATATTTTTAATGAACATAATGTCTTTCACCACTAGAAGAGCTCCGTTCTATCTCATAATTACTAGCTCAAATACACAATCAGTGATGATATGTTGCAGTGATGTTGAATAAAATAATCATACCAGCTGTCTAACCATATTGAGGGTCAAGCTGCAAGAATAAAATAATATTTTCTATGCCAAACAAGGGGATGTTGGAGCCCTGTTACAGTTTTAAAAAGAAACATAATTATGGCCCATTATAATTAAGAGTTTGCATGTGATACAGGATGGCACGTGATACCTGAAAACTGAAATAGTTTCTAATTATTGAAAAATATTTATTATTTTTATCTGTGGATTGTAGAATGTCTTTTGTGTTATGTACATGTATCCAATCATATGAGCTTCATAGGCCCTGTTTCCCGTTATGTTACCTTCGCATTATCTGGCAGCAGAGGAGTAGTGCCCACTACATGATCTTTAGGGGGATAATAAATATTATGTTGTTATTAAGGCCAATGGTGAAACACCAAGAGGAGACCCAAACACACTCAACTTTCAGACCTTTCAAAACCTCTTTCCTTTACTTTAGTCACTACTGAAATCTGTAACAGTTAAGCTTTTCCAAAAAAATTGAGAAGTACTAACAGGAAGAGGATGGTTTTTCTCATATGCATAAAATGCTTTTCCAGATGTGAGTCCTGATGCAAAATATTCACTTCTGTGTGCTTTGGATGCAGGTTTTACTTCCAGCTTTTCAACAGCTTCTGTTTCTAACAAGTAATTTCTCTTGGCGTGCACGTAGAGTACGAACTTCTTAATTCACATATAAATCCACTCCCTGCTATTCAGTACTGGCTCTG
This sequence comes from Vireo altiloquus, assembly GCA_013396875.1. NCBI lineage: Eukaryota > Metazoa > Chordata > Aves > Passeriformes > Vireonidae > Vireo > Vireo altiloquus. The sequence goes on along the minus strand of VZRF01001110.1, from coordinate 1,170,844 downwards.
GGGGCATGAGGACAGCTCTGGAATCAAACATGCCACATACAAAACAAACAAACAAAAAGTTTGAAAAACAGAAGACAAAGTACAAGAGCAAAGTACAACTGCTATCAACTGCTGGGACAGATTTTGAGATGGAGTCAAAAGAAGATATGGAGTAAGGCATCTGTCCTTACTGATGCCTTGTTGAGTTTATGTGCTACCAGATGCTTGGTGACACTAAATACGAAGAGGAATTGTACAAATAGCAGTAAAAAATGTGCAACTACTGTATAATTTATTTAATAGTAAAGGCAAAGGGAAAAAGAAATTGCTAAAAAGTTGATAGTAAGCTCAGTGTCTAAAAAAATTTGTGTATTTGGTTTCTCCCTTTTGCACCACAACCCCACCAGCCTCCTTTTTTGGCTTGTCTATGATTTTCTGTTTATTCATTATCTCTGTTGACAGACTTTTTCAAATTACAGGAGAGAACAGCTAGTATTTTTAACTCCATGGTTAAAATATATGATACTGGTTTTTAGCAATGGGCAATCCATCACAGCATTCCAGTTTTCCAAGTGATAACTAGTACATTTCCTGAATAAGCTGTCCAAAAAGCAATTTTGCAATAATATATCCTGTAAATGCTGAATTTATAGCAAATTATGCCATGACCACATGTGCCTGTTTGCTATTGATACCAAAGGGTTGCACCAATATTTTTCTTCTGTTTCTTTCAATTTGCATACTTCTCCTGGTACCATCCATCTCCTGTCTTTCCCTAATATGTATCTGCTGCTGCTGTTTGAGATGCCAAAATAGTTATTCCTTTTCTGTTGCAGCTTTCCCTGATCCTGCTTAATATCTGCTTAGAAAAGTACAGATGGCAACTCTGCACTAGCCGGGAAGTTTCAAGAGCAGGAGATTGGACTATGACCCTTGGTTATTCAGCCTAGAAAGGTGGAATATGTGCTGAAATACAGCTCTGTCAAAACCCTAGAAGCCATAGTATCTAACGTTTCTTAGGTCACATGAAAGCTGCTGATTCCTCAGAGCACATTTCTGCCAAAATATTTCTGGATGCTTGTCCATTGTGGAAAGAGAATAGACTGAATTTATGAAATGTTCACTGTGCTCATAAGCTTAAATGACACAAATTTAAGAGTGTATCAGGAATATACCTAAAGTCAGACTTCAGACGCTATTCTTTAACCAGGTCCTACAACAAAAACAGTTTCTCTGGCTACAGCATATGATGTGTTTGTTTAAAGGGGGAGGGAGGCAGGTTCAGGTGGGGCTCCTTGGTTCAACAGAGCCCTGAGCTGTGGCAGAATCCAGCAGCTGTTCATTGCTGCAGGATATTTGGTTAACTGCAGGACCATCAGGTCCAATTGAAGAGGGATTGGTTAAGCTAGTGAGAAGTAAGGGAAGAGCAGACAGAGCAAACATACACTGCTGATGAGACAAAATCTTTTGGAAGTCATGCCAAAAGAAACAACCCCTTCAGCTACTGAGAAAATTCCCTTTACGTTTTGGGGAGAAGGGGGGAGGGAATCTGACTTTGCTGACATGTGCAACTGGATTTTTTTGTGCTTAGATAAGATGCTATTCAGTGATGGAGAGCAAATATTTGAAACAAACTTCAAGCATTTCATACAAATTATCTGTTTGTTAAAATGTCAGGGATGATTTAAGAAAATTATTAATTGCTTGGCTTTTATGGCACAAAATGTAACTCATCTGAATTTGAAACAGTTGTTTTCCAGGATTGTTTTAGAGTTTGATAATGCTAGTGTTTACCCAGGCTGCACCACTCTGAACAACTAAGTGCAAGGTAATTGCTGTTATTCCTTGCCACCTCTGTAAAAGAAATTCAACCCACACATTTCTGAATTAGAAATCACAGACATTTACACACAGATTGAGACAGAGTACAAGGGTAGAACTGTCAGCTGCAGTATGTGCAACTAGTGTCAAAAGGCAGAGTTCATGAACACAATCCTGGAAAAATAATCTTCAGAAATTACGTGTCAGCAAAGTTCACTGGTTGCAAATAGTTTTTGAAACAACAGAAGGAAACCAAGCTGAAATAAAAAGTGTTTTGCCATGAAAAGAAAACCTTACAGTGCAGCAAAGGAAAACCAGTGATGTTCAGGCTGTCGATGGCAGCTCCAAAGCAGGCTGCAAATGGTCAGTCTGCAAGAGTCTGTGAACGGCAAGAAAATGCTGCAGTCAGACCATGTGCCTTGCAGCTGAGTTGTTTTTGGGAAGAATTACCATAAAGCAATTACCACATCCTTCAGAGAGGTAAAAATTAGCTGGACTGGGCACGAGGGATGCATAATTCAGGGAGAATGGAAACTCTAATTCCTTTTGCTTGAAGAAAAGCTTAAGTGATCTTTAACTGATGTGTTCAGGATGCTCAACAGAAGGAGGTCTTTGAATTACCCTGAAAAGTTTGGGCTTTAGAGATATACAAAAGAGAATTTTAAACTATAGGCCAAAAGATAAGTCAATTGAGGAAAGCCTTTTTTTTCAAAGTCTGGTGAATGTGTGGGATATTGCCAAGGGCTTCCAAAGAAGGAACTATTTCAGCTGCTTTCAGAAACCAGGTGGATAGAGACTATTGTAAGTTCTATGAAGGGCTTAACAGTGAATGAGAATAATGATACTTCTGCGTCTTATGTTATGATTCTTGTTTTTTACCCTGTGTGACCTGATACACTGCCCAGAATTTCTGCCCAGAAGAGTGGGGAAAGAGGTTACAGTAATAGAGTTTAGCTTTATCAAGCTGTTGCTCATTTTTCTTGAAGGATTTTTTGCTAGTTGTTCTCTTTATTACTTGATTTCAGCTAGAGGAATAGTACCTGCAGGTGTTATCTGCAGTTTATCTTCCCAGGTTTTGTCAGTGAGCACATCCTGCTGCTGCTTTGTCAGGCAGCTTCCTTTGAATGCAAGGATTCCTCTACAAGAACTATCAAACAGAAGTACCCTACTTTACACTGCTCTTACTGGAAGCAAAATTTAACCCATTTATTTCTTTCTTAAAACTGCTGTAGATTAAGTCATTGGTGCCAGTACATTTTGCCTTTCAAATATTCAGGTAGTTGAATTTTTGAGTCCTTTAAAGAATTGGGTGAAATATCATCTGCAAGGTACAAATATGCTGCATCTCTGCTCTTGTTCACGTCCTCCATTGGCAGTAGCAAATCACAGATTTTCACTCAGACTATCAATTCTGGTTGGTTACCAAGTAACTTTCTCAGCAGAAAATTAATAGAAAAATGTTATTGTGACAAGATAGTATTTTAGATTTATTATGTCATCTCATTAAATGGATGTTGAATAAAAATGTTTGAGAATGCTGAGCTGTAAATGAAATAACATTGGATTGGAAAATTTTCAATTATCACGCAAGAACAGGTTTAAGTACAACCTGGCAGGTAACTGCTGCCATGGTAATGTTTGGAACCAGCTATATATTCACTTCCAGCTACCAGGTTTTTCAATTGATTACTCCATTCTTGGGTTTGCATTAAGTGTACAATGTGTTTTCAATTATTCAGCTACAGTCCAGTTTCTAACACAGAGCATATGCCCTGGCAAGATGTTTTTGTCTTTCTCAGGCATGTGTTAGTTGTGAGATCTGGTCTCTGATTCATTTTCCACAAAATGCTCCTGTCAAGAAGGTTTCTAAAATGCTGTTATTATGCTGTTATTGTCACTGGAGACTTTTACGCAAGTCCTTGTAAATGAAAGTTGATGACTATTTTTTAATAAGTTGCTGATCTCTTTTTTTAAACACTTCAGGATTTTTTGCATTACATTTTGTTTTCTAATACACTCAATTTTGTATTTGGAATCTACCACTGCTCCCCAGAGGATTGAAGGGATGCTGGAAGACATTGATTCAACAGATCAGCTTTGGACTGCATTCATTCTCTTGCATAAGATGGAGAGAGAGTTGAAACCTCAATCCAGTCCTAGTAGCTGATCTTTATAACAAGCCAGTCCAAATCTGGGATTTTAAGAGCCACATGATCTTACAGAAAGTCTGTAGGGAAAACATCACTTTATGGCCAATATGTTGACAGAACAAGATGTTTTGCTCTCTGTACTTTCTTTTCACTGAATACTGCTAATTGTTTGAAGATCCAAAATTATATTCCTAAGTAAGTTATTTTGCTCTCTTGCCTCTCTACGTACCAGCCCTAGCATTTTCTCTGTATCAGACAGCTGACCTCTGTTTTGAATGGAGAGGTGGAAGAGCATTTAGTTAACCTGTCATGAATTTCTTTCCCCTTCATACCTTCTGAAGTCCCTGTTGCTTTTAGCATTTCACTGGCTTCACTTCTAGTCATCTTTACTATTTTGCTTTCCATACATATCCAATTCCAGTTATCCCAAGTTTCTTTTACATCTTTTGTATCAACCTTCTTAAGTGTTTTTGCTGTAAATTTTCTTAACTACTTTTGAGGAATAGCCAATGTACAGGAAAGTTTCTATTTAAAAGCCAGCTCCTGTCCTCGCTCTGGAGGGTGCCATAGGCTTGCCCTAATGTTCTAGGGAATACAACAGCACATTCATGGTCTCTGCTTCCTAGTCATTCCTGTTCTTTCAGCCCAGAGCAAGCAAGTCAGTAAGACAGTACTTCTGACTTGAAAAGAGAACTTGATCAGAGGCTGTATATTAAATGGTTCACTGCTGGGGCAAGGCACAGCTCCCTGTCTTTCTGATCAGCATCTTCAGTCCTGTAAACAGTGTGGCATTGGGTGGGAGATCAGGAGTGTTTCTGTGGAAAGAGAACAGGTCTGAGTTTCACCTTGGCTCTAATCATGTCTTGTGTTCTTTCTGGGGGAAAGGAATCAAAGTGATTAGTCTTTAGCATTTTGAAACTGTACCTCCACATCTCTTATCTTGATAAGCAAGAGTACAGGGTAATTGTTTGTCTCACGTTTCTGCCTGGTACTGAGGCCTGCCGTTGGCTCTGCCTGGGAGCTCTCACTCTCAGAGTTCATCACAGAAGTCCCTCATTGCTGCCAGTGACGTCTGGGCCATTGCCTTAGTGCCAGTATCAGCAGGACCAATCTCTGACTGCTGCCAAGCCAGGAGACATCTCAGTTCTGACATATAATACACAAGTTCCCACACATAGTGTGTCAGTCCAGCGGCCATAGAGATGCCTGTTTATCTCTTTAGTTCCTGCCATAAAGTAATTTGTGCCAGTATTGTGAGCCTCAAAGGCAGGTGTATCCATGGCTCATTGCAATATGTTCAAACTGTGGGATTTCCAGAGTAGCTAGCAGTCCAAGAGAACAAGTAATCATAAAATCTCTACTTACTTTGCACCTATTCTGTTAAAGTACTTGAGACTAAACTGTATTCAAATTCTACAGATAAAGGCTGCATTTTTATTTTTAAAAAGTAACATTTTTTTTTTTTTAATCATGCTCCAATGCCAATGTAGTGCTACTAATGCTAGTTCCTTCCTACACACATAGAGATGGTAATGCCAATGTGCAAATTAACATAATTGAGAGAATTAAAAATTTTCCTTTTTAAAGTGTTACAGACATTGGACAGGCGTGTATTATATCACTTCTGGGAGTTTCCACATTTCTGCCATGTTGCAAGAGCAGTTGTCTGGGCACTTAGTGCTTTCTCTTCAAGCTTAATGTGTCATATTTTTCTTAGTTGAAATCCTGCACCATAATTTCATTTTCTTTTTGGTTTCATAATAAAGTAGGTATTATAAGTACTGGAAATAAGGTTTTTAAAAGTACTTGCTCTCATGTTTCCCATCCCACATGGTGGTACTTGTTCTATCCGGTAGAAATTTTTGAGAGAGCCTCAGGAGAGAATTATTTCCTTTTTGAAAGCCTGAAAGGTGCTGATCCTCTGACTTCAAAGGCATTTGGGGCTACTAATCTTGAAGGGAAAATTCTGACAACACCTGGTCCAATAGAATTTTTGTTTTGACTGTATTTTACTTTGTTCCACTGAATTTATTCCCTTTGAAATTTGTAGTCAGACTGAAGTGCTAGAAGAGCAATTATCACCTTTAATTGTTTGTAGAGCTTTTAGCAGTGCAATATTGAACTATTTAAGTTGGTAGGGTAGTATTGTGATGAAACTAATGTAATTTCCTTTCTGGCAGTAGCTACTTGCTGTTGGTGTGTCTGGATGCAGTGGTCCTTCTGCATGGACTGGGAGCCAGGCTAACTCGAGCAGCCCTCACTTTCCCACAGGTGCACGAAATGGGCCCTGCTCTGTTGCTGGAGAGCTGCTTACCATGGATTAGCACAGACATCATGCAAGTAAAAGTCTTCTTTCTTTTTATACAGGGATCAGATGGCTTACCTGGAGAAGCTGGGCTGTCTGGAAATCTTGGTGAAAAGGTATAATAATGTATCTGACTGCTCAGCAGCCTTTAAAACCATAGGGGTGATAAAGTACTGGTGAGAGATCATTTATGAACCACTGTGAGAGCTAATATTCCTGTAGCTATTTCAGAGCACAGGGATGTAATAACTGTTAATCCAAATGTTGTTATTTGAATTATGTATCTGATATCCTTGATTTTGTTTCACAGTTAATTTAAAGTTGATAGGTCTGATATCTTGCTTACATTATATCACTTTACCATACACTGCTATTGTTTCAGAGAAACTGGAAAAATAGTACTTTTTTTATACAGCAGTCACTGGTTTTGCACTACTACATAATGAAGACAAAAGTAGAAAGGTAAAACTTGGCTGTATACATTAACTGAATAAAAAGGACAAATCTGTGAGTTTTGTCTGCTGCGCAGTAACAATTGTGTTTGTGAATGCAAAGTTTGGCAGACTCAGTGTGACTAGAACAGTATAAATAGCTTAAATATATTTGACATGGTTTTATTTAGGCTAAGAAGAACAAGAAACTGTTACTGGACTGCATGTCAGCTTCAATTGTGATAAAACCATATTTATTTGTCAGAATGATGCAGCACCATTAGAATTTCTTACCTGCAGGACTGAACTATTTCACCTAGGGTGGTGTCTTCTCTCTAGACATTTTATTAAGAAAGTCTTAATCTACTATTAGTACTTCCATGAAAATCTGATTATCATTTATATAATCTGTGAAAGGAAATACATCAGTGAAAAACCCTGCTTGTTAAAACTAAAATTTAGACAAATCTCATATGGTTTTAATCATAATACCTTTTTAGAATTTCCTGTTGAAGGATTTTTGTTCTTCATAATTACACTTGGCCCAACAAAGATTACCTTGTGATGCTGCTGGTAGTTTAGCTAGGAGGGAAAAGGCAGTAAAAGACTAATGAATTTATCATCAGCAAATGGAAGGAAGCTTGTTCATGATGTGATAATTGTCACTGCTATGCTGTTTCTGTAGAATTTATTGTCTTCCTCTCTTATGGATTAAGTAGTGCAAGGTAAACATGTTATGTGGATTTAAAAGACAAACCTATTTCTAGCATAATTACAGTATGCAATATAAAATGTAGTGTTATTACTATGTCATGTATACTATCTGTAATAAGTGTAATCTTCTGAGGATAATCTACAGCTAAGTCTGATACTTGGGCTGGATGTGAAATGAATGAAAGGTGAAAAGGTATGTAAGACCAGAGAGACCCTTCCTGCTTCCCTTACTCAAGTTGTTTCAGCAGTTGTTGAAGGGCTGGCCTTCCTTTTAGATCTGTGCTTTCCTAACACATACAGAAGAAAAGAGGAAGAGAGAAACAAAATTTTCTTTTTTCCTTTGTTTGCTGTCCTGAATTTTATGGACTAAGGAACATACTATAAATATGATGCACCCAACAGAGAGAAAATGGATCTTTTAGCAGCAGTTCTCAGAGACTGATGTAGTATCAAACCTCTTCTTCAGTCTTCTAGGAAAAGAGAAAACAGAGGAACTCAGTTTTACCATTTTTCCAAAAGATGAATAGGCTTGTAGGAGGAAGGAATGCAGAAATAATAACTTTTTAAATTAAGGTAAAAAAGGTCTCTGCACTGTTTCTGAAGGGCAATCTCTTGACCAATAGTGTTATGCACTACCAGGTATGCTCAGTGGACATGGGAAAAGGGAAAGAATATATTCAATGTTATTTTCTTTTTCTTCTTTTTTCTTTTTTTTTTTTGTTCTTGAAGGGAGAACGAGGCAGTCCAGGACCTGTAGGTCCTCCTGGAGAAAAAGGTGTTGTGGTAAGTTACAAGTAATGTAGAATCCACAATTATGTTACTTATAAAAGCACTTTACTCTCCAAAACAGTAATAAGTTCTCACCCTTCTGGCTGTGCAGGCCTCATGGGAGAGTAGTATTTATGATGTGCAGTTCCTACCAAGTTTTATTTAATGGCTTCATCCCCTCTGTAGCAGTGATACTGCAAAGTGATCTGCTGAATGAAGCAGCAGAGCAACTGCATTTTCGAAAAACGGCTCTAAGCAGCCTTAATAAATTAAAAGGAGGGAAAGTAAATTAACCATTTCCTGTGTAAACTGGGGTAACCCAGGTTATTCTAGCAGACAGACTAGTAACTAGCATCTCCTCTAATTCTACTGCCTGGTGCTTACCAAACAGCTCCTGGGTGCCGCTCCTGTGGGAGGCCTGGCTTCCTGACAGCACCGCTGGTCCTAAAACAGGACACAGCACTTCATGCAGCACTGCACAGCCCAGAGGTCACTGCCATGGCACTGTGCTGGGGTACAGAAGTGGAGACCATACACGTGTGCCCCTGTGTTCTTGTTTCATCTTTCCTAGAAAAGATGCTTAAGGCTTGGTTATGTGCTTGCTTGCAAGCAGTGAAAGCTCGAGAGAGCATAGAGAACACTTAAAGGCTTAGCTCCAACAAGATGATGGGGATTTTATGTGTAAAGTAGTAGGTGCTGTGTCCTGCTCCCTCTGACACTGCTGTGGTTGGCAGGGCTGAAATCTCCATGGCCTTATACAGAAACTGCAGATGTGGGCTCAAGCATGGTGCAGTGGGTGATGTTCTTGCCATGGACAAGGATATTATTATGTATTTGCAGTAATTACTCTTAGGGCATCCATTAGCAAGGAGGAGATCAAGTACCCTGAGACTGCAGACCAACTTATTGATCCATTTGATTTGATTTGATTTTTGAAGCATTCTGTGCTTCATTAAATCTCTCTCATTTAGATTTACCTTCAACCAGCTGCTTTTGAGCCATGAAAAAAATCTTATTAGAGAGATTAGTAAACAAGGATTTATTCATATAGTATCCAGTCTTATCAACTACTTTTCCTGGGCTGTTATTAATGCTTATTGCCATAGGTAAATCCACTTAAGTCACAACAGTGAGAACTTTTCCCAGTAGTAAGTAATTGTAGTCCTCAGACAAGACCTGTTCTTGGCATTTGGTCTGGGCCAGTTCTGCCCACACCTGGATGGGCAGGTTTCTATTCCCTCTGTCACAGCCTTCTCAAGAGGAGTTTGAAATTCATTTAGGACTCAGCATCTTTTGTTTTGGTACATCCTTGCCAGCTAGTGCCTGTGTGGGGGAAAACTTCCCAGGTTGCTTTAATAACTACCAGGATATATCCAATAAAGCATCTAGTTTTTAAACAAAATTTTGGGAATAAATTTTGCAGAATTAAATATTTTATTAACTTACCTCCAGTTATTCGGGTAAGTAACTGGATTTCTTATTGTTGCTATAATAACAATTGAAATTAAACTTTTCTCTCTTTTCTATGTTTATTTTAATTCTAGGGCTATTCAGGACCTCCAGGACGCCCTGGACCATTGGGGCCAGAAGGATTACCTGTAAGTATAGAAGGGTGCTTTGGTTTGACATAAAATGTACTATTCTCAAATTGTCTTTTTGCTTTGCTGAACCTAAGAATGGTTTCTAGTTTGCACTGCAGTCTATGAGACTGTCATGAAAATGCACCCATGCAGACAGAGTCTGTTCACTTGCTCGTTGCCAGGATGATCCATGAGAGAAGGGAAAAGTAATTACATGGTTTATTTACCCATTTAAAACTCACTCAACTGAGACAAGTAGGGGAATAGAATTTTTCAAGGATGGGTAGTAATTGCATAACATTTTTTAATTCATTGATGCCTAATATAATTTAAATATATTCATTATGTGTTTAGTTTCATTGTTAATAGTAAAAAAATTATATTCTAATTTGCCGTGTTTAATTGTTATCATTTTTCTACCATGGGTCCACAATACAGATAAAAACTGAATATTTTATAAGAAAATATTCATGCTTTTTAACACAATGTTGCTGAAATACAAGTATCTTTTAAAAATTTTGGGATGATAGAAGTAATCTACCCAACAGTCACATCATTTCTTTGTAAGAATAAAGTTACATAGTCTGTTATTTAGATTTTTTTACATAAATTTTACAAACACAAATAACTGAATTTGAACCACAAGTGAAAGTGATTGATTTGCATTTCTTGCACTGACTGTTGTTCCAGGTGCATAAGCCTTGTAATTTTTAGACATCCGTGTTTAGAAGACAATGAATAATAAGTTTGTTTGACATGTAGGGACCTTCAGGAGCACGAGGACCATCAGGGCCACAGGGACCTAAGGGAAGAAGAGTGAGTACTATTGCTCCTTCATGTAACTTAGAGCAGAGAGTGGTGTTTTGCAAATATGAATCTGAAATATAACCCATTTGCAGCTGCTTCCTTTGTCCTCTGGACTCAACTCGTTTGTATTGAAATCAGATAGATTATACTTCTATTTTCATGTAGGAGATGATATGGATCTTCATTTCTCCTCACCTCACAGTGAAATGGGCTTTGCCATTGGTTTCAGCTGAGAGCAGAACTAGAACCAAGATGACTACTGGCCTGTTTTCTGTATATATAAACATGGAAAAGTTGTCATTTATAATTACCACTGGACAATTTCAATGTTTTAAGGACTACTTTCTTTACCTTCATTTAAGTCTTTGGAAATACAATCAAAATCATCCAAACACAGTTCTGAGGAAGGAAGAAGTGAAAACAGATGATACTATGTGCTAGAATCTTGAACCTCCACTTGTGAGATTGTCATTTCCATTTCATTTTTATCAGGGAAATGGGAACCATTTTTTCACTGTATACAAAACAGTAACCCAAAGCCCACATTAGTGAAGTGTGTCTTGCCTTACCTACCAGTTTGACAGGATTCCTGTGAGACTTGTACAACTCATACCAGTGGCTGGAGCAGCGTGTCTTCACAGCTCCATTTATTCTTGATAAATATGTCTCTATGATTTTGGCAGCACATCATGGAGTGCAGTGCTTGTAATTAAAGATCACTCAAAATAAATCCCAAATATCCCAAACTCTATGAAAGTCCCATTTTGGAGTTGTGGTTTATGCCTTTGCCTCTACCCAGCATGACTGGGAATGTTTGATGAAATAGGATCTCAGAAGAGAACCAGGTCTTCAGGCTCTGAGAACAAACTCCCACTGAAGCTACTGAGAATTCTATCTGCTCTCAAGATCAAAATATCAGACCAAAAGTGGAATCTCACATAAGGAAAATATCTGTGGTGCTGTGAAACCTGGGGTTTGTCATCACTGGATTCAGAAAGAGAGGTGTCAGAACCCTGAGCTCCATGTGGAGGGCCTCAGAAAAATGCATACCACAGTCAGATACAGAAGTTAAATGGAAGCATATGGAAATTTTCCTTCGTTCTGTATGGAAACAAGAATGTATCCTGTCTTCACAGCTGGAATCTGTGGGAAGTCTTAGTAGCACTGACCCTCTACTTCTGCACTGTCACAGAATAGAATTCCTTCACTTCATAAATTCTGGACCTTTCAGCAATGGTTTTGCATCCAAGATTACCCAGCAGCTTACTTCTGTCTGAGAGTATCCAGCTGTTCACTCTCCAGTACACCCAGGATTCTGGCCAGCTGAAGGCAGGCTGTCTAGGAGTCTGTGGAGTATCTCACTCTCGGGGGATTTCAGGGAATATGCCACTGAGCACAGCACTAGCACAAAGCTTCCTCAGCAAATGTGTGAGACTTGATGCACGTGGCTAGAATCATGTGGAAGGTTTATTACACTTTATTTTTTAGTGTTAATCTCATGGAAACACAAAGGGAGAACACTATTTTGTAGATACTTCAATGGCAGAATGATGCTGAGGGTGACAGTATCTATATGCAGGAGAAAGAATTTCTTTCCATGACCAGAAGGAAGAAATACATTACTCTGGAAGCCTGGCAGTGTAAGCAGCAATTAAGTTGTTGTTGCATCATCTTTTGTTGTTCTTGTTTGCTGAAGTGTGAAGTAAACTACAATGTCAGAGACTGGTTCTGCTTTCAGTTCACACCATAATCTCAGACTGATACAGCTGTAGCTTCTAGTTTGAGAGGAAGAGATCCTCTATCATTAGATTCATTTCATAAGAGAGACCTAAGCAAAATTCCTAACAGGTGCTAAAATTCTTAGTAGTATCTTCACATTGATATTTGGTGTTTTAAAGCTCAAAATAAGTAATTTTTCTGCTTTTACTTTCCTGGAATGCAGATAATGAAGTTTAGACTTGAAAATGCAGATAAATGACATAGTGAACTGCTGTAAATTTGGGGTCAGGAAGCAGCAACTTACATCTCTAGCAACCAGTAGGGTTGTCCCTGGTTTGGTTGCATCTCTACTGGCATGAAGAGCCTCAGGTGCCTGAGGACATCACTGCTTAGTATTAATGAGCAATATCTCTCATACTTCTCACAGCAGGGAATATGGAATTCAGCAAATTTTGTGCGCTTGTGAAACAAGTGTCCAGTGTGCTTGGTGCTACATCGACAGCTGAATGTGTCTATTTGTCTTAATTGTTCAAAGGAAGTGTGACTAAATTGATGAAGTTTTCTAATATCCTTCCATGACAGCCACCAAAAAAGAGAAGTAGCTATATATTGTGCTTGTGTTATTTTCACTCTTCTGGTGTTTGGGAGACAGGATGAGAAAGAATAAAAATAGTTAATTCTTGTTAAATAAAAAAAGTTAATGCTTTTTACCATTTTAGATGAACTTTTTCTCAGATTATCATACTAGAGTTTTCAATGTAAAATGTTCCATTTTAGAAACAGAGCTGAACCCATGCCAAAGAAAAAAGTAGTAGCAATCGATTGGCAGCCTTACTCTCCAGCTCTGTTGCAACCTAATTCAAATAACAGCAGGCAAATCAAGTATATCTCTCATTCTGTACTAGCTATAGTAAGAAATTGTACAATCCAATTCATCCGTGCCAATAAGGAGTCACACTATACTATTTATAGGAATGTTATGGTGTGCTTTTGTCAGGATATTAAATTGCCTTTCCCTTGGATTCCTGCCCTTTGTTCTGTGGCTGGCTAAAGGATCATATTACTCTCTGTTACTTTCTTTTCAATTCAAAGTTATATAGTACAAGGTTGGTGTTTCAACTTGGTAGACTTTTTCATTTAACTCTTGGTCATCAGATCAGTTGTCGTGGGCTGCCAAGGTGAACTCCATTGAAATGGAGATCTGTGTGAATACCAGAAAGGTTTGGTGTGTTATGTGCATAGCACAGACTGTTTTGCAGTCTCCCAACAGGTCTGTTTCTCAAACTGCAAGCTATGATCCTCTTTATAATTAAAATTACATCAGAAGTGTTCAAGGAAATTTATCTGGTAATTCTTAATGATAGAAGATAAAACCTAGAAAGATTAGAACCTTTATTACCCAAATTTGTAAAATTAAAACATGTCTTTTTTCTTCCTTGAATATTTCATCTTGAGATTCTATCCTCTGGTCAGTCCTGTGGAGAATGCACAAAGAGAAATGAAAGGTCATGTATCTAAAAAGTCTGAAAAAAACTAAAACTATCCATCAACTGCTCAACACTCTCAATTTACCCCTTCCGGTGTTGTCCTAGGTAATTCCTCCACAGGTCTTCCTTGAGCTTCTATCCCTTCTACCCCTACAGCTGCATGACCTGTCCTCACTCCATCTCAGTTTCCTCTTGTCTCTTCTCCTGTTCTTTGAGACATTTCAGATCAGGGGACAATAAACCTGCTAAATCTGCCTTGAATTTTCATCACAACCAATTTTGTGTGTGTTACAAATAGCAGTTACAGAATAAAGTGCAGAGCAGTAACCTGAAATTAATTTGATCAAGATGTTTAGCTTTCTTTTGAGTTATGCTATATAGCAGTTCAACAATTGAGTTAACTAGTTACATAATCTTAACATGAGGCCCAATATCAATGCTTTTATGAAGGCCTCCTTCACCTTTGAAAACACCACTAGTTTCATTTCTAATCTCTGAGTGCATAGAAGTCACAGGGTTTTTTCCACATACTTTATCATTCTTTGGTTTGGGACCTTTCTCATTAAGTGCCATGTGGCAGCTCAGTGTTGTCTTTTGTAGCCTCTTCTTGTCTAGCCCCAAAAAATGCCTGTAATTGCTCAGTCCTGGCTTATACCAAAACAAAAAAGGTGGCCAGACTAACCCAAGGATTGCCTCACAAAAGCTGTGTCCCATACTACCGAGGTATCAAAGGTATTCAGACAGCTTTCCCTGCCTGCTGGTTTCCCTTTTCCTATGGTTTCTGTGTTCCTTTGTGCTGGCCAGAAGTAGCAGTGCTGAAATCATGACAGATGAGTTCTCATGGGATATTTCTAGTTTTGCCAGGGGTTGTAATTATATATCAGCTCACAGGAAAGGCCTGTTCCTGAGAAGTTTTCATTTCAGGAGAAAAACCTAAATGATTCTTGATACACACTGTTCCTGACTTACCAGTCAGCCATTTTCACTTTTGTTCTGGAGAAAAGTGGATGGGTGGTCACCACATGTTCCGACAGAGATTTTGATATAGATCAGTAAGTCCAAGTCAGGGAGAACAAATTCTGGTATGTTTTGTCCCAAAATATTCAAGAGAGATAGTCACAGATATTTTTGCAGAGTAAGTAATCTAAATTAAATGAGATGTGCTTCCAACAAAGTCATTTTACAAGCCCCTATTATTATCTCTTAGAAAAGCATTATGACCCTGAAAATCAGTCGTAATTGGATGCCTTTCACTATAAACTGGGAGCCAAGACATAAGGAACTCAGAAATTCACCATAGAAATGGAGATTGTTTTCCTCTAGGCACTGCCATGGCATTGCACTAACTCCCTGATGCCAGCCCAGTCCAGATGCCTCCAGGAAAGCTGTTCTGTCTCATTCTTCCAATGCATACTGCTGTAAAAACCCTGTCTTGATACTTATCTAGCTCTTCCTTTGAAGTAGTCATTAGTTTTAAGTTGTTATTAACTGGTTTTAATTTAATGTTCCATACCTAAACAGTCGTGGTTTTTAGAATTATGAAGATAACCTCCTAAGTCAGAATGGATAAAATATTCCTTTCCATTTTGCTCATGACCTATTTAAGGATTTTTTATTTGTTTATAAGCTAGTGGATTTAGATTTCCAATCTTAAATAATAAAATTCTGAATGCTTTGGCAATAAGTATTTGCTGTATTATGCTACAGTAATGTAACAGGTTATCTTTGTTCCTCTATTGGTTATAAAAATCAACTTACAGAAACATTTTAGTCTAACAATAGAGGACAATAGTTCGTAATTATAAACTTACCTCAAACTGGTTTTCTATTGGAAGAACTTTATCTGCTTGTTTTAGAGTCTTACTAGTAAGATGAGGTTTTGCATATACATCTTATAATATGCTCAAAAGCAAGCACTCCATATATACAGTGCTCATCTAAATCCTTTTAAGTACGTGTCTGTTGCATGAATACTAGGTGGCTGAAAAAGAGAATAGAAAATATCAGCCTGCCATCTGGCTCCGACGGAGACGTTTTGTTTACATACTTTTCAAAAAGTCCTGCTTCTTAAATTCATAATTCAGCCAACCAGAAACTTGTTTTATTTTATTCTTTTTATTTTATTCTTTATTCTTTTAAGGTTTATTTCACACTTGACATACAATGAAAATTGGTTTTCATGCTTACAAAATGTTTCCCCTCTCCTGAAACTTATGTAACATCTCCTTAATGACAACCAAAATAATGCATAATTTAGTATTCCAAATCTCTTGTTCAATATTCAGGGGCCAAGAGGTCTCGATGGTCCTCCAGGAGAACTGGGAACAGAAGGCATTAAGGTGAGTGGTTGCACTGCTCAGTACTATATACAACACTGAGGTAGACCCTAACAGATAAAAGAACACAAACAAAAAACCCTAACCCATCATGGCAGAAGCCACAGAGTTCCACTTAATCCAAGAGATTTGCACATTTCTGCCTTTTCCAGATACTTTCTTAATACAGTATGAGCACATCTAAACCTGAGTCTGCACTTTCTATAGTTACCCAGCATTTAAACTCACAGGAACTGCATGCAGCTTATCAAGCAAATGTAGAATTCACACATTGTTTGTTATTTATCAGGGAGAAAGAGGTGATCCAGGAAAGAAAGGAGTTCCTGGGCTCATTGTAAGTATTGGAGCCAGTCTTTGTAGTAAGATTTAACATAGTAACTACTGATTTCTGAGCTGTGTTTGGAAATTACTTGAAAAGAAAATTGCATTGTCTTTTATATTTCTCTTTAACCAGGGTAAAGCTGGAAATCCAGGAGAAAGAGGAGATCAGGGTGCACTTGTGAGTATCAGATTCACTAGTTCTTCTACCCAAAAAATCCAGAAAATCTTATCCTTTGTTTGGCACTTGGGTATGAGGAAGTTTATCTACTTCAAAGCTGCCGGAAAACTCTAACAGTTTGCATTTATTCATACAAAGAACCAGGGACAGAAGTGAGAGCAAGTGTGACATGATCTAGCCTGCTAAAAGACCAGTGTTTTCATGGATGATGATCCTCAGAATACAATATGACAACAAATTGCAGCAGAAGAAATGGCCATTGTGATTGACAGTGTGGTCTTAGAAGTTTCATCTAGTTTTTTTATGATTTCATTGCAGTTTTAAGGGTGAATTTGTGACATAGAACAATAATACTTTACTAGACTTTGGGGTAGGTGTGTGTTATCAATGTAGGGATAAATGTAGAAATGCATTCAACATATATTGTGTATAGGAGAAAATTCCTCCTTCTAGTGCTTTTTTGAATGGAAATCTAATGTGCTCTATTTGAGACCTTTTTTTACAAAGCGGGTTATCAGTCAGTCCAAATTTTACTGGATTTTCAATAAAGGAGGAAGCAGAAAAACAGAAAAAAAGCAGTAATGGTGGTGATTTGTTCAGCATTTGAAACTCAAAATGCTGATTGTCACCATACTTCTCTTGCCTTTCCTGCTAAGATTTAGGATCTTGTTACCTCTTACCTTTGACACAAGAGGTTTTCATTTTCTCTTCATTCCCTAGAAATTTCAGATCTATTTATATATACAGAAATGAATGAAGCAAAACATCATTAGGCTGAAATGATGTGAAATAGTACATTTATTGCAAAGTACAAGATCCTGATCTATTAATCCTACAGCTACTGTTTCTAGAAGACCATGTGAGATAGAGAAATGCTATGAGAAAGGTTGAGCAGAGAGAAAAGTGTGCTGTGAACCTTACTGATTATATAAAATACAGCTTGTTGGACCGTTTGGACATACAAGCAGTACATGGTTCTAAGGAGAATTACATGGAATTAGTAAATGGTGGCTCAGCTAAGATTCATTTGTATGTAAAAGAAACTGAGGAAGGACTTACTCAGGACTCCCTCACCTGCCACAGAAGCTGGTGATAGGTCAAAGCATGCCAACCAGATAAAAAGGCTCTGCATATTTCTTGACTGTTTCTGTGTTACTTACTGTGTGAGCAGAAACAAAAGAGGAAGAGGCTGTTGTCAGAATATGAAGCAGCTTTTTTCCAGTGATTTTTTTATTTCATTTTAATCTTCCAGGGTTTGCTTGGGCCTCCAGGAACCACAGGAGACAGGGGACCAATGGGAGAGCCAGTAAGTTGATCCTTATGCTTGCTTCAAAGCTTTTCCATGTATTATACAAGCTCCCTGACAACTCAAGCTCCATTTGACCAAGATTCACTGTTGCCAGCTGTGGTTAGGTAGGAATTATGGGGTGATTGTTCCAAAACTGCAGAGCTGGAGTTTTCCTCCCTTGCTTAGTGTAACTTGTTCAACCTGTTAATCTTGTTGGGAAGCTCTGTAGTAAGGGGTGCACAACGTAAGAGGGCATAACAGAACATAGACCACACTATTACGTGGCTTTACACCACATTGAGGGAGATATCTATGTTATGTATTATGTAAGTGTACATGCCAATACTTTAGCGGTGTTTTCTTAGGCAAATATTAGGATCGTTGTTCAGGAACACAGGGACCACATCTATTTGGCAGTTTAAATTTTCAATAAGAGACTGCTCTAATAAACCTCAGACATTCCTCTGCTGGATGGATTCTTGTTACTATGTCAAAGCCATGCTCACTTTCATGTGGCTAATAATGTTACAGAAGATCACGCAGAATCTGCAGCAAATATGTGCATGGTACTGCAAGATATAGCAGTGACTGGAATAGTATTGCAGCACCATCTCTGGGGGAAATCAGATTATATAAATGCAGTGAAAGAATATATGCTGTCTTAGTGGGATTTGGGAGAAGGCTGCCATTTTCTGGTAGAGAAATCTAACAGAGTTCTCAAAAACTGTGTGTTTACATTGCTTCTGGAAAGTAATTTTCTCCTGTAAATTGCATATAGTTAATTTAAATCTCAAAAGTGGCAGATAAAAATTATATTATTTTCATTAGTAGTAGTATTTAACATTTTTTCTAATATTATTTCTACTAATCCATAGACTGACATGCTTACAGAAAGTAATCGCACATTTTGAGGGGCTGGAAAAACACTAACAATTATTGTGCGTAAATTTTCTTTAGAATAGATTTGCCTACTTAACTTGAGCTGCCAACCTGTAGTAAAGGCAAAATGTTTCACAGAAAATGTGGTTTTTAATGGTTATCATTGGATTCCTGTTACTTCGTCTCTTTCAGTTATTATATCTTATCTTTGTGTTGCAACACACGAGAGCCTTACAATGAAAGGTTTATGTGTCAAATTCCTGCCATTTTCTGTTCAACTCTGAATTTTCATATCAGTAGAATGCCTGTCTGCCTTACCTAATCTAAGGGGTCTAGTCTTGAGCAGCCTACATTTCTGTCGTGCTCATCATCATAGAAACTACATATTCAGTGTCAGAAAAAAAACTCATTCTGTGAACAGGATATCTTTTCTGTCAAGTTCTGAAAGAGTAAAATCTCTTCAGAAAATGGTCTGCGGAGCTAGAAAGAAGTGACAAAATGACAGAAGATGTTGTGCAACAAAACGCGTGCCTCTTTTTTTAACTGCCCGTCCAAGCAGCTTGACTTCATCCTCTGTCAGCTGGTTGCTATGTGAAAGCCAGCTGCTGAGGTTTTCTGGCCCTGTCACTAGCTCTACACAGAGCAGAAAACCCCTAATTGTTGGTGGAGGAGCAGAGAAATATAAGCAATTAGAACTACTTGTATTAATGGGATTGATCTAAATTACACTCAAATTTTATCTACTTGTCAGACATTTCAGTAAAATCCTTCTTTGCAAATTACCTGATGTTAATGGTTAAAAGGAGTCCCTATACTGCTATAAATTTTTGGCTTCTGAAAGTCTCAAGAGAAAGATACATTGCCAATCCAGCAGCCGTGTCTCCATGGTGATGTGAAGAAATACTTGACTTGTGAATCAAACTGAAGGTTTGTGACACTCGCGTAGTGGAATTTTATGGAGTTGCTGCAAATGAAAATCAATGAACTTTGTTTAGAACCAAGTGAATTCTCAAAGGGAAGTAACTGCAGTTTTAGTTGTTCATACTTAAACGAAGTTAAAAGGTCATATGTATGCATCTGCTGGAATTCTGTCAGTAATATGCAATTTACATTGTTGTTACAAGGGAAGAAAATATTCACATTGTCATTGCCAGGTCATCGGGAGGAGCAAAACCATATGCATAGTCTGTAAGAGGAAGTGAAACAAAATAGAGTAAATATTTGTTTAAAATGCTTCTATCATAAGTAGAAGCAGCATCTTTCTTTTACATGAGAATTGTAGATTAAGAAAATGTTTTGAATTTAGAATGTCTTTAGACACAGATGAGTCCCGAAGGGGTAAATAAATACGAACTTTCTCGAAGTTCAAAGGCTGGTTATACCCAGAGGGCTGATTTGTCTTGACATACATTCACAATGCCTATAGAATCAGCTAGTTACAGGCAACTTCTACTCCCCAGCATACAAATCCTACTCTGTGAGCCCAGATCTTACATGTGCAGAGAATTTGAACATGCCACTTTGGGAAATGATCCCTGTGTGTTACTACAGTAAATTTACTACTTACATATAAGGCTTTTAATAAAATGCTTATGGTATAGTTATTAATATTACTAAGAAGGCTCCAGCCTTTAGTCTATTACGCCTCAGTGACTGTTCTGTACAAATGCTGCTAAATGCGTGGTGAAACAAACAGTAGTTGTTTTCAGTTAATTCCATACCAGACTGTAGGCTTTTCCACAAAGCAAACCAGACAGTCTAACAAACCTTAATTAAACAAAGTCTCAGTTAGTCAAGAGAAGAGCTTAGTTCAGATAATACTTTATTTTTGGTCTAAAAGAAAAGACATCTGTGCTATTATTTGAGATCTGTTATTTCAGTGTGTCAAGGCTGGCAATGGTTGGTTCTGTATGCCATCACGGGACTTGGATACACTGTTGGATTCAAGAGGAAAGACAATGAAATACGTTTCTTTATTCCACTTGGAAGAGTTGTGAAGAGACAAATTTCACGGCATAATTTAATGTTAATTAAATGATGCATCCAAAATTTTGTTTAATGCCAGGGTCCAAGAGGACAACCAGGGGATGCTGGCCCTATTGGAGAAATGGGTTTTGAGGTGAGATTTTAATCACTTGTATAGCAATTACAAATACTCAAACAACTGACCAAGCCTGGACAATATGTTTATAAAAACTTTTTTATCGCCTGCAGTTGACTTAAATATCGTGAGCTACTGAGAGACTCTTACTTAAAGCTTTTACCAAAAAATGTCTAAAATGAGTAGCTTTTTCTTTTGTATGCACTGTCTTTGAGCATACTTTTTTTTTTTTGAACACAGTTCTCCTTGCAGTTAGGTAGTAAAACATCATTAATCATATGTTCTTTCAAATTGTAGATAAAGGAAAGCAGCTGTAGACAGCCTTCTTTCTAACTTCTGCTTCTGTTTTTTGCTTTGTTTTTAATATTTCATTGAGAAAAATGTGACAGAATCTATTAGCCACATTTGTAAAGTACCTGAGGGATGAGCTCACTTAGAACAGTAGGGATTTGGCTTATTTGAAGAAACACTCTTCCTGAGTCACCCAAAATCCATACTTCGGACTGACTATTAAGAACTAAGTTTTATGTGTAAACTGTACAAAAAGCAGTCTGATACCATTAACTCATTAAGGGCTGAGGCCTCCAAAAAGGGCTTTGTTCTCCAAAGGCTGTATTTGCTTGGCTCCAAGCCTAAACAGAGATGAAGTTGTCAGTCAGATTTACAGAAGATAGATGCTTGCTCAGCAGTAATTTATGGTGAAAGGCACAAACTTAGTGGTACTGCTGAGTCTTCAATATATTCCTGACCCACAGTGTATTCCCTGAACTCCTATACCCTCCTTTCTTTTCTGTTTGGCTCTAAAAAGAAAAAACAAAGTACTGTGTTGTCTTGATTTGATTTTTCAGACCTTCATCTTTCTCAGTGTCTCAATGCCATTCTTCTGCTTCAATTTTGAGTGTATTATTTAGTTGTTGCAAAATTATTACTAGTGATCATGTAACAATAGCTTTTGTACCATGCAGGGACCTCCTGGCCCTGAAGGAGAACCTGGTCTGCAGGGGGAACCAGGCACAAAGGTAAATGTTGAAATTACTCTCTTATGCTCTTTAAATTTTCAAATTTCCATAAAAGGAAATCAGAGAGATCTGATTCATTAGCCAAGTAGACAGCTATACAGGAAATGGACCATCAAGAAATATTGTTATTGTTGTGATGACTACATCAGCTATAAACCCTGTCATTGTTACAAATATTGTCCTTTAAAATCCAATTATTTTCCTTGTGATCCCAGGGAGACATTGGACCTGCTGGGAATGCTGGAGAACCAGGTGACCAAGGTTTAAGGGTAAGCTATGGATGCAAGTCTTTCACAACAGAAAAATGAGATGAAGATCAAGTAGAGAAACTTGATTTATCAGAAGAATTCAATAAGAAGCTATTTTCTGAGAACCTCTTTTTTTAAAGAAAAAGGAAACAGTGTAATACTCTAGCAAGTTAAAAAGAGGAGGAGTGGCTTGAGAGCTGCTCAGCAGAAAGGGCCTTGGGAGTGCTGGTCAATACCAACTGAACATGTGCCAGCATGTGCCCAGGTGGCCAAGAAGGCCAGTGGCATCCTGACCTGTGTCAGAAAAAGTGTGGCCAGCAAGACCAGGGCAGTGAATTTTTCCCTGTACTTGGCACTGGTGAAGCTGCAGCTTGAGCTTTGTGTCCAGTTCTGGGTCTCATTTCAAAAAGGACATTGAGGTGCTGGAGCATGTCCAGAGAAGGGCAGTGGAGCTGGTGAAGAACAAGTTTTGTGAGAAACAGCTGAGGGAGCAAGGGTTGTTTAGCCTGAAGAAAACGAGGCCTATTGTTCACTAAAACTACGTGAAAGGAGGCTGTGGGGGTCAGTCTCTGAGGTGGGGGTCAGTCTCTTCTGCAAACTAACGAATGACAGAATGAAGAGCCTTAAGTTGTACCAGGACAGGTTTGGGTTGGATATTAGAAATTAAATTTTCACTAAAAGAGAGGTTAGGCATTGGAGTAAGTTGCCATGCAAGATGGCAGAGTCACTGTCTCTTAAAATGTTTGAGAGGCATCTGAGTGTGGCACTTGGGGATTTGGTTGTGGTGGTGCTGGACTGACAGTTGGACTAGATGGTCTTGAAGCTTTCTGTCAACCTTGATGATTGTGTGATTCCGTGATTATAATGTTGAAATATTTCTGATGGTAAATGATGAGGTTTTCATGACCCTACAGTGAGTCTGTAAACATACCAATATAGTAGCTGTCCACATAAACATGGAAGATTCAGGACAGAATAGGTATATTTTTGAGGTTACTGTAATTACCTGTTATATATTCTGAAACCAAACAAAATCTCAGTGCCACAGTCTAAGTCTCCAGTGTTATATGGACATAATATTACCTCATTTTTCTAATGCTGCTCATCTTTTATGTTTTCTTGTGTTGAATATTCATAGGCTGTGACATTGATAAATAAACTGTAACAGCAAAAAAGTAGTTGTCCAAAAGACAATAAGCATGTGTAAAACTAGTATGAGTTCTTCTAAGACAATACCTCTATGTCAAGAAATTTAGTCAGTAATGTTGTTTTCAACTGTTTCTTTCTATAAGGGTGAACCAGGGCCTCCAGGAGAAGATGGTGTTCAAGGAAAAGATGGCCCAAAGGTACATTAAGTTTTTGTAGCAGATGTAAAGTACTCATAATAGCTTAAGGACCCAAATCTCCTCTTTTATCTTAGGTCAACAGCAGATCAACAGAGCCCAGTTGAGTGCACTTAGTTTTAACATAGGAGATCCTGTAAAGTACAGGGTTTTCTGTACCTTTTAGGTACATATTTACCTTGCAGGGGCTGCAAAGTTGAACGGCTTGACAAAGAAAACTCAGCTGGAGGCCTGAGTACAGCTTTTGTCTGTGGTGACTAAAGTGCTGGAGAAAGCAAGCCCAAGGCTGCTCTGCTCCCTGAATTGGATCAGTGCTGTGCCAGGGACTGTGGCAGGTGCCAGGACAGGGGATGTCATAGAGAACAACCTCAGATACTTGGTGATGGGTGAGGCAAAATGTGTGGGAGTGCATGAATGAGATAGAAAGGGTTTTACCCTAACTTAGAGGCTGTCCTGAATTTGACTGGTAAGATTGACATCAGTTGTAGTGTGCTTTTTTCCAAACTCAAAGATTTAGAATTCTGTTTTCATATGAACAGTAATTCTCTAGCAGCAGGTTAACTAAGCTTTTAAACTTTTTTTTTCCCCCCCTATGTTTTAGGGAGACCCTGGAGACCAGGGACTTGTTGGTGAAGGCGGTGAAAAAGGAGAGGTGGGATTACCAGGAATTGCTGGGCCTCCTGGTGAACCTGGCATAGTGGGCATTCCTGTAAGTGTTTTCAGGTTGAAATGGACTTTTTGCTCATTTGCATTTAGTAAACAAGTTTACTGTTTCTTTCTTCCTTTATTTTTTATTTTTCTGATTTTCTATGTAATTAGAGATGATCATATTTAAATAAACTATAAATATGGTTCAGGATTGGTAGAGAGAGGAGACAAATGCTTTTCCTGTCTTAAATATGTGACCTCTTGGCAAATTGATTCCTCACCACTTGTCAGAGAGACACACATACCACACAACCTGGAGCCTCTCACTTCAGATCCCTCTTCTCCACACAATATGGCTACACATATGGCAAGCATACACAGATCAAATAGTAGACAAGCATTAGAATTCACAGTCAGCATGGTTAGATCAGTTTGCCTATTCATTCTGGCATCACTCCTAGCAGCTAAAATCCATCTATGAAATTGTGTGCAACTTCTTCATGAGAACTAATATTTTGGAGCACAGTTTCCAAAGCAAGTATTGTAGCCTTAAGTCAGACCAGCTTCCCTTACCAAAAATGATCATGTTTTCATTTGCAGCCCTCTAGCTGCCTTCTGTGTACTTCTTATGTGATGGTGGGGTCTGAAAAAAGTTGGAGCACCAGCTGTTCACGGCTGTGAGCACTGTCCACTCTGTCCTCTAAGCATCCGTTTTACATTTTGCTGTCTTTAGTCCTGAGTTCTTCACAATGGACAACTTTCCTAGTGAAAGAAAAAAGTGTTCTTTTAGTTGTTGGCACCCTTATTGTGCTGCAGAACAAATTATGTTTCTTTTTTTCTCTAACTCTCTGTTTGGAATTGGCAGTTCTGGGGAAGATTAAAAGTTTCATATGTTGGAATTATTGTAAAACAGCTCAACCCTGGCATATCTACACTGTATATAATTATACTTGTGTACAAGAAACAACATCAGCAGTGCTTCCATGCCTCAGTGAAACAGGCAGGTCTGGCAATTTGATTTTTGGGAGGATGTGGTTAGGGAGGGATTTTTCACATTTCTGTTCTACACGTTCCAAAGGCAGCTGCAGATCTGCCTTCTTCTCCCTTCATCCTCCCAAGCATCTGGGAGCATTCACATCACAGTTTTGGTTTGACATCCTTCTAGGGATGCAGACAGATAATATCCTAATTTAAACATGGAAATCAGTTTCCTATAGCCAATTGTCCTAGTGTTTCATTGGGGGTGAGTAATATTACATTTTCCTTAAACTGTTGCTTACAAAGCAACAAATAAGCTTCACAAATCTGATAATCAATATATTCTGTGTGGACAAGATTTATTGGTTTTTTTTCTCCCCTATTATCAGTGCATTTCCACTACTTTGATAAATAATCCCTGATGCTTGCCCACTTGTTTCTGCTATAACTTGAAACAATCCTGCTAACTTACTTACAGCCAGTTAATGACATATTTCCTCCCACCTCTTTGCTTTACAAAAGCCTACTTAGTTATGCAGTTTGGAGCAGAGGTTAAACATGTTTCCAGTCCTTTCTCAATCATTTCTTTTTCTCTCTCTAATAAATCTATAGGGCCCTGAAGGAACACCAGGAAATCCAGGTCAGAGGGGCCGTTTAGGAAAGAAGGTAGTATTTTTCATCTTCCCCAGTTCCCTTCCTTTTATCTGAAACTCAAATTTACATTACGAAATTCCATTGAACCAGAACTATCCCTGTTTTGTGTCATGCTTCAAGCCAAATTTTTTCTTGTTAGCCATAGCAATTAGAATTGTCATCATTCTGCAATCAATAACATTCAAGATCTTAAGAAATTTAAATTTGTATCAGGATGTGCTTTTGCAACCCAGAACAGTTTCTACTTCTATTAAAAACCATTAAGCTTTGGCTAAAAGAAAACAAAAAAATAATAGGAAGGCTTTAGCAGAGACTTTTTTTATACTGCAGAGTCTGGGCTCAGACACTCTAATCACTACAGTCAATGACATACAGTAAATGTCATACCTATTGAATAATGCTGTTACACATTTTGATTAAGCATAAACTGCATTTTGAAACTTAGTGTCAATTTCATTTTTATTACAATAACACCAACAGGGGGCAAAGGGGCAGCTTGGCCCTCCAGGAGAAACTGGACCTGCTGGTGATCCTGGCCAACCTGGAAATATTGGTCCCAAAGGTGCAAGAGGAACTCGAGGTCCTGTGGTTAGTACAAAACATGCTTATTTAAGAGCTCAGAGGTCTTTCAGCATCAGAATGAGACCTCTTTACATTTCCAGACAGAAACCTGGGGCATGCATCTGGAAGGAGCCCTCTCATGCATTTGGTCATGTGACGATTAGGGGAGTGGGATGGTGGAGCACACCATGGAATTCTCATGTCCCACACTCCACGTGTAACCTCACAGCTGTGGGTGTTTATAAACCTTTCCAGTTCCAAGAACAAAAATCAAGGGGTTTGCTGTCACATACAATAAGCTTTAGCCATGGCTGAAACAAAGCATTTCAGATGAAGACTACTGCTCCTATCAAAGAGGAATTTTATCCAAAGTTAACTGAATTAAGTCTATTCCATTAACTTTTAGCTCCTTTCATAGTAAGCTCCCCAAGCTTGCTCCATACTGTGTGACACGTGCACAGAAGCATCCAGGCTCCCCACTAGAGAGGCAACATCCCTGTCTCAGTCCAATCCCATGGCCACTGAATACAGCAGTGTGTTCCTGAACACATGAAATACAGAAGCAAAGTTTACTACCTAATGGCCAATATTTTCAAGAGAAGGACTCATCTTTCTAAGGTGATGACCACCCCCCACTTTTCTTGGCATACTAGCACTTAGAGAGTTTTTCCACACCTCTCAAAGCTGAGATCCTTTTGATCTTAATTATGCATAAAGATTAAAAAGTTAGGACTGAAAAGGTTGACCATTTTTTCCACAGAAGAATGAAATGCCCAGTATTCTTTAATAAATGAAGTAGGACCTACAAGAAATTTGTCTGTGGTGTCCAATGTCAATATTTCAAGATTTTTCCATGTGATTATTTTATAAAGTAGGCATTGTTGTAGCACTTTACAAAGGAGCTCATTTTTCTCTTGATGATAACTGCATTTACAGGGACACCTAGGAGGAATGGGACCTGAAGGAGAGCCAGGAATTCCAGGTTATGGGGTATGTTTTTTACTGAATTCAGGTACACATACATCCCAAAGTAAGTCTGTAGTACTCTAATTTCAAATATCTTAGGGATCTCTATCTGTGTATCTAGACTACACAAATATTTTCAGCAAAGCCAGATACTCACATATGTTTATATGACATGTTTGCCTATTCTGAAATGTTAGCCTTAAGCAAGGATGGCTGGTTTTTGTGAGTTCACTAGCAGGGGGGTTTACCACAAACTCTAAACCCTTGTTTATCCAATGTATGTCACCCCTTCTGAAAAAAGTTCCTATAAAACTACTACAGGTATTCATTATAAAGAGAGTTCAGCAAACACCACTGCCTCTGCTCACTGTCTGGCTGTGCAGTTTCCATTTCAGTAAGAGAAACGGATTGAATGAGGTTAGTTGAAGGACATAAAGATATTGTGGCTTTCACTGAAAAAGAGCTGTGAAAATCATCATAGATGGATTGAGAAATCCTCTTACAGAGCAGACTTTCCAATCTCTTTTGCAAACACAAACACCCATCAGGGACCCTAACCCTCAAGCAAGAACCAGCCCAGCTCCCATCCCCTGCCTTAAGCCCTGCCAGAACCTGTGGTTTCCTAATGTGCATAGAGCTTTTCCTGCACACAGTGCATTTTCTGCCATTGATTTTGTTGTCATAACATGATTTTGAATAATTAGCAAGCAGAAAAAAAATGTAGCAAGTAGCTAAAAGAAATTTTGGAATTAATTATTTCTTTAATTATTTGTTTTAAAATAATTTGTGTTTAATTTGCTTCTTTAGGGTCACCAGGGTCCTCCAGGGCCCTCAGGGCCCCCAGGTCCCAAAGGAGAAAAGGTATGAACATGGATTCTACTGTCCTGTTTTGTGAACTTATAAAGGGAGGAAATGTTACTGCACACCCACTGTTTTCCACAGCAAGCAGCAAAAGCCACCATTTGCAGTATTTTTTAGTATTGTCAGAGACTATGAAAAGAAATGCAAAGTGAGGAAATGGGTCATTCAGAGATGGAGTCCCAAATTATACTGTTTAAATGTTTGAGGTTTTAAAACACAAGGTACCCATTGTACAGAACACAGTCCATTGTATCAGATAGCACCACTGCCCTTAGTGAGCACTGCTGACAAAAATAATCAGTGCAGGACCAGCTAAATATTTACTTAACTCTGAGTCTGTGAGTACACCCACAGACTTGCCTGAAAGTCCAGCTAGGATGGACAAATGTCTGTGGTTAATATAAAATGTTTGGGATAGGATGTGGCCTCAGTACTGCTATTTTAGTGTCAAATTTACTGTTGTTCTCTCAAGTTTCGAGTCCTGAAAACAGATTTGTATGCTGAAACCCGAGTGACCCCCAAGAAGACAGGTACATGGATGCACTTCACAAAGATGGGATATGAGTTGCCCTTGACAGAGAAGCACAAACTAGACCAAGTTATGCAATAAATTCTGTGAATAGGCATTTAGTGGTCGATGTTATAAATAGGTTTTGTATGAATTAAGAAACAATAGCTGAAAACTAATTTGTTGGGAGCTAGGTGTCTGGGTTGCTTGGTCACTTCTGAAAAAGCACTATGAAAAGTCCTTAATCATATTTAAAATGTGATTCTCTTTGCATTACTGTTGTTAGGTATTATCTGGAATAGATAAGTTTTTGTTTATTAACTTTGATGGTAGTTATTTCATATTTAAATTTTAATAGATTTCAGGCTTTGTGTTGGAGTCTTCTGTACACTTGTTTTCCTTTATATTAAGTGTATTTCTCAAAATAGTGGAAGAAATTTTCCTTTTTTCCTCTTGTCAAATATCCTGTTTATCCTTATTTTCATTAAATAAAGACATAATTACATGAAAATTGTTCAAATAATCCTTTTTTTCTTATAGCTGCCTTTGAGAATACAGCAAGTATTTAGCTTTTGTTAGTCCTAAATGTCTTTGGGATATTTAGGTGAATGTTAAAATGGAGTTACCATATCCATTATATTAAAACCATAAGCATCAAATTCACTTTTATCATCTATGCAATGTGTTCTCTGCTTTTTATTAGCATTTGAACTTGTGTGCATGGTAGATGAGGTTGAACTTCCAAGTTAATATTTTTTAATACTTATCTTTGGTTTAGGGTTACCCAGGCGAAGATAATACAGTCCTTGGACCACCTGGGCCCATAGGTGAACCAGTAGGTCTTTCTTTCTCAAAAAAATTATATTAGTGCATCTCAAGACAAGAGCCAATGCCTTTATTTCTGAAGCTCTTTATCATTGTCTCAGGAGTCAGTAAAACAATATAGAATGATGGTCCTTTAATAAGTAATCTCTCTCTGAAAATGCTGTTGTGTGCTCTTTCCTGCTTAAACATCTGTGCCCTCTATTTAATTAGACTAAAGCCATTAGTCTGTGTTTACATCAGCACATTTAAGAAAAGACTTTTACTCTCTCCGTTTACCCTGAGTTATACTTAATTGCTTTACTAATCAAGAATATGTTTTGTTATTTCATTATCACGGCAGACTAATTTAGCTGATTTAGAGAACTGCATTTTGTAAACATTTTTGTACTGAATTCATATGTGGGGTGTATCTCTGCAGCATTTGTGACCCTGTCAAAATTATTAGAAGAAACTTCAAAATTAAAGCAAATTTTGAGTACAGCAAGTCATTCCAGAAAATAATCCAATTTTTAATGTACTGTCTTGCAGAAGCCATAAGAGAGTTTTCTTTTCTTGAAACCAGAGTCACTTCATTTATCCATTTTGGATTTTAAATTCATATGTATATATACACTTAAGTATAAATCTGGAGAAGTTCCACTGAGGTCAGTCCTCCCTCCTGTTTCATTAAGCCCCCTGTAAGATTTAGCTTTTAGCTTGTAGTCTTCAGTTACAAAAAATTTTAGACTTTGACAGCAAGGAATTCTGTTTAGAAAAAAATCGTGTTTATTCCTTTAGCCAAGCTAACCTTATGTTTGTATTCCTCAGTTCCCTCCCAGTGGTTAGTCTGTCTTGAGAGAAATCCCAGCTTTCTGTTCATATTCCACTGCAGCATTATATTCAGTTCAGCTGTCACATTTTGCCCTTTGGTTTGCTCTCTAGGGCCGCATTGGTGAACGTGGAGATAGAGGAGAACCTGGTGATGAGGGCTACAAGGTAATACCTCTTGGGTTTTAGTCTTTGTATTTGAACATGGCATGCCATGCATATGTGTGGAGTAATGCAGCAGAAGTGCCACCTTCCCTCACAAGTGTGCAGAGGTGCTGGGGCCTCACTGCGCTGATGCACTCTTGGAGCACCTTGGAGCATCTTTCACACAGAGACATTGGAGCTGCAACTCCTCAGCTGGAGAGCCTCCAGTGACCTTAGTGCCTATAAATACCCGATGGGAGGAGATTAAGATGAAGTAGCCAGACTTGCCTCAGTAGTGTCCAGTGACAGGACAGGAGGCAAAGGGCAAAAACAGAAACACATGAAATTCCTTTTGAAATGGCTTTTTTTGCTGTGAGGATGACTGAACACCAGAACAGGCTGCCCAGAGAGGTTGTGGAGTCTCCATCTGTGGATATACTGAAAACTTGACTAGATGTGGTCCTGGACAATATTTTCTAGCTGACCTTGCTTGAGAAAGAGGGTTCCATAGGTCTCAAAAAGTCACTTTCAACCAAAACAGTTCCATGTTTCTGTAATACTGTAGTAGTTAACATTTTTCTCTGAAATTGAAGCACTACTTACTGTAAATCTAATCCTGAAAATTATTCATGGATTATATTCAGTCTTTCAGCACATAAAAATTGGGTGGTAACTCATGTTTATCGCTGATGCAGTTCGCTGAAATACAAGAGAGACAGTCCTTGACACGGAATATCCAAGTTACACAGTAATACAGGTAGACATAGGATTAAATGAATGAACCAAATCTATGCTTACAGAAGTGCAGAAATGTTTAAGTAGTGTGTAATTCCCACTTGCAGCTTGGAGTAGAGAACGTAAAGAAGAAAATCTCCACAGGGTTTGATCTTGGAGATCTGACCATACTTTATCTAGGTCATGAATCTGGGCCCACCCAGCACCTCCCAAAATGGGCTTTACAAGGGAGTCTGTAGTGCACTGAGCATAGCAGCCTGAGTAACCTGGATAGCAATATGTTATATTTTCTCCTTCCCAGGGTCATGTAGGTCTTCCAGGGCTCAGAGGACCTATTGGACAACAAGGGCCTCCAGTAAGTGTTTCGAACAACTGAGATTTCTCTATTGACGGTTGAAAATACATTTTCGGCTGTATTCAAGTTACTCTTTTCATTTATTTAATGTATGTTCTTTTCAAAGGGAGAGCCAGGTGAATTGGGAGAGCAAGGACCAAAAGGAGAAAGAGGTTCAGAAGTAAGTCAAAAAAGTTAACCAAAACTGCACTTAATTGGAATTTGAAGGGTTTTATTGTTCACTGACTATCCTTGGGAAACTGTTCGACAAGGTTAAAACTGAGTGTTTGAGTTTCCTTTTCATACCTGCTGGGTCAAAAAAAAATTTAAAAAATATAATTATCTTGGTTAGTAAAGATGTGTTATTTGATAAGTAAGTAGTTTTACTTTGGAGTGATGTAAAGCATTATGAGAGGCTCTTTTGGAAATGTTTGAGTGATATTCAATTATTCCCTAAAATGGAACTTCTTGTGGGAAAGTAGCTCTGGAGGGCAACAGGGATTTTGCTTCTTTGATCTGTAAATGAAGCCTCCTGGTGCTGCACTGCACTGAGTTTTCAGAGACCTGGAAATAAGGAATTTACTACAGAATACTGGAGCAATAATGACAGAACAAGTCATGACAAGGATCAAAGACCAAATCTTTCTCTTTAGAACTGTTAGTTCACCTTAGCGATGTATTGGAAATTGCCAAAAGTGTTTATATTCTCCCATTGGCTGAATGTCATTGGCTTTTGAGATTTTTGAAAGATTTAGGCTAAAAGATTTGTTACAATACCAATTACCATTGCAATTTAAGTGAGTTATTTTATCTGAGAAATTCCATAGAGCAACTCTGTTAGAGTTTCAAAATTTTGTAGGTAACTACAAGAATCTCTAGTAGACTAGAAATGAGAAGCAACAGAAAGGATGTGGAGACATTGTCAGCAAGTACTCTAACTGTGAACTCGAGTATATTGCTTTTGACAAACTACTCACATCACAGGACAAAATTAGCCATTCCTCTCGGAGAATATTTTCTTTGTCTTGCAAATTGTTCTCAGATTAATAGTGCCATTTACAAATGTGGAACCAATATCCAGCATGGAGGAACCTGTAAGAGCTTAAAGATTTCCACAAAAATGTTAGTAGTGAAAACATTCATATATTCTTAACTCCAGTGGCGTTACTGGTGCTGCTATAGTGAGCCTTGCAAAGCTAATCCCGTAAACTGCAATGCTGAATCATCTGGGTTTACTTTATATGCATCCAGAAATCTTAATGAAAACAATATTAATTTATTTAAATATGCACATTCCAGTTCTGATTGGAGGACTTTTTAATGCCAGTCTTAATAAAAAAGGCATTAAATTGAGTAATAGTACAAAATTTTGCTGTTGTACTTAATTATACAACATTTACACTTATAATGTTTCAAGCTTTTTCACTTTATTGTATGTTGTGTCATTTTGCAGCATGGTAGTTAAAACTTTTGCTTTAAGATGAGTGTTTGAAATAATTGGTCTGGAAAATCCTGGAAACTTTTTCTACTTTTTCTATGCTAACAAGTGTTATTCTTGTCCCTGATCTTCAGTGGTTATATCTTTTAGATATAAAAGAATATAGATATAGCTTTTAAAATTAATGCTGTTTGTCTTTATATTCTGTGGAATATTCTTCGTTTATTCTATAATGAAGTTCTCTGAGAAGCTTCTGACCCATTCTCAGCTTTTCTTCCTTGGTACTTGACCTCCTGTGTCACTAAACCACTTACAAGAGTGTTATCTGCTCAGTGTCTCTCAGTTTTCTAAGACTACCAATTTCTAGATCCGTCAAGATGAAAAAAAAAATACAGTTTTAGGTAAATTTTATCTTTTTTGGAGATCTTAGACAAAAAAGAATGCTCACATCTGTGATATGTGACACTGTTTTTTTCTTGTATTCTCCTCCACAGACATTGAGTGCATTTACATTGCCTACTTTTCATTACTTCTCTCTCGAAGAGTGCAGGAAATGCTGTAAAAGTGTACTTCCTCACACAGGGGTGGCCGATACAGGAGAAATTGCCAGACTCATGATGAAAAACATTTTATGCTTATTGTTGGAAAAGTTTTAAAAACGGAAGTTTTAAAAACAAAAGGGAAAAAACCATACACAATTCTGCCAAAAATGTATTTGCTTTTACTTGAAAAGCTTTCTGCTGTCTCCTGAAATGTGCATAATCTAGTCCAAAGCCAGGCAATGTGAACTTGAGTACTAGAGGGGAACAATCCTCAGCTCTTCTTAGGGGATTGAGTTTAAGGCATTTGTCAGCTCACAAGTATTTGTAACTTCTAGGGACCCACAGGGAAGAAAGGAGCAGCAGGTCAGGCAGGCAAACCTGGAATTCCTGTAAGTAACAAAATTCTACAGCCTATCTTCAGATTACAAAACAAAGAAAATAGTAACTAATAAAACCAAAACTGAATCATGCCAGTGGCACCAGAAGGTCTTGTGTTCACTCTAAAGAACTTCTTATTATCCAGGAAGTGTAATGGAACGCCTGTAATTTTTGAATATTAATAACTTCTGAAATTTTGTTAAATTATACTGAGTTATATTCAGTTACTCAGCAAATGGAAGTGATGTGCAACTAACAATAAGGTCCTTGCCACTTGTGAAGTTATTCACATCATTTTTGGAGTCCATTTGGAAGTTATCCCATTATATGGCACAGAACTGTACTTGTGTTCACTTCTGACCCCATCAGTTCTTTGATCCGCTACAGCCTCCAGAAGCTTGGATCCATATGTTCATGATGGATACATGTGGTAAATGCCTTGAGGTTTATTTATTTCTCTTGCTTGCCCTGAGCTGAAATTTTAATGTTTTTTCTTGAGTTACTGTAGAGGAGCTGACTTGCATCCCCTTCCCCCTGAGGGAGAAAACAGAGCAGGAAGCAGTAGGTGTTCTGTAAACATAACGAAGAACAAAATGCTTCAAGGTTATTTTGGTCCCCTAATAAATAATACCAAACAAGGATATATTGTAAATAACTTTTACTACCTCACATCAAAACATTGTCAGTAACTGGAGAAACGCAGCTGTTGCACAGGGCTTGTACCTGCTGGGCAGAGTGCAAGAGGAGCCTTTTGAAGACAAGGAACTGTGTGTCCTTTGTAAATACTCAGCATTTTCCTCTGGAGGGCTGCAGGGATCATTCAGCAGACAATGGAAAACAAGGAAAGCAAGACATACAGAGAAGTGAGAAGACAGTAAAACCAGAACTTCACAAAGCTTCAAAACACATGCCAAATGCAAGATACTTAAGCAACCAGAAGTTAGAAATAAGATTAGGATGGCACACTTATATTCTATATGGCTGTTGTTACCTATACTTTTTCAGACAAAATGTGTTGTAGTTAGAACATTTCTGAGAAATGGCATTTATAGAGACATTAGTGCAGAATTCCAAACCTTTTAAGATAGTATATGTCAGTCCAAAGGAAAATAATTGTAAGGAAAGAAATCAGTGTTCCTCTGTTGGATGTGACATGAGGCCTTTTTTGCAAGTATAGCTACAGTTACCACACACTTGCCATATTATAAATTTGTATTTTTGATATGTTCAACTTTGAACAGCATAAATTTGTGTAAGTCCAGTACTGAGTATTTAGTAAAATAAAGTCTGAAAAGGTACAGAGAAGTGTTTTTTCAGGCATAAATAGATGACTTTATCAGGATTCCTCACTTCATTTTAAGAATTGACACTCTCAGGCCTCTTCCAGGCCTGGCACACAAAGGGAGTCAGTCCTGTTACTTCAGCTGATGTTGCTCAGATCCCATGACAGAGCAATCTTAAGATTAAACCAGTAGAATTCTAAGCCAGACATCCCAGCTCAGAGCTCCCTCTGCAAGCATCTATTGATATCACTGGGTCTGTTGTTATGGTTTAGGAAATACTGTGACTGAAATCTAGTTATGGGAGGGTGATGATGAAGAGAGCCAAAAGTGCTGTATTTGATTTGAGTTTGTTTCAAGGGAAAACCGGGGCCACCAGGGCAGAAAGGAGCAGTTGGGTACCCTGGATCAGAAGGTATTCCTGGGAATCCTGGCAAGAGTGGGCTGTCAGGGGAGCCTGGCCCTAAGGTAAGTAACTTTTCACATTTCCTCTTTGTCATTTTGCATTACAGATTTTCTAGGGTTAAGATATTTAAAAAGAAGAAACCATTCTCAGTTCCCTGAATATTTTGAAAATTAGACCAATATTTTTGTTTTCTTTCTCTTTTGCTCCTGATATTCCAGCCAAGATATAAAATTAGCATAAGGGAAGTGTGCTGTAAGAACTATTTCATTGGTACATGACAGCAGTAACTACAGCTAAGTTAAAGTGGTTTCTTAGAGAGGCTGCTCAATTCTGTTCCTGAAAATGAGCCATAGATCCCAATTGAGACTTGCCTCTCAGGGTCTGAGATAATCCCACATTTTCCTTATCTTTCTAACCTATGCCTCTCAGAAAAAATTCTGAAGCTTTGTCCAAAACCAGTGAAAAAAAGTATTGGGTATCTGATGTACCTAAGAGCATTCTTGGAAAGAGATTTTTTGTCTGACTGCTCTTTGCTGTGGGCCAAAGGTGGTGACCTGCTGCCTCTGAGGGCAGTGACAGCCCTTCAATGAGTCCCTCCAGAGAGGGGGAGAAGATTCCTTGAGTAGTTCTCGTCATTGAAAGTCTGATCACTTTGATTTCAAGTATGTATTTCTCAGTAGTTCTACTCAGATGGACCAGTAATTGTTATAAAAAGTTGCCAAGTTAGATTTGGTGTTAGGAATTAATCAAGATGCCAGACGAGGCACTGTTGTTTCAGGTATAAATTTCCAATCTGGTTGAACGAAGAGAAAATTAAACAAGTTACCCGTAGGGGGCAGGGGCACCCTGCTCGAGCCTCCCCAGTCTCAGGTCACGAACCTCTTCCAAGTTCTTAAAATTCTTTGCAGTGGGATTGAGGAGAATCACCTCAAAGAATTTTTACATTTTTGCCTTTCCACTGAAAATGTCATACAATCAAAGACAACTCCATTACCCCATTATGAATTCTAATAAAGGGAGGTTTATAACTGATTTTTGCCACAATGAATAAAAAGAGCAGAACTTTTGCTATGGTAAGTTTATCAGTGCATCAATCTATAAGGCACAGCACCATATTCAAAAGCATAGAAGATGACATTTAATGTAAAAATCATGTTTTATATAACTCTTTTATTTCTATGAGTGCTTAACTGAATGTCATAGGAAATAAGGAAGATTTATATATGTATTTCTATTAAATTATATCCCAGAAATATTCATTTGTGTGAATGAAACAGGCAAATCACATAAAAAATACAAAATTTCATTATTTATTTTTTAACATGTCGAAAGTGGCTTAACTCCATGTACTCAGTAACCACGTTTTCTTATTCAAAATAGCTACTTTTTTTGATAGGTTGATGTTCTCATACACTTTCATAACAAATATTCTGATCTTTCTTCATATGGTAGTGTTATGGTGTGTGAATCTTTACAGAGAGTATACAGCCATACTAGTATTATCAGTATGCCTGATCCTTATAAATAAACATATTGAATTCTGAATATTTCTTTGGGAAGATAATCTCATTTTGTTTCACATGGAGTTACTTCTTGAAAAATGAATACTGTGAAGTTCAAACTATTTTTGGCCTTTTACTTTTGGAATATTAGCAGAAATCCAGATGATACTGCTGACCATTGTCTTTCTATATAATTTGATATACTATTAGTGTGTGTCCATATATAGAGAAAGCATTAAGTGGTTTTGTTTTTTTGTTATTTTCCTGTTTCAGCATACAGTGGAAAAATATTTGGCTGTTCTGCTTGTAATCCATTATTTTCAATTTGTTTAAGGGTAATAAAGGAAAGTCAGGCTTACCAGGTCTAACAGGTTATCCAGGAGCTCGAGGTCCCAAGGGATTGCCAGGCGTGCCAGGGCCCATGGGAGCAGCTGGACTAAAGGTACCTACATGGGATCTTGTTGTTTTAGTGCAGTTTTGCTGATATTGCTTATTCTTCATGCTGCATTTAGTGGCTGTGGAACCACAACACTACTGTTAATCATGTGAATAACAGACAGCAAGTCTTATCTGAAGGTAAGACTACAAGCTATGTTTACCTCATTTCTATAAACTGTAATTTGAAAATAGATATCTCATCCATCTGAATGCTATTCCCAACTCCAGAAGCCATCAAAACTCTTTGTATTTATTCATTCCAGCTTTAGGGTCATATATTTCCTGACTTTTACTTCTAAACTTCTGTAGCTACTAGAACAGTTGGGATGATTTAAATATCTAAGCAATCTAATAGCAGAGAACTACCATAATTTCAATCCTAAATCCCAGGCTTGAAATTTCTCACTTAAATTGTTTTTGTTCAGCCCTGTCAGAAAGAAATCTGAGTGTGCTCCATTTTCCAGGCAGTTCCAGGTACCTAATATCAGCATATCTTCATATTAATTAGACTAATTTCAGTTTTAAAACAAGCAAACAGTGGAAACATTAAAGATTATTTTCTTCACTTAGAATAGAATTTTTTATCTAAAATAATTATTTTTATCTAAACTAATTTTTTTTTGTGAGATTTTATTGGTAGGCCATTATTTAAAACCTTAAGTTACTTGGAAACTGGAAATACTTTTTGTTATCTTTTCATTAATATATTTTAGTATAAACTGTATTCATTATTGTAGTGTTTATTGCCAGTGCTCCCACTCTGAATTTTACTCCTTTGCCTAGTCAGTGAACTGTAGGAGGTAGTTCTTGCTCAGAAGTGTCTGCAATCTGAAAAAGGCAAGGAATGGATATGGGAAAACTGTTGCCACATACAGTACAGAATAAGCGTTAATAATGCACATACTGACTCAAGCCAAATAATACAAAGATAAAATCTGGGAAAGAGCATAAGCACAAAGTGTGAAACCTGTATATTCACAGTCTTTATTGCAGCTTAGTGACTTCCTGAGCTAGACATGACTTCTATGTATTTAGTAGTCCTCAGAGGATTTGTCTTGCAGGAACTTGTCTAGTTTCCATTTGAATCAATGTAGATTTCTAGTCTAACAGCAGGGAGTTTGACAAGTACACTGTGTCTTGAGCAGATGATTATTTTTAAAATTTACTTTTAACCTGTCTGTTCTGTATTTCATTTTGTGAATTTTACTGCTTACACTGGGAGACACCATACTAGAATTGATCCAACATTATATTTCTGAGTAAAGGAGCGGTCAAGTCACATTTGCATTTTAGTCTATGTATAATTATTTTCCTGAGGGGAAAACAATGAATGGAATAAGTCTATTTCTTAGAGAGAAAGCGTGTTCCACACTTCTGACAGGAAACCTGTATTTACATATGTGACTTCCATAATTGTAATAGAAGATATATTTTCTAATTGACAGGGTGAGAAAGGGCTTCTAGGTCATCCAGGAAAGCGAGGCAAAAGAGGCCTTCCAGGACCACAGGGTGACCAAGGACTAGCAGGAGACACTGGACTGAAAGGACAGACTGTACGTAATTGCAGTGGTTGGTGCAAAACAAGTAGTCCCAAAGTTAGCAATATGAACTAATAGTAGAATATGAACTAATAGAACTAATGCCTGCTCCTATTACAGGGAGAAGATGGAGATCAAGGTTTAATGGGGTTTCAAGGATTCCCTGGTCCAAAAGTATGTGCTTATCTTTTCTCTTAGACTGTAAGCTATTTACAGAGTGAGAACATTATGAAAGCATAGAATTAATCAGCTTTAACAGTAATTTGTTCAAAATATCTCTGAACTGTTGGAACATGGTAGGCAAAACTTGTACTTAGTGTCTAAGAACAAACGTTCTGGGTCAGTGTGCTCAGTATTTTCACTCTTACTGCTCTTAGAAATTCTTACTTTCACTGATTACAAGAGTTTGAAACAAGTGGATAGCTAATGTTCATGTTTGATTAAACTGTTCCTTTGCATTTTCAGGGTCCTGCAGGGGACATTGGCTTAGTTGGAATTCTGGGTCCAAGAGGTCCAACAGGCCAAGTTGTAAGTGTTTCACTCCATTAAAGCGATTGTTAGGATAGTTTGCACGTGGTACATGTTTTTAACTTAGGGAGTAATTTTTTTTTTATTAACAAGGCCAGAACCCTCTAACCAAACCTTTCTGTCTAGATGCCCTTTGCTTGTACTGCAAGACTGCTCTGGTTACATCATGCTTACACACACAAACAGAGCTGGGCCCTGAATCTTGAAAGAAAAAAGCAAACTCTGCTGACTAAGTGTGGATCTCCTACTGCAGTCTTATGACCTTATATTTCTTTGTCTATTGGGGTTGAACATTCTTCTTACTGGCAAAACTGCTGATGGTGTAACTATGTTCTACAGCGAAAGAAAATAAGAATCAAACTTTGCCTGCAGTAAGACACAGTGGTGCTCAGGCATTGTTGATTAATAATAGTCTTTTTTTAATGAACTTTCTTCTTATCTAAAATGTTCCTAACCATATCAGCTCATTCTTCATTACATTCTGCTTCGCTACTCACAAAAAAATGTGCAAACATCTTTAGTGTTTTGTGCATCTAGCTTATGGCATCAAGTGTAAAAGGTTGAAGCATGGAAGGCCTTGCTACAGCATGTTCTCTCACTGCCACCTTTGCCATCACAGAACTGAATTTGTTCACTTAACCAGATGCAGAACAGCAGCTTTAGGGGACTGTTCTAATAGCTACTTTATTTTTCTAAGCATTCCTATACAAGATAAACACTGGTCACGAGCAGTTTGCTCTAAGTGAAATGGAACAGAAAAGTGGCATTTTAGCAGCACTTACTGGCAGCCTTACAAGAGTGCTTGTGGGCAGTAATATAGCTCAAGATATGGTTGGTTGTAGCTCAATAAATATGTGGTCTTTTGTAATCAGAGTACATAAGTTTCTACTGGTTTTAGTGCATCAGTTTTCACTTTAAAGAATGTGGGGGCTGTCCAAGCACAACTATTACAATTACTTAAAATAGTTACCTTACTGATTTTGTTGCAATGTGCACTCAGTATTTAGAGAGTATCACCATGATCTTTTGGATATTTGACAGGTCTACATGCTGAGAAACTTTAAACCAGAATATGTCATGAGGATTTTCTTCATTTTGGAAACACGGTGAACTAGTAAATTCTTTGCTTGTTTACAGGGATATATTGGCCCTGTTGGTCAAGAAGGCATAGCAGGCCCAACCGGCAAGCCTGTAAGTTTCCCTTCACTTTTGCCTATTTTGGTTATTTCACTATCCTTCTGTTTAATCCTCTTGTTTTTCAACTAGCAGCCTTCTTATTTTTCTGTTTGCAAATAGCAACTAGCAGGACCTTTCTTGTTATACCACACTGGTAAGTTAATGTATGTGACTCCAACATCTGTAATACAGACAAGAAAAAAATGCCAGAACCAGTGACAAAAGAGTAATTTCAATGGCCTTCTGCCTAAGTACAGCATACAGAGGGCATGTCTACAGGGGCAGTGGGCAAATCAAGGTGTGAAGCAGCACACCGTAATTTCCACCTGGATATTCTTTCTCAGCCTTTGGTCTGAGATATATCTAGAGAGCATCCACAGTTTCAATATAGTTCATTTTTTTAGTTTTTGTGACTTAAACTGTCCAGAGTGCCCCTCTAGACCCTCTGGGAGTGCCCATGAGCCCTTGTAAGGCTGTTCCAGGTGCTGATGAGGTCCCTGTTACAACTCAAACATCATCTTGGTCTTTCTGACAACTTTCAATGCACCCCAGGTTCTCTGCACTGGGGGAGCTCTGTCCTCATCCCTGTTTCCATCTCTTGTCACACTCATGGTGCCAGAGGCAGATTTGTTTTGCAAGAGAACCCTGTGGCTCATGTCTCCAGAGCACCCAACCATGTAAGGCAGCTCTTTGTACCATGAGGGTTCCTCTGCCTGATCAACTAGACTTGGAGTGAATGAGAATGTCTAAAAATCAAAATAATAATAAAAATAACAAATATACAATAAAGGTAATAAATTCAAATATTTAAAAGTGAAATAGAAAGAAGGTGAATGTCCCTTCTATAATTCTTTCCACTTGTTGGAAAAATCAGTACTTTGTCTTGCTCCATTCTTTTCAATTGCACCGAGGAGAAAAGCTTTACAGTTGTGTGCATTTGTATGAAGGCTTTTAATAGACTTCATATTGAATGTAAGAATTTGCCATCATCAAGAGAGCATTTTAGTTGAAGATTACTTCTAAGTGTTATGAAATGCAGCCATCAAGATGCAAAATTTTTCCAGAGAAGAATTTTAAGATTGTTGCCATCCTTGGGAACACAATTTAAGTGCAAAACTAGCCAAAAATAGGGATAGAAAAATAGTGTCTAATCTGATTATGAAACTAGAATTAATAATGTAATAAAAGCATATATGTGGTGAATGGATTTCTTCAGTGATGGAGAGTACTGAATTTTGTTCTCTAAAGATGGTGAAGCACTGACGTGTTGAATGTGGAATGAAACACGGTTAGAATTACTGAGAGAACACATATTTGCAAGCTGAAGAAAACAGCTTTCCACATATAGGAATTACAAGATGTTTTCAAGTAATTTCATTTTCTAGTAGTACAGGAAAATTAAACCCCCAGAGCTGTAAATACTTCCACAGATGAGACTGGACTTCTCATGTGAGGAGTATAATTCTCATGGATATTAATCTGCTTATTTCAGTCCAAGGCAGCTAGAAAGCATATCAGATTAACAGCTGCTCTTTCTTACAGGGACCAAGAGGTGAAAAGGGCATGAGGGGTGAAATGGTAAGATGAAACAACTTATGTGCTTTCCTTTGGCTGTGTAAAATCTATTCCTGTGTTACACTGAATGTACTCGTGCGTGCTCTGAATGCCAGGCAGTTGTGTTGTGCTGGTAGAGAGAGCTGGCCAAGAAAGCTGGTAGCCTGTGTTAGAAATCTAAGCTTTTCTCATTCAAGTTGGCTTATGTAGATATGCCCAGGGAGTGTGAGCTGCTGGGCTGCATGGCCCCTGGTCATATAGCAGTCACATACTCCAAATCAAAGGAAAATCTTGTGTCACATTCGTTGTCAAAGATCTAGTGCCTCACAGCATGCACATGTCCATAGATCTGTATCTTCTTGTCTAGAGAGGGAGAAGCTCAGGAGAAGCCTCGACCTGTGGGTGGGTGTCCATGCAGTGTATTCCAACCACAGGAACCATGGGCAGCACTGATAGGTTATGAATTTGCTCTCTTTCATTTTTCAGCAAGATTCGTTGTACATTCATGAATATTGGACTTAATTTTAAATTTGTGTTAGAGCCAGTAAAGTCTCCAATTAGTTATGGCTATGTGAAAAGTCATCGAATTATCATATTTACAGCAAATATGAACACAAACTTGATAACTATGATATTACCTTCTATGACAGATGTATTAGTTCCTTTTACAGTAACTAGGAGACGTGATCTTGTTCCTGTTTCTCTCTACCCTGCCACCTCGCTTCAAATTATTTAGTTTCACTTACTGTATTCTGCTTTTAGCTGCCACCTCCAAAAAATTCAATCAAAATGCCTTTTAAAAGTTTTGAGAAATCTGAAATATTCAAAATTTTTTAATGAATCAAAGCTTGGAAGGAAGCCTCTTATCTATGTCTTGGAGAACTCTCCTCTTTGATTCCAAAGCTCTTGAGGCAATTGCTATCTCAGAGTAAGAGGAAAACTAGTTTCTCAGTTTGTGCTGCTGTTATCCATCTTAGCTGTCTTTTTCTACTGTTTGTTCATAAGAATTGTTATGACAACATAGAGCTAAAAATGCTGACACTTAAAAAACATTCCAAAAATAATCCTTAAAAAACATCCAAAATGGTGAACAAGAAACATCTGTTTCCATTATTGGTGCTGGTGTTTAAGAAGTTATTTCCTAAATAAGTTCTTGATTTCATCAAAATGAGTTAATCTAGTAAGGCTGTCTTCAGAAGAATATTTAATTTTAAATCATATACAGTGGCATTACTTGTCCCCAAGAAAGGGATTTATTTCCAACTACTTTCACACAAAAGAGACCAAATTTTTTTCATTCAACTGTGTATTCTGAGCTTTAATTTATACCTTTAAAATTTATATTGGCATTCTTCCTAGAATCACATGGATTTTAACCTTTTTGTAGTATATTTAGTTATATTTTTAGTCCTTTGGGGTTGTAGAGTTCATTACTAGAATGAAATGCCCTTTTATCCCCAGAAAAACATGGCATGTGAAATCATGTCTTCTTATTGAGGTCAGTGGCGAAGCACACATTCTTTGTTAAAAATACTCTCTTCAAGAATTTTAACAGTCTTGGAAAATATTAATGTCCTTGGGATTGCTCATGCTTTCAAAGTTAAGCACATGTAGTATTGTATGTTAAATCAGGGCCTCTCAGCATTAGAAAAAGATTGGGATTTCAGCCTTTGAACTTCTGGTCAATCAAATGGAGAGATTAAAGAATTAAAGAATACACTGAAACGAACTGGTTTAGTCTCTGCTTTTGTTTTTTTTGAACTGGAATTACACTTTTCTCACTTAAATTCTAATGCGATCAAAGGTTAAATTCAGTAGATTTGTAAAAGTAATCCGGTACATTCCAGCGAAAAATGTAGCAATTAACTTAGCCCATGAAAAGTGTAATTGAGCCTTATTTTTCTGCAACAGAAAGAAAGAACATTGGTAAATTCCCTACTCTGTGCAGTATCATTATGTTTTTAAGATTTGTTAAGGCAATTGCTATAGCTCTCTGAAGTTTTAATGCATTTAAGAAATGTGCTATTCCACAACGTAGTTCACTATAGTTAACAAATA
This sequence comes from Vireo altiloquus, assembly GCA_013396875.1. Lineage (NCBI taxonomy): Eukaryota > Metazoa > Chordata > Aves > Passeriformes > Vireonidae > Vireo > Vireo altiloquus. Next base: position 1,126,511 of record VZRF01001110.1, on the reverse strand, counting down.
ACATTCAGTATTTCCTTTTTTTTTTCCCATGGGTTTTACTGGCAAGGAGACAGTGGATTGAGACAAATGACATTCCTCTTTTGCAAAATACCTTAAACTCATTGGAACAGTGCAGGTTTTTATTTTTAAAACATTCAGTTCTATCTCAGAAACCACTATAAATTTGAACTGCTCTTGTCCTAAGACTTTTTGAGTCTTAAAATGCTGACACATGCCAAGAACACAGAACATTAACTGAAGCATTCAGTCATCTGAAAAATATACTGGAATGTCTAAATCACAGCATTCAGAACAAGGACATCTATTCATCCGAGAGCAGTAGTTACTTAGGGACAAACTGTTGAAGACTTTGTACCTTTCCTTGACATGGTATTTGCATAATCAAGCCCTGAACCAAGATAAACAAATATATCGTTACAATGTCAAATTTGTTTCTCAAGATTCTTTTTCACACTTTCTCTTTCATTTTATACTAAACATACTTGGCCAAGCATGATCAGACAGGCCAGTAATATATTCACATGAGACTAAGGTATACTGGAGCAGTCTAACAGCACCTGAGCACCTGATCTGATAAATTAAATGTGGAGGAAGCCTTCCCATATAGCTCTGTGAAACTCAATTGGTTTGCAACAGCTGAGAAACTATAGTGAATGTAATCTTTGCAAACTCAAATCAGTTTTGTAATAATGAATAACAACAATATTTCATGCATATCTAATGATAATAGGATTTCAAAGAAAATTTCCGACTGGGCAATAATCAAACTCAGAAGAGTAAAAGAAAGTTAGGTACTTGACACATCCCACAGGACTTTCCATACTATTTCCACACTGTATGCTAAAACTGCTTGTTCTTTGTTTCCATTTTCCAACATCAATGATTAACATCTTTTATAAAGATGTTAATCATTAAATATTTACCTAAAAGATGGCTTCCTGTCCCTTCTATAGGTGTAAGTGCATGAAACATAAATAAATAGGGTCAGGATGAATCAGTTGAAAAGCTGACAATATTTACAGCCCATGGACCTTATCTTATTAAGGTCCCCTTGGTTAAGTTTCAGAAAATCATCTATCTAAACATCCAGAAATTGCTTCAGTTTTGAATTTCCTCTATTCTCTAAAGAACACATACAAGTCATGGATCTTGCCTCAAAGCCATTTACAGTCCATCAACATAGCTTTGCATAGAGCTGGTCCTTGGAATTAAATGATGACCCCCACTTTTCACACCCTTCTAACCCAGCACCTGAGCCCCTCTGGCATGGCCAGGGCAGGGGATGTACAGACAAACTTCACCTTTGCAGTTGTCATTGTGACTGACCCCTGGCAGGTGCATTCCCTGGTACTACCACATGCTCTGCCTTAGGAATAGTCTAGAGACTGTCTAGAGTATAAGAAATGCAGATGATATTCTCCTAAAAAGTGAATAATTTGCAGCCTCTGTGACTTAGGTACATTGTTTCTATCGGTTTGAGATCCTTCTTTTCAAAATATACATGAATTAATGTTAGATTGAATCTGGTCTTTCTCTAACCATTTCTAGCTGCCCTTGCTTTTGGCAGCTTGAGCACAGCCTGAGTTCCGTAGTTGTAGCATGAAGTGACACACAGGTCTTGCTTGCTGTGAAATTTCACAGCAGAAACTTCTTATTACTAAATCAAGCGATTTACAACTTAATTCCTATTTGACTAGATCGGTTTCACAATATTTGTCAGCATGACCACATCACATCAGATTATTTCTCTTTTGGCAGAGATTTAGTACTAGCGTGACCATACTGACGTATGAAGGCTTTTGCTTGAACAGCTTATTGTGCTCAAGTAATTGGTACAAGCAGCACTGACAAAAGAATGTTCTGCTTAAATTGACTTAGCTGTGTTGAAAGATTTTTACTAATTTAAGGTGCAGACCTAGCCCATGCCTTTCATTCCTTCTCTTTTTCTAGTCTTAAAGCACTGCCACCTATCATTTTCCTTGTCATCATTTGTGCCACTGTTTATGTTACATCTCCTAGAAGCTTCGATTATATAGAGTTTGAAGATAAGAATCTAACAGAGACACAAGTGTCACTGCATATTAATAAATATCCAGAACCATTCCCTCTTAATGTCAATAGTTGATTAAAGAAAGAATAATTCAGATGGGTTTATTATATTGGAAAGGTCCATGTTCAATCCTAAAGCAGCCTAAAACTCAGATTTAAGGGTACATGCATTGTAGGCACTGTAAAGTAGGGAAAAGCAGCTGTTTCTTCTCCTCCTCTCCTCTGCAACCATCCTACACATTAAAATGATGCCACTTTACAATGAGAAAAGGGCATCTTGAACAAAAAGGAAGCCTGCCACATCACAGTAAAACAACGAACATAACATGTTCTGGCTGAAAATTGACACTGCTAATGAATTAAACTGATAAATGCCTGGCACATGCTCATGGATTAAAGTGGATCAGTTAGTAACATTATTTACAATGTTTTTGCGATTATTGACCCCTTCTTGTACTTATGTTGTCAACACACACATCAGACTGGCACAATGTATAGTACATTATTTATTAATATTTTTTATGACTTTTACTGTTGCCTTAATATCAGAAGTAATTGGAGAAACAAGTAACCAGACAACACAGCAATTCCAACATGAATATTCATATGTTAACAGAGCAGGATGCTTTAACAATAGTAACTAATAATCTACTGCTTTACCACAGCTGGTATCACACCTTCTTCCTTATACACATTGTGGCATTTTGTGATTTAATAAATACATAAATATAAAACCAGAGATTTTAATGTATAACTCTTGCATTCTATCTCCATTTCTTTTAGGGACCTCAGGGATGGCAGGGCCAGCCTGGGCCACCTGTAAGTGCATAAAAAACTGTGCCTGTGTTTTTCCATTTCGAATGCACTATATAAAGATGTGAAGTACCTAATATCTGTTTTTTCCTATTTTCCATAGACCACCTGGACCACCAGGACCAAGGGTAAATTCTGTAACAGCCCTAAGTTGTGATGCAGTGCTTTATTGAAAGTGGAAATAACAGGATCCTCTTCAAATGTACTGCTTGTGCCAGTGCTCAAAGAATTTACCACCTGCATTTTTGTATATTGTTGTTCATCTTTTTATATTCTGAAATACCTGTTTTTTAGAAACAAGTGGATCTCAATGCTGCTGTTCAAGCTTTGTTTGAGTCAAATGCTGCCTTGCAGATGGAGGTATATATTTACATGTATTTACATTATCATACAGGGTATGCAATTATACTTTTTTTTTTGAGGACATAACAGGGTTTCTTTTCAAAGACTTAGTTTAAAACAAATAATGGATAGCAAGTAATTGTAGAATGTAGTGAAACATGCTAGGATTTATAGGATATAACTGAAATGAAATTAAGAGAAACAGCAAGACTTCTACCTTTCATCATGATTGGTAGTAATGGAAATCTACTGACTGTCACATATAGTGGACTATATCTGTTCAGAAACAGAAAATAATAGTGGCATTTAGAGTTTGATAAAAAAAAAAAAATGTATATGTGTCTGGCCGCGTTGATTGCAAGAAAATCCCTTACATGTGCGAAGTCAGATAAATTTGTCTATATTTTCTAGACTGAGCCTAAGAGTAGATTTCACTATTCAAAATCTGAAACCTCTTAAGTTTACTTTAAAAGTGCAGAATTTTTTTTTATTTTTTTCCCACTTTATCCATATTTTTATGTCAATATGTCATAATGACAGATCTGCACGACCTAAACCCGCCTTAACATCACTGCTCTGATAATTTTAATTAAATGTACTAATTTGTCAATTGGGATATGTTATCTTTACGTTGTTTTACATGGCTGATTGCATTCATAGAAACACTTCAATTTTGTCTGGCTATTCAATGGCCATTTGACTCTTACTGCATTTACTGTTGTTGTGACACTTCTTTGTGGTAACACATTTGCTAATGGCCTTGGCAGAAATACCAGAATACTGAAGTAACTTTACTAGATCACAGTACAGAGATATTCAAAACGCTCCACTACCTTAGCAATTTACTGAACAGCATCAAGAACCCTCTTGGCACACGAGATAACCCAGCACGCATCTGCAGGGATTTGCTTAATTGTGAACGTAAAGTGTCGGATGGTAAGTGCCCATTTTGACTAAAGCTCAAACACAAGTACCTTTGAAAGGTGTTGATTCCAAGTGCTGCTTTCTACATTAAAATTCTGATGTGCTAGATTTAATGGTTTTATTTTTTTTTATTGTATTCTCTTGCAGTGTGCCTGTCACAACTATCTTTATTTCATCTTTGAGATAAAATTTCTGAATTTTAAAGGTGAAAGTATGTAGATAACTAATATTATATAAATATTAGACAGATTATATCTGTCAGTAAACAGATGTATCCAGAAAATTTGAAACTTGAATGCAATTTTGTGATTCGAAGTTTTCCAAGAGTTTATAGCTAATCTTGCAATGAATTTTGTGTGGATCAGATTCTAGATTCCTAATGAGAAAATTGTATGCAATACATTACCACTGTCAGATACAATGACTGTCAGTGTATCTCAGAAGTTCCTGAATCAATATTCAAATAAAAAACCCCATCATATTTAAACCTGTAATATCACTCTAATTGTAATCAGAAGTGGTTTATTATGGCAATTTTTCTCAGTATCTGTTATTAGTATAGTTTTAATAGTGAAAATATTTTCATGTTCCTTTTCTTTCATTTCCTTGTGAAGGTATGGTGATAACATATGTAATATTTGCCAAGAAGTATGAATATTTTAGCAAATTGTTTAGTAGTAATTGTATTTTGGTTTTATTTTCTGTCTGGAATTATACACTAACAGGAAAATACTGGATTGACCCAAATATTGGATGTCCTTCTGATGCCATTGAAGTTTTCTGCAACTTCACTGCAGGTGGTCAGACATGTTTAACACCACTGTCTGTGACAAAGGTATGCATTGCTTCTAGAGACACTGTGCCTGTGCTTGAACTCTAAACAAATGCACGCTTATTTACCCAACTCATGAAAGTTAGAGTTAGATTTCGGGAGTAGTTTATTGTGCATCTTTGTGGAAGGACATGTTATATATTCTGGCACAGAAGTTACAGATTTTCTGGAGACTATAAGGTTCACTGTGTTCATTTACTCACCTATGCTGATAGAATTACTATGTTTTGCTTTATACTTTCTTATACAAGGCATAAAAATAAGCCTGAAATGCTTCTAAACTACATATCTCATCACTCAGGGCACCTAAGCATAGAGATGCTGAGGTTGTTACAATAGAAAGGATGAAAATTATTACTGCTTTCCAACACTTAGGTACTTTCAAATGCCATTAGGCAGGGACTAGTTTCCTTTACATCATTAGTTCATGTTCCTCCTTGCATGTAGTTCTTGAACTCTGGGGAACAGAAATTTTATGTTTGTTAAGCTCTGTATATACACATAGTCACTGAAGAGCTTCAGAAATACTGTGAAGTTCACATATGCATTCCTACATTTGGAAGATCCCTGAATATGAAACAGTCTTGGAGAAATTCTTCTTGAGCAATAAGTTACTATATTTTCTGTCTAAAATCAAAATATACCTATGAAATTTTGCATCTGTAACGGGCTAGCAGTATTGCCAGAGCCTGTGGTCTAAGAAGACTAAACAGCAGAGTGATGTGGCTTCAGTTAAAACACTGTTGCTGATAATATCTTTGTTTGAATCACAAAAGCATTTGTTTCAGTTTCCTTATCTAAAAATAGTGTTTTCTGACCAGCTGTGCTTCAGCAATGTTGTGAGCATTAGCAAATGTTTATATTTAAGCTTTGAAAATGTCCTATGAAAGCTTCTGTTTATAGGAATCACTGTAACACAACCTAACATCTCTGCTGAGGAATGCAAATCATGCTCTCTGGCATGGACCCCAATGTATATAAACATGTATGTGTGCTCCTGTGCCTGAACACCACACTTGCACGTTCATGGCACTTTCCATTCAGCACAGTCCAGTTATAAGTCTAATAACAATGCTTTTCTCTTGGAATTTAGCTGGAGTTCAGTGTTGGAAAAGTGCAGATGAACTTCCTTCATTTACTGAGCTCAGAAGCAACCCACAGCATCACAGTCCATTGTCTGAACACCCCGATGTGGGGATTAAATAAAGCAAGTGGCCGGAAAACATCGGTTACCTTCAAAGGATGGAACGGTCAAATATTTAAAGCAAATACACTACTTGAACCTAAAGTGCTCCTGGATGAATGCATGGTAAATCCTTTTAGCATCAGCATTATTATAGCAATGATGGTGGTACTGTTTAGACATTGCTAACTTTCTGCAAATAAATAACAGTCATTTAGATTCCCATCCCTTAAACATTGCTTCTTTGCATAACTCTGCATATGCCAGCCTTTAGATACTGAATTCAGCATCTCTTCAAGGCTAAAAGCAATTGCAGTGATACAGGTTATCTATACTTGCCGTTTGCATTGTGTCTCATGTATTTCAAGTCTGTATGAAGACACTGCAGAGATATCAGCACAGAAATAGGGAGGTCCTCCAGGGAAATTTAGAAACAGTTACCCTCAAAATGAAAATTCAGGCTTCAGAAACGGCATTTGTTAAATTACAGATTTTCTTTAGGAACTGCTGAGAGAAGAAATGTTTCTGTGCACTACTTCTCTTTGACTCTGTAAGCACAAATTTCATGTTTGTTTGAAAGCTCATCTTTTATATTACTCTAATATGCTTCTCCTGTGTGTTTCAGATTGAAGATGGCAGCTGGCATAAGACACAGTTCTTTTTTCACACTCAGGACACGAATCAGCTTCCAGTTGTTCAAGTTAATGCACTTCCTCACCTCAAACCAGGACAGCAACTCTTCATAGAAAGTGGCTCAGTATGCTTCCTTTAAGATTTCTGTCCTAGGTTTCTTTTCGCATCCACATGGAGTTGCTGCATAGATTGAATACAAAAGTAATGATCCATTACAGGCAAAATTACTAGGAAACTGAAGAACCATTTCAAGTGTTGTTGGTTAAAGAACCTCAGGAAGAAAAAGATTTCCTCCTAAGGAGAAATGGCATTGAAAAATAAAAGAAAGGAAGAAAAAACTAGAGCAATTTTCTTAAAGTATTTAAAAATAAATTTATTGGTGCTTTCTTGCATAATTTTCTGGAATGGAGTATCTGAACATGGAGTTTTTCAGGACGTCAAGTATTCTTAGCAATCTTTTTAACAGCACTGCACAAAAACCGTACTGAGGAAAGCTAGAGACGTATGATACTAAGGAGCAATACCTGCTAATGCTCCTAAATGTGCAATAGCTTTTATATGAAAAGTGAACCATCCCACAGTACAGTACAATACAACTTCTTTTCTTAAACATTGTTGTATTCTAGTCATTTGTGGACACACACATGTGAACAGATGGCACACTACCTCTTCTGTGTTTCCTGTGTTGCCTTGGTGCTCCTCATAACACAGGGTGCTTGTGGCCTTAGCAGATATTATTTGAGTCCCTTTTTATCTTTCAGACTGTATGTGCTGGTTGCATCAGGATATGTTTCTGTTGTAAAGGTACTTATTTTAAACCGTTAGTCACATACTTCACATAATGAAAACATTATTTATGTGGATTTCTTGTTAAAAATATTTTTGTGTACTATTTTGGAAATGGTGTATAAGACAGCATATTGTATATGATGCATATAGTCAGAAGAGTTCGCATTACAGCCATTGTAAAAATTGTTGTAGAAGAGCTACCTAAAGTAGTTTTGACTTTTAAATTCTTTTAATTTCAGTTAACATTGCTAATGCCAAAGCCATCTTAAGATGATATATTCTGTATATATTTTGTAACTTCTGAAAAAAACCTACTACAGCGTGTCTTCTGAATGGCTGCTGTTAAATTATAATCAGTATTTCATCCTCTTAGAAATTACATTTTTTTGATAAATTTATTAGATCATTTTGGGTTTTTAAAACTAAGCGTCAAATGTTCAATGAACTTTTTTTTTTAGTAAAAAAGAACAGTTTTACCATTAGGAAAAGCACTCTTTATATTGATATGCCTCTGTCTATTATCAATTCAAAGTGTGCTCGGGAGTACATGGCAAGGTGATACTGGACTGTCTTCGGGGGATCCCAGGAGTTTTCAAACAACCTATCTGTCTTGATCTGCAGGAAAACACATCACCAAAATATAATAAAATAAGCTTCCAAGCTATCTGTTTGTCTTTTACTATTCTGTTTCATATTGTAAAGATCATTCTTAGAAATGATGAAGATCCTCTAGAAGGGCACTTTTTTTAGGGGGTAGTGCTTCTCTTCCCAAGGGGGAATGCATATGCTCTGTGCCATGGAATACTGCCTGAGGGACAATGTTTGCTTTGACAAAGTAAGGTACATGCACATCCCATCTTCCATGTTGTATCAAAGCATCATTTTTGACCACTTTGAGAAAAATCTGATAAAATGAAAGACGAAGCAAGATTACAGAAGGATGAGAAAATGTCTCACTTTTTTGCATTTGCAAGATCAGTACACTGACATTATGATTTGACATTTGCACTTAGTTTGGCTTTGGAGGTGATGTTTTGACAAATGTTTGGGGGTATTTTGTAAGATTATGATTTTTTTAGAAAATGTCTGCTTTGTGAATTTTTTATTCATCCCATTGCTCTATTTTTGGGACTTCTTCATCTCAGAAATTATCCTATTGTAAAAGCGAGGAATTAAAAGTCATAATTATAAGGCTGCTCGGATGTGAGTATGTGCCTTTCTGTAGTTGAGACAGAAATGCACATCCCGTGCAGACAGCGGGGACGATGGAGTGGGGCAGCGGGGCACGGGCAGCTCAGGAGTGATGTCCCGTGGCGCCTGGACGGGGACGGAAGCGCCGTGGGGCGGAAGCGCCCGTCTGGCGGCGTGCGGCGCGTTTCGGGAAGCCTCCTCTGTGCCTTGGGAAGCCTCCCCTGTGCCGTGGGCCCCGGAGCCCCTCAGGCTCGGGAGCGGCGGATCCGGAGGCGCCTCCTGGGGCTGCGCTGTGGCTCTGGGCCGCCAGGCGGCGCCGCCGAGGCCCGCGTGCCCCGTGCCGCCCCGTGAGGCCCCGCGGCGCGGCCATGGCGGAGCGGGACGGGCCCGGCAGCGCCGAGCGGGCGGCGGGCGGCGGGAAGATGTCCTTGCACAGGTAGGGCGCGGCAGCGGCCGCACGGGCTTCGGGAGCCTCGCCCCCGGGGCCGCCGGAGGCGAGGACAGCNAAAGACGAAGCAAGATTACAGAAGGATGAGAAAATGTCTCACTTTTTTGCATTTGCAAGATCAGTACACTGACATTATGATTTGACATTTGCACTTAGTTTGGCTTTGGAGGTGATGTTTTGACAAATGTTTGGGGGTATTTTGTAAGATTATGATTTTTTTAGAAAATGTCTGCTTTGTGAATTTTTTATTCATCCCATTGCTCTATTTTTGGGACTTCTTCATCTCAGAAATTATCCTATTGTAAAAGCGAGGAATTAAAAGTCATAATTATAAGGCTGCTCGGATGTGAGTATGTGCCTTTCTGTAGTTGAGACAGAAATGCACATCCCGTGCAGACAGCGGGGACGATGGAGTGGGGCAGCGGGGCACGGGCAGCTCAGGAGTGATGTCCCGTGGCGCCTGGACGGGGACGGAAGCGCCGTGGGGCGGAAGCGCCCGTCTGGCGGCGTGCGGCGCGTTTCGGGAAGCCTCCTCTGTGCCTTGGGAAGCCTCCCCTGTGCCGTGGGCCCCGGAGCCCCTCAGGCTCGGGAGCGGCGGATCCGGAGACGCCTCCTGGGGCTGCGCTGTGGCTCTGGGCCGCCAGGCGGCGCCGCCGAGGCCCNCCCCCGCGGGTGAGGCCCTACCGAGCGAGGGGCCGCGCAGGGCCTCGCTGGAGCGGGGACGGGCAGCGGGCACGGCGGAGATTCTGCAGGGCGGGGAGAGGGCATCTCTGTTCAGAATAACTTCCCCTTTCTGGTCTGCAGTGTTTGAAACACTTTTTTCCGGTTCTTAGAATGGCTTTGTGCTGCTAATACGCAGAGCTCATCAAGAAGTTGGTATTGCTGAACTTGTCCTGGGCCCTCACTACCGGCAAGCAGCGAGCACGTGGTGGGGAGAAGAAGAGAAATGGATTAGGGCTGACATTTATCCCCTAATAGTTTAAAATGGTGGCTTTGTAATACTCTTGAAAACTTTGCTGGTGTGGGGGAAATGTTATTTCTCGGTTTTATTTGTCAGATTTAAAATAAGAGGGATGATTATTTCAGTTGACATTTCAAGAACTTTTTCCTAAGAATGGGAAAAACATCTTTTTTAATAGCCTAGTTAAAAACCATGGTAATATTTGTACAGGAAATCAATTTTTCATTGCTATTTGTTTGTTATATTGATAAGGCTTACAGATTTGTGCTTGAAAGGTTCTCTGACTTGGGAGTTTGCACAGCTGACAGCCAAAAGTTGTTTGGCTGATCATGTTGTCATGATCTGTTTGTTTCAGTGAAAAAATGGAATGCATTGTTCAGGCTTTAGTGTGACCCCTTGAAATTTATTTTCCATCTGCCTAAAACTAGGAGTAATACAAGCCAGCCTGGTACAGTGCACATTACCGGTGATGCAAAAGGAGAAAAGCACTGATACAACCAGGCCACAAAGCATAAACTGATAAAGGCTTGTTATGCTTCCAGCTCTGCAATTAGCATGTGGTTTTTTTCTTTCAGGCATCAACTGGGTTTTAGTATGTATATGTTTGGAGATACTCCCCATAGCTTATGTTTTGTCTGCTGCCTTTCCTAATCCAGGGTATTTGTATTTTCTCTTCTCCTTTCAAGGTGCGCATAGCTTTTCCTGAAAATGCTGATGGATGGTCTAGTGCCTGGTTGTTGAGCAGGCACTTTCATAGGCCAGTCAGGTGCAAAAATGCTGCATCACTGAGAAGTGTTTTTTACTTCTTTCAGGTGTGAAACCTGTAGCAAAGAAGAAGCTAAGTACAGATGTCCACGATGCATGAAGTATTCGTGCAGGTATCTGTCATCTGAACTAAATAGTTTAGATTATTTTTCCCATTCACATGCTGAACATGTTAATGTTTTGGTTTTTTGTCATTTCAGCCTATTGTGTGTAAAGAAACATAAGCTTGCACTGAGCTGTAACGGAGTCAGGGATAAAACAGCATTTATCTCAGTAAATGAATTTACTGACTTGAACCTTTTGAGTGGTAAGAACATACCTTGTGTGTTCTAAAACTCTCTGGTTTTACTAGGTTTGCACTACATTTTTCTTTGTTCTGTTTAACCTTCAGATTATCGTTTCCTGGAAGATGTAGGAAGGACAGCTGATGCTGCTGCTCGACATTGTATTGTGCATAGTCCAGCAACAAAAAGACTTGTAAGTTTTTGATTATTCTCTTGCTGTGTTACTTTTGGGCTACCTTTGAATTCCCACTGAGGTAGTCCCAATCCAGATTCCAGAGCTGGTGCCTCTCTTATGAAGCTATGCATGACCCTGAATTTTAGAGCCAGAATCAAAAGAAGTCTATAGGTTTATGCAGTAATAGATGGCTGTGTCCAGTTGCTTGGAAGAATGGATTGATGGCAATATACATTCTTAAAATATATGCATGACCACTGCTGCTGTTGGGTGATGGATGGGAGTTAAGAAAGTCTGAATGTTTCCTTACACGTCCACAACTTCTGAATTTTTAAGTACACACTTCCCAGGTAAACAGTGGATTTATTAATTGTCTAAAAATTTTCACCTGCTTGCCTATATACCAAATGAAGACAGCTAGAGCTCTTCAAAGAATAGATCTAAGCAGCAGTGACATAAAAGCCAGCCTTCTGAGGCTGGAGCTCTTTCAGCAACTGAACACACTCCCCAAACTAAAAACAATGAACAAACAAGTGAAACCCAAAAAAGCCCAACCAAGTCTACTCCGAAATATTTTGACTCATTGATAAGTCACAAAAAGGCATCAGGGCCATTTTGCTTTCCAGTCTTGTGAAGATATCTAAAAATATAGCACTAAACTCAGAAATCACATTGATAACAGAATAAATTCAGAAGATTCCAGCTTCCTCTCTGGCTGGAGTCATTACTCTGTGTGCGTGTGTGTGTATTTATCACCATGATGTCCTGAAAATGTATCCCAAATATGGTGAGATGCTGCATGGGTAGCAGTTCCAGGGGTGTGGTACTGGGCATGTTAATGGGATGGTGCCCTTAGTTCTACCTTCGAATCAGAATTTGTCAGTGGCTGGGATGGTGCTTCTGCATCCTTTCTGCCAGCAGGATTGTAACCCAGAAAGCATCCTCCTGGTGGTATTGCTCCCACAATGGTCGCACTGTGACCTTCATGGTATGTTAAAGAACTTTTACTATGAGGAAATCTTTGGCATGTACTTTTTTAATAATAAAAAAACTTAAGAAAATGTTTCAAAGAGTTCTAGGCTTGATTCTTTTTTTTTTTCATTCAGGATGTTTTTTTAAAAATTCAGAGTATTTAGTTAAATATGGCCTTTTCTACAATTTTCTCATAGTTCCTGTCAACTTTTTATTGTTTAATTTTCAGGGGTTTAGTATGTTCAGATTTTTTTAAGAAATGTGTTTATTTTTTGCCAGTTGTACTGCTTGAGGAACAAAGCTCGAGGGTGTAATATTGAGCTAAAAACACTGCCTGTTGGATTTACAAAAAGAAGAGAAAATTCCACCACCTTCAATTCCATGTGAGTCTTCAGTTAGCTGCAGTCAGCAATATTTTATTTTCACTAAGCATATGATGAGAATTTGTGTTCATACCAATATGCTTGCCATAAAATCTGTTAGATGCACTTTTTTTTTCCTTGCAAAAACTATTTAATATTTCATGCTTCAGGTTTTCTTCTTTTTTAGGTTGTTTGAGCTCAGTTTAACAGCTTACATAATTCATGCTGTATTTTGAAAAATGCTGGCACTGATAATGGTAGGAAGAATCAGTGCTGTTGTGGGTTTTTTTCTTTTAATTAACGCTTTGTTCTTCTGCTGGAAAAAGAAAATGCTTCTTTAGAGGTTTATGATAGGGGATTGATGTAGAAAGCTTGCACAAATTCCTGTCTTTGAAAAGGCTGACTTCAAATCTGAAGAGGTGCTTCAGTACCTGTGTTGTATTCTGTGATGGGAGTTGCTGTGCTGGAGAGTGTGAATGCTTGATACAGCACAGCTTAGAGAGACAAGTACAGGCAGAGAGAAATTCAGGAAGAAGGCTAAGGAAAATTTAAATATTCTTTCCTTTATCTGCTCTGTGGTTTTTCTCTGATATCCGGAATTTGTATTTTAAAATATTTTCGCAGTAGAAATGAAAGAAATTACAAAATATTTTATTGTGAGAGGAATCAGGTCTACAGTTCAGCTCAATGATACACTGACATCAAACATAAATGCCATCTGAGCTTCTCACAGCAATGAGATCCCTGATGGTTCTCATCCCCCTGATGGCTCCGTTACTTGATTTGTTCATGGTCTCAGTTTTGGTGGCAAGTTGTGTTTTCAGGATGCGTTTTCCTTCTGATCTCGGAACTGTGCACTTCGCAGTGTCAGTCTCTGGCTGGCCACCAGAGGTCTGTCTCTGACAAAGTAAAAACCCACCTGGAAGCTGCTCTGCACATGCACCTGCATCATTCAGGCAGGTCTGGAGAAAAGCATAGGGGGCTTTGGTTTTGCACATAACGTAGTTTTTAGCAGAAAGTTAGGTATCAAATAGTGATAGATGTGTAGCTTTTTAAAGTTACATATTTTACCAGTTCTGTTAAAGAAAACCCAAGGTGAACCAATGGAAAGAAAGGAAATCTGAGGTGTCTTCTCGTCCCTCTGCTGCAGATTTAGACGTCTCCCCTCAGAACAGCCAGGTCTGCCCCAGACCTTGCACAAGTTGTCTCCTTCTGCACTGACTTCTCTGTCTTTGGCTGCATGCTCTACCTTTTACCAATCCCTTTTACTAGAAATAGGTAAAAAGTAGCTCAGGCTTAGAGCTGAGTTTCATTTTAATGGGGAATTTCCTTAATGTTACAGATAAAACAACATAAACACACTTAAAAAGTACAGGGTAAGGAGTAGCCTTCAAGAGCATGTGCAGGAAGCCCAGGAATGCTGGGGTCAGTAGCTAAGAGGACAGAAAAACAGAAAGGGCACGGACACAGGGGGGTTTGATGCTGTTGGTAAGATCCTGGGCATGGTACAGTGCTGTGCTGACAGACATTTGCCGTCGTGTACCGTGTTCTTTTTCCTCTAAAAAGCCTTTTTGGGTACACACTGAAGCATAACTTGCATTGGGGACACATTAAACTTTGAGCAAATTATGCATTCATGTGCGTTGTGTACTTTTTGTTTTCATAGAAGCAGATTTAAAAACTAAGAGAATGGGGCAAGGAAGGTGCCTTCTTGGCAGATAGGCATAGAAATATTTCACAGGCTGTTCAAATTCGGTGATGCATATTAAAAATTAACATCTGGTTTTTGGGTGGGTTTTTTTTGGTTTTTAGTTGTAGAGTTTGTTTTTTTAATTGGCATGTTTTGCTTACTCTCTTTAAATGGGTTCTAAGGAATCAAGTTTGAACAAACCAGTGAATATCAGGCATTTAGCACCTATCTCATGGGACTTCATGACACCCATAACGTTTTGTTGGATATCACATTAAAATGAGGTAAGGCTGTGCAAATAGTCATATATCCATTATACGATCTCAGCACCTGACAGCGCTCAGGGTCTGGTGTGTCCCTCTCCTGTAGGTGTGAGCCCCTTCTTATGGTATTCGTTAGTTGAGATTTACAGATGAGTTACTCCAGTGGGTGGAGGCTGGAAGTTTCTCAACATCTGTGCGTGGAAAACTGAGAACAAGCTTCTCCCGTGTCCTCTTCACACTCTCCCTGCGAGCCAAGTTGTTGGGCAGTACGAGGCAGGAATGAGTCCAAAACTAGGAAGTACAAGATGTATTCTTGTGTCATCCCTTGCCTGTGCCAGCACTGGAGGACACGATCAATGTTGTTTCAATGTGTTAACCAGACTCTTCATTTCCTGGATTCCATGAGTTTATTTGCTAAATCTGATGTTGTGAAAGCATACGTGCGAATGCTGAGCAACACATGGATTAGACTAATGTGTAATATTGAATATCTAGGTAATGGAGGGTCATTAGAAAGTAGAGTCCGAGTCCAGAGTGTTAACTCATGCTACATTTGGCTTCTTATTCATAAACTATTTTTAATGTGCTGCTTCACCCTTACATTTCCTGTGGTGCCCTTATTTTCAATACAACTGGAAGTTCCCCACTGAATACATTCTGCCATGGAGTTGATGGGCTGAGTTGTTTGGATAGGAAGCCTCTCAGAAAGGGGTGAAGGATGAGGCCAGGCTGAAACGAACAGTGAGAGTGTGAACTGGGAAGCTGCAGCCAGCAGGTCAAATGGTAAGAGGGGAATGAGCTTGCGAGTCCATGGCTCGTGATTGACTGGCAGGAGGTGATGTAGTGAGACACTGAAATGGGGCAGTGCAGTTCCCTGGGCTCTGCAGTTTGTACTGCCCTGCTGCAGCTCATGGCGGCAGAGTGGCATGGAATGCTTCATGCAGTGAGCTGTTACTTAAATGCAGATGACTTACTCAGTTAGGCATTTTCGTTTAGAAAATGAACATAGTACATGTCTGTTGTATTTGAAGGAAATACTACCCCAGTGAGCCATAATGGAAAATTAAGTCAGTGAGATCTGGAGCCAGGATATCCAACTTTAATCAGAACTTGTTCTGAAGCAGCTTTAATAGCATCTACAGTTGACATCAAGATCTTTGGGCACAAATCAATGATGGTGAGGGCTGCTTCACTTCACCAATAGGCACCCAGCAGGTTGTTTTTCAACACTTCATTTTACAGTGAAGAGTATGAGGCTATTGTTCCAGGTTTCTTTTTTTCTTGCCTGCTTCTATCCTGTTCTTCATCTATCTTGCCTCTTTCTGCTTGCCATTTACTTCCAGGCAAGAGTACTTTGAAGAGAGATGAAGTAATTAATTGCAGTTTTGGTATTAGTTTTCTGAGAAAAAAATCAAACATTTTGTTTTTTCATAGTGGAACTTTTTGACAAGAAATGAGCTTTTTAACTTCAGCTTCACAGCCCTTTCTGTGCCCTACTCCATAGACTAGATGGTGCCTGGAAGGGGGAGGGAGGGCAGAAGTCTGGGAAGAACCCTCTTAAGCTGATTTTACAGCTGAAGTGATGAACAGTCTACCCTCACTGAGCCCACAGGGAACCAGTCTTGCATGTGAAATGAGGATGTGCTGTGTGACAACCATTTTGCACATGCATGAAGAGTGTTCCTAGCAACAGGCAGCAGATGTCTAGAAGTACTTTTCTGAAGCATTTCTTTTTTAAGTACCTGTGTTAGAGACAATCCTCTGGGCCACATTCATGTTTCTGTGAGCTGTGTCATGGTTTGTCTTGTCTGATTGATTTTGCTGTCTTGATTTAAAGATCAAAATATCATAGAAAGGGTCGGTCACTTAGAATTTCATGAAACATGAAATGTTTCATTCAAACATGGTCTGTTTGAAGAAATTGTGGAAGATAGTGAGTTAAAGGAAAAAATACTAGCAAGCGTCATGTTAGTTAATAACATAGATCAAAACCCTCATCTGAACAGTCCTTACAAACATTTTAATAAATGTACCTATCATTAGTGTTTCATTCAGCTAATGATGATGATGCTATTTCTGTGTCTAAAGCTTCCTAAATTTTACTAAATTCTCCCTGAGAAAGTACTTTGAAATAATACCTTTCCATGTTAAATGGCAGATATTAACATGTCTGAGAAGAATCACAAGCTTTAATCGCAAGGGAACTGAACTGGTTACATAACGCTATTGATACTCCAGTTTGCTCTGTGTGTATGATATCATTGGTGCTTCCTTCAGCTGTCAAGATAAGAATTGCAAAACCTTGTTTTCCTTACCTTGCGAAAGCTCTCAAAATTCCACTCACTGATTTTGAGTTATTTCAAACATTTTGCAGTTTGGTAATGGAAGACTATCATACCAATATGCAAAAGAGCATAAAATTCTTGGGCCCAAATACTGTGCCAGCTTCTGGTTATATATATACTCTATGATTAATAAAGTTTTCTGTGTTATCCTCCAGCTCTGGTCATGCAATCTTCTTAGCTCTTTCAGGCCTGATGTTCTCTAATTTCACCTTCTCATTCAAGGAAGGCATTCTCGTTCTCCACTTCAACAAACATGAGCAGAGAGAAGGGAGGAATCCCGAGGCATACTGCACAACTCTGCTGAGGCACACATTGTTTTGGGGACCTTGGGCTTCTTTTTATTCTGATTATTACCTTCTTGGGAGCTGGGGGTTCCTGCCTGCCTTTTTTTGGTAAATACTAATACATCTGATTTTGTTTATACTCTAGAAAGTATAGTTCAGCTGTAAAACTCAGTTTTCTCCTAGGAACAACTAAGTAAGGGAATTATTTATTTGATAAGCTCACTTTATAAAAAGTGCTTGCCTTTAAAATTTGATATCATAGTTAATTGATCTTTACTGTTTTCTTGGTGGATGCATGTACACTCATCTCTGCAGCCAGCTAGAACCTGCTGGATAATGTTTCATTGGCCTGATAAACAAATTAAACAACATGCTGGAACAACACTGTGTTTACTTTTTATTTAGACCGGAATCTTTGCATAACTGAGTGTGATTATCCTGGATACAGTGATTCATTGCTCTTAAATAATGTTTAAAAAAGTAGTTAAAAAAAGAAACACCATTAGATGTCCCTATCCTTCCCAGGTGTTTGAGCTCTGATTTCTAAATCTTTGCTGTTTGTCGTGAGTGTGAATTTCTGAACCAGAGCAAAAGGCTGAGAACCTGCCTTTTAGATTGTACTTTCTCTTGGGGGATTCTTTTAGAAAGGTTTCTGCAGATTTTTTGCAAATAAGCAAAAAGGCAAGTAGAAACTGCCTGATCTAGCAAAGCATTCTCTACCTAATACTGCCTTTCTTATGGTGATACTACTCTCAAACTATGCTTCAGTAGCTTCTGTTCTCAGGTATTAATTATGCTAGCTGGAAAGGGAAGATGGGTCATAAAAATAACAACTAACATACAGAAGAAGGGAATGTGACATCACTTTGTCTCTACTAAGTTTTACGATCTCTCTGTAAAACATATGTTCTTTCTAACTTCTCTTATCCATATTATGCCAGAAGGCAACTTCCTTCCCTGGCCATGACACATTTTCTTTTGAGGCCGTCAGTGCTGGGAAAAGGTGAGTCCCCTGTATTCTGTAGGACCTGGCCTCAGCTGGGACTCTGGCTATTATTGTTGCAGAGGTTTGATAATCTGTCCTAGGTGATATGACAAAAAGCAGTTTCCTTTTCTGAAATTAAAGGGCAGCTGGAATATACTCCCTTTTAAAATGTGAAATACTGTTGATCAGTTAATTGGTGATATCTTACTGTATTTGCAAGGAACAGATTTTCATTCCATGAAGACTTGAAATTCAGCAGGATGTGGGAGCATTACGTCTTACAAAGGACATCTCAGCTTTTCTGCACACCCCTTTTACTCTTTGAAGCCATTCAGAATCTTAACTATGTATTTTCTTCTGCACCCATGCTGTGGGTTACCAAGCTTTATCATAGAAAAAGTAAATCATAGTTGTTACCTACTAAGAATATACATTTCTTTTTCTTTTCAGGGAGAAAAAGTTCTACTGGCATTTGAAGCTCGTGTTTCCTCACTGTCATGCTGAATACACTTTAAAAGGGTACAGAGCTTTATAAAAATATTTTTTAAAGTTTAAATTAATCTGCTGCCATTGAACTGCAAAATATTTTGATTTGTTATACAAGGTAAACTCAGGTATTAATTTTAGTCTTAGGTACTGAAAATTGTGTAGTCCTTTCCTCTTTGAAAGCTAGCAGACTTTTGAAATCAGGCAAAAGGTTCAGTTCTTAGTCTTTTTCTCTATGTAAATAGAGAGCTTGTATATTTATAATAGAAATACCCCTACACCTAATGTATTCTGTTCTCATGGAGCAGATGATCAGCAAGGTTTGCCTCTCCTCACCTGAACTCTGGAGCTGACCTTCATATGGGGTGAAACGGTTGCATTGTTTACTTTGTAGGAAAGTCCACAAACATGTTTTGAAAAGGCCAAAAGAAAAGCTTTTGACAAATATTTCTCCTTTTTTCCTAGCCTGAAGGGAGGTGAGAAGTATAGCCTTATCTGCTTCTAGGGCTGCAGGAACAGCACGTTTCTTTTGCAGGATTAGAAACTAGAGATATGCATCTGTTTACGCCTCATACTTGCCTGTGAAATCCCAGTGCTGAAATTGAGATAAAGCTGCCCATATCCGTGCAGTATTTATACACATTTATGATCCTCCCATAAACTACTCAGCTGTGCCACTGTAGCATGCTAAAATACAGCTTTCTCCAGGTGACTCATGACTCAGGTGACATGCTTTTTGTGTACATGGTGATCAATGTCTCACATGCTTGATTTTTATCTTTGGTGAAAGGGTGCCTGATGATAAAACACTTGCTGATATCCTCAAGCCATACATTGATCCAGTGGAGTCAGATCCTGTAGTTTGTCAAAGGTGTGTATTGAATAACTTTTCTGCCTAGTTGATCTAATGCACTAATAAAAGAAGGGAATGGTTCTGAATAAATGTCTTAAATTAGCTGCACTATCAGCTTGCAGAGCTGAGTTCCCAGTCAGCAGTACATCTTTAATTCCTGTGATGAAAACCGTCCTAACACTCACCAGCCAACTAACCTTGGGGTTTAAATTCACCAAATTTAAACCAGCAAAAGATAAGAAACTGACAGAAAACATGGCATAAAGACCAAATAAAGCAACTTTAATTCTGAAAAATGTAACCATAATTGTCCTCTGTGGAGGTGACAGTAACCCTTCAGAATAGTTAGAAAAACATACTATTAATTATAACCCTCATTTATAGGGAACACTTAATATGTGACACGTGATTATTTTCATGAAAAAAATATGTTATTTTGGCTGCTGACATGCATAAGATATCCGTATCTTATGGATGACAGGAAGAAAAGTCATTGTACATCATTTCTGCATCTTTGCTGCCTTTTTTTTTCAGATTAAAAATCTATACAGCATCTCCTCAGTCAGATATACGAATTTTAATGAAAATAGAAAACAGGAGCCGAAACTCTGTCAGGTAAGGTGATTATTCAGTCTGTGTGCTTAGCAATTAAAAATAACAAAAGGATTTAACATGTTTCTGAGTCTTTAATTTTACAATTGGAGATAACATAATCTCATGGGTTAAACTTCAGTGAGTAATTACAAACAGTCTTAAAAATGATTTGGCAAAAATGCTGATTATTTGTCTTTTAATATGTCAACATTGACATTTCAGTGCTGTTATTGAGTGAGCATGCCCTTACCTAAACTGCTTTGGCAGCAGTCCATGCCAGTGTAACAGAACACAGGTTTGTGTTAAAATGCTAAATAACTGTATTGACCCACAGAAATGTAGACATCCATTCCCTTCTGGAAGTTCCTCTGTGGATATGTTAACCTCCCTCAGGGAGTTGAAATGATAATCGAGGAGAGTTATCTTTTTAAATCACTGCAGCAAAAATTATGTGTTTATCACTATCCAGTCACTGCATTTAAAATTTCACATTTTTCTCAAAGTTACTTGCTCATCACTCTTCATGTTACCATATTTCTCGGTGTGGGCTTTTATGTCTTCAGAATTCAGACTTGTACAGAATTGTTTTCTTGTTTCCAGAACAGACAATAATCTTGAACTTCAAAATTCAACTTAAAAGAAATACTTTCTGCTAGTATAAATACTATTCTGAGCACTCCACCCTATTGTCATTGTTACTGAAAAGGATATGTATCAGCTTAGTATCATAACTTATTGTGGTTCACCAGTGGTTCCCAGTTAGGCATCTGAAAGGACATTCTTGTCTTCAAATGTAACAAATGTAAATAATATGCTTCCCTAAAATATGATATGTTATTTCTAAGGAGGGAATAAAGGTATAATACAAGAATTTTAGCTGTAACTTAGCTTCCAGTTATGCTGGCTTTTTTTCCCAGTAATATTAAAAAATGTGTAATATACTTTTCAACTGAAATTTAAGTGCAAACTCTTAATGATTTTGATTGATTTTTTTTCTCTTTGCAATCATTACTTGAAATATGGTTGTAACATTTGCCATCAGAATTGCCGGCTAGAAGCCTGTTGGTTGTAAGTGAATTTGAGGATACAGAGAAAACATGAAAGCCCTTGGACTGACCAGTACCCTGTGTCTAAGTGTTACGTGAGGGAATAATGAGTTGTCATTTGTGGGCACTGAAATTGTAAGGGACCAGCTGTTGCAGCTGAATGTTCAGAAGTCCTGATAGGTTCCATCCTAGAGTACTGAAAGATGTATTGGATGTTATGGCAAGACCCCTCTTGATCATGTATTAAAGGCCTTGGGTCTGAGGAGGTCCCTGCTGACTGGATGTCATGTTTTAACCTAGCAGGCAGCTAAACACACTCAGGCACTCGCACAACATCCCATATCCCCAGTGGGATGGGGAAGAGAATCAAAAAGAAAAAATTAAAATTCTTATGTTGAGATAAATCTAGTTTGATAGCACAAAATAGGAAAGGATGATAATGACAAAAGAATTAAAATATACAAAAAAGTGATGCCCAGTGAAGTTGCTCACTGTCCACTGACCAGTGTCCAGCCAGTTGCCAAGCAGCAGCCCTCGACCAGCCTTGCCCTTAATTTATATGCTGACCATGTGTGATATGGTATGGAATATCCCTTCAGCCAGCTGGGATCAGCTGTCCTTGCTGGGTCTTCTCCCAGCTTCTTGTGCCTTCCAGCCTACTTGCTGGTAGGGTGGTGTGAGGAGCTGAAAAGACGTTTATACCACAGTATCAGCAGTGGTCTTTCACATTTCCTTTTTTAGGAAAGAAGGAAAAGGTAGATTTGTAACAGTAGATAAAATTCACATTTTAATCTTTTGAAGTGTGGTATGTAAGCTGTGTAGAAGGTTTAGGAAAGAAACCAGTTTAATATAGAAGTTGACTATCTCTTGTAGTCATTAGGATTTTTTGTTACTTAACCATTTGCCTCTTCTGAATTATCTATAACGTTTCCTTATGTCACAGATTTGAGCAAGAATTCTTTTTCATTAAATTAACCTAAATATTCTTAAGTCTGAGACTCATCTGTATTCCCAGAATCAGCCTATGTTGGTTGATACTGAGGTCAGAGTAATTGGCATTTATCGCACTTTGTGAATGTAATGTTTAAAGTACGAGAAAACCAGTAGAAAGTTAAAATAGAAGTGTATTTTGACTTGAGAAGAGCAGTTCCGTGCTTGGAAATTATGTTAATATCTTCATATAAGTTGGTGGAGCAGGCCCAGCTGGGGCAGTGCAGACAGGTCAAGGAAACAGCATACTGAAAAAAGATTCCTCCTCTGAAAGGAAAGAACAAAGTTTGTTTGAAATGATGGGACTGCTATGTCAGCATAAAATCACGTCTGTCGACATAAGCTGTGTCTGTGCCAGCAGGCGCTCTCAGCACGGTTGTTGTGACAAAGGCTCTGTGAGGGAATTCAGATTTTTACTGTAGTTGCATTACAGTTAAGTAAGAGAGAATTTGCTTTGATTTCTTCTTCTTTTGGTTCCTTGCACCTAAGTTAATTGGAGACTATTGGCTCTTACTCTATGAATCAATACCTGGAATTGCAGTGGAAGTACTTGTGATTGAAAAATGACTGGCTTGCTGCTTAGTGGTGTTCCCTATGGAACAAAATATGAGTGGAGACAGAGATCCCTCACCTTTCTTTATGTTTCTATAACAGTGGGAAGCATTAACTGCTGGTTTGTGTAGCCTTGAGTGCCACTGTCAGCTCAGTGTAATTTCTCATCCTGTGCCTCCTCATTCTGCGTGATTTTAGGCTGTATATTTCTGTATGGCAAAAAGATCTTCCATCGCTTTGTGGGCAGACTGAAGGAACAAGGTTGATGTAGGCTACTCATACATGTAAGTCTACATGGTTGCTGTGTTATCCACGACTTCTGTGCCCACCAGAAAAATTTCTTTTCCACAACCACTAGATGATAAAAAAGTTGTAGACATATGTTGTTTCATCAGATGTTGGTTTTAGGCTTAGCAAAACCTTTTGGAAAAACATCCTTTTCGTAGTTAGAATTGTGTATTATGGAGGAAGTACAGTGGTGTTTCGGAGATATCTAAGCAGGATTATTATGGGTTATAAAATGTTAGTCTTCTAGTTTTAAGATAAGTATATTACAGAAGGATTTTACTATTTCCTGCAATTGTTTATGAAATAGGAATTTGGTTTCGTTTTGGCTGGTTTTTGTGTTTCACAGCAAATCACCCATTTAGTTTGAAGGTCCTTCGTAGAATGCTTTAAATTTTGGGGATTCTATTTTTAGAATCCACACAAATTAGCCATGAAGTACTGATTTCTGCTTTCTCACAGGAGTTCTGCAGAACTGCAGAAAGCTACTGGTGTGCAGATATCATGGATAGCTGCCAAATTCAGTGCTTGCTTTCTTCTTGCTTTGTGTCTTTTATCATCAGTGGTGACAGTTCTTAGAGAACTTTGTGATAAGTTCTTATTTCTATCTTCTCTCAGTCCTGCTTGTAAGAATTGCTTTCAGTATGAATTGGTAGCACTCCACAGTTAATTGGTGTAACCTAAAGCATAATTTCTTCTCATGTCTTCTTGGTCCTACCTGTCATCTCATGCTCTCTAACTCTTAGTTACACTTGGTTGTCTTCTCCTTAGCTATACTTACTTTATGAGGAATCTTGCAAGGGGAGGTTTCAAAAAACAAGCATTACATAAGTCTCTTCTTCATTTAAAACCTTTTGGTTTTAAAGGAGGTTTGGAAAAAATCTATGTTCAAATGGGTTAGAATAGTTTCCATTTGGTACTGCTTCGATCACCTGTTATGCGATATTTAGTCACTGGTTGGTGTCCGTTCTCTCCAGGGCTGTTGCTATTCCAAGAAAGGTTTAACTTCTGCCTCTTGGATGATTTTTATAGTCTACATTCTTTTATAAAGTAGTATTTTCTTTCTTCAGGATAAATTAGTGTCCTGACTATCTTCAGACCTTTATTTGGGATGCTTTCAAAGTGACATCATATGGTAAGAGTGTTGATTTTTCCAGTAAGGAAAGAAAAGGTGCAACAGCCAAATTACACAGTGTAGTTTGAGAAATACACCTTCTCATTTTCCTGAGAATAGCTTTATCAGGCTTTGTGTAACAAAAAAACTAAACTAAACCAGCAATCAAAAAGAATTCCTTAATCAAACAGATCCTTGGTCTTTTTTATTAGTAAATTAATAGTCAGAGTTTGATTTTAGTTTTGTGACTACACATACTTAAGGAGAAATTCATTTACTCAGCCTTATCATATAAGATGATCTTATTTCTTGAAGAGAAATGTGACTTAAACTTAATTTAAAAAATTAAGTATTAATTAATTAAGTGTTGATACTTTCAAAGACAGTTAAATCTAAATGAGGTTAAACCACACAAATTAAATATCACTTTTACTGGGCTCAGTTACGTCTTGCATGAATCAAGTTTAGATAGCTGACACTTTAATCCCATGCATTTAGTTTAATAGAATTAAAAATAATGCTTTCTTAAACATCAATATTAGGTCTTTTGTATAGTAATGTTCTTTTTTGGCCTATTCAGAATACCATGTGAGCATTATTTCAAAATAAGTTGTTGCAGGAAACTTGGGGGATTTGAAGGTAGGAGTAGGCACTGACAGAATATTTAGGTGCCTGGAAAATACAGTCTGGTTGGCTTTAAAAGCTTTGCAAAGTCCACTGCTTTGAGTAGACCACATCTGCGAATGAACTGGAGTACAGAACTGTACCAGGCTGTATCCTGTCACTTTCCTGCTGTAAAACTGCCACATCGTACAGGGATGGATACAGAATCAGTTGTGGAACTGTTTTCTGTATCAGTAGAACTGGTGTAGCTCATGCTTTAGTTACTCAGAAAGCAAAAAATACTAAAAGGATTTTTGTGCCAGTTCCAGCATCAGGGGACTTCTTAACTGTCTGTGGTGGCGCTGGCTGGGGCACATGAGAATAATGGCATGTTTGCCACTTAATTCTTGTGGACCACAGGGAAGAAAATCTACTCAACAAGTATCAGAGGTTCTCCTCTACTAAATGCCATTGTTTTATGGTGGTGAACACTTACTTTGCTTTAACTGATTTAATTCAGTTGCTTTCCAGAAGGG
Organism: Vireo altiloquus; assembly: GCA_013396875.1. Classification (NCBI taxonomy): domain Eukaryota; kingdom Metazoa; phylum Chordata; class Aves; order Passeriformes; family Vireonidae; genus Vireo; species Vireo altiloquus. The sequence continues at coordinate 1,101,162 of VZRF01001110.1, read as the reverse complement.
TGGATGATGTTAGTAATTTTGGATCACTTTCCTGTCTCAAGATCAGCTGGCAGAAATGAGAGTTATTTCCTTGGATGACTGAGCTCTGTGCTCAAAGAGAATTTTCTTTTGTAGTCTATTGTGTTTAAATAACTAAGGGTTAGATCACATCAGTAGGTTGCAGTAGTCACAGTAATAGATTCATGAAGGTGAAGCTTTTTGTCTTAGTATGTGCAAGTAAGCCAACACACTTTTGGAAAATCATCTTGGAATTCAAAAGGTAGCAGAAATGTAATGGAACCAAATATTTTTTAATGTAGCATTTAGAATATTTCTTTATCTTTAAAAATGTCTGTTAGATACTTGCTTTGTCAGTTACTTTAATATTATTTTAAAAACCCTATTATATTGAAATACATTGAAGGTAGCATCAAGTGTTAATCGGTTAATGTGTTCCTTAATTTTTCATTCTGTCTTCCTTGGCCACTTCCTTCTGCATTATCATTTGTGAATAACTTCATGTAAAACCAAGAGAGCTTATAGTCTTTGCTTCCTGCTTTTCACACATAACTCAATTTCTTTAAAAAGTAACTGCTGTTAATGTGGTACATGGATCATTTCTTTTTATCATCATTTGTCAAAAATACTACTTTATCTTGCAAATTAAGTGTGCTAGAATTAGCACGTTTCAAGCATTATTTCCTCCTTTGCATTTTCTGCACATGTTGAAAAGTGGTGTGCTTTATTTATGATTCTCCAGTCTTACTTAGGAAGCAATTTCTTTTCACATTTGTGTAGTACATAATATACATGAGACAGGAATTAAGAATACAAATCCTTGGCTGAACTGCTGGCCTTGGCATGAGTTGGAACAGACCCCAAGCTGGCTTTAACCTATGCCAGAAGATTGACAGTAGAATTCATTACTCCTCTGTAGCTTGCAGCAGCTGGCACAAAAGCAGCTCTGCCAGCTTTACAAAAGCCGGGAGCCAGTTTACAATAGTCATTCTTCACTGCACAACTGTTGTCAGGCGCTGGTGACTTCGTGCTGTTCAAGGGGAAATAGAATTTGGTCTATAGTTTGTTTCTTAAACACTGCACTCCTGTGTATTAATACTTGCTGCTGTTTTTTCCCAGAGTGTTGGATTTTAGTTTGTGGGGTTTTTTTTCATTAAAACTTCTTGTTTTTCTTACTGAATACTTCCTTACGTTTTCCTGCAGGTCATTTCAGGCTTCCTAGTTTGTTACTGCAGCCATTTCAGTGTCATTTTTCACATGCTCCTTCTCTACCTGAACATCAGTCTCTCTGCTGACAAAAGCAGTGCAGAGCAGTGGATGCCAGGTTACACAGCTTTTACTGTAAAAAGCAGTCACTTTTCTTCCCAGCTACTTACATTCTTCATTGAAATCCTGTATTACACAACAGACATGGAAAGCAGAAAACTACTCATTGCTGGGTATAATAAGTGTGTATGGTCTGAATCTGTAGCATGCATAGCTAAATATTTTTAATGTCTGACTACAATTACTTGACCTTTCAAAAGATTTTTGGGATGATTTCAAAAAATGCCAGAGTTTGTCCATCTTACTATCTTGTGCAATCTTTTTTTTTCTTGAAAGGGATTCCTTTATGAACCAGTAGACGCCTGGTTTTTTTTAAAGTAACAATCCAGTGTTTTGTAATCCATGCTGAATTCTTTTGGATGAACTGTTTTATAATTAATGGTATTGCGTTAGGGTTTCTAGAGTGTCCCAGCTAGAGAGTTGCTGACTGAGACATTTATTGAACAAAGATTTATTTGAAATCATAACCTCCACTCCAAAATTCTGCTATCTATATAGCAGCAAGTTAAATCCAGACAACTTGCAGAGGTGGAATATGTAAGTATAGAGGTGGAGGATGAGAGAACAATCAAAGTGTTACAGTTGGCTTCAGCCAGTAGTTTGACCTGTCCAGTCATGTTGTGGTGTTCTGTAAGCACCACAGGCAGATCTGAAGACCTTCAAACATTTCAAGTTTGCAGAGCAGGTAGGCAGACCCCAAATTCTAAACCAGAAACACTGTACACGGTATCTATCCTCTTTTCTCATCATATCTGGACTTAAAGCATGGGAGCAGCCTACCCAGCACATGCACAGGCAAATTTTCTGTCCTCTCTTAGACTGTGCAGCTGGAAAAGGCTGTTTCAAGAACAAATCTTGAAGTTTGCTCCAGCCTGCCATTTCTACCTGAGAGCAGAGGGGAACTCCCCTGTATGTATGTAACTGTGTAACATAGGTATGGTATGGAAAAAGTCTTCATGGAAGTTCATCTGCTGTGTGGCAAGCACATATAAGGCAGACTTGAAGGCGGGAAAACAGACTATGAAATTCAAGAAAATATTATAGTCGGAAAAACCCTGTTGAATAATCTGTAGCCCCTTGGCTGAGGGAAGGAGCTGATAAAAATGAGCTGTAGAGCCAAAGTGATGTTCAAACTGTTTGTCCTGTTCCACTGTAGAGTAAGTGTTGTGAGATCTATTGAGGGGCTTAATTCAACTCTGTGGGTTGCTGTTAAAATATTTTTCTGAAGGAAAAAGAGGATTTGTTGCTGGTTTCTTGGAAGAAAAAAACTGATGCTGACTTAAAGTGAGCATAGTTCCTTAATATCAGGGACCAGAAGCATGGGAAGGCTGAAAAGGCTTCTCGAAGCAAAGATAAAAGCTCTGCCCTGGACAGTTGAAGTGATAGTCTGAGCTTGGAATCTGCAGCACTGTGAAACATGGCAGCATAGCCGTCAGTGTTTTCACAGAGACAGAGCAGAGGAGAACTTCTTCGTGTTCTTGTCAGGAAGGAGAAAACCTGTTATTTCCTCCCTATCCTGCCAAAAGGGAATCCCTGTGTTTTTTCTCTTTCTTGACGGAAGTGAGCTAGGGCTGATTGTTTCAATGTTGCCAAGTAGGGAATTGACCTTCCTGCTTGTTTCCCAAGAGAATAATCTGTTTTCTTTATTTCATAGCTTTTCCTTTTCATTGTAAAGCATTGGTTACCTGTACCCTAATGGAATGTTTATGGTACTGTGATTCCCATGAAAAGAAATGTAAATTTCTGAATATGTTTCTACCATTCAGTACAGAGTGTTAAAAATATTTAGACACTCTCCATGTGAGCCAAATTTGGAAGTTAATAGTTGATATTTGGGGATTCAAAATTAGAGAAGTACCAATTTTTCCTGAAGTGGAGGTTCATTAGATTAATCCAAGCATAATAACAAAAGTATTGCAGGTTTACAGTTACTGATTCCTCATCAGTTTTATATTTGTTTCGTTTAGCAGTGTACTGCTTGCTTACGTTAATTTGTCAAATGAGATTTGACATATTAGTTTTCTGAACTTGATGTATTAAGAGTTTTTCATTGCATCCTTTGATACTCCTTGATACAACTTGTATTTCTAAAATTATTTACAGTTAGGTTTCATGGGGCTCTGTATCAGAATGCTGTCATTAAAGGAGACTTACAACATTGACTTTTTCCCTGTGATCATGCCAGTATTGTATTAGTCATAAGTTTCATATTTTGATTTCCTTGTATTTTTGGGGAACCATGCACAGCTTTTACTTGTACTAAATATGCCACTGATACCTTTTCAGTTTTTGAAACTTAAGGCATTTGTCTGCAGTAGCCACCTCAGTAGTCTTACTGATCAGAACCTTTCCCTTGTGAAATTTCATATTCACATTAAGTGTTCTGGCTAGAATTAACTCAGGCTGTTTTGTTTATTTGATCTAAGTCATATAGTGGCCTTACATGATTGTGATTTACGCTTTTTTCATATGTGAGCTCTGTAATATTTAAAGAGTTGTAAACCTTGAGCTTTTGAGCAGTTTATGAAGCTGCCTGGCTTCACAAAGTAAGTAAATTCCCATGTGTGTAAGGAACTATTGCTGTGATGCACTTGAATTATACAGTCTTTACTTGCTGCTGGGATTTTGTTCTTTTTTTTCATTACGTCTTATGAGATGGGGAAAGTATTTGCATTCTTGAAATTCATTATCACTTTATTTCTGTATTCTTTGCATCCAATTCTGCCAAATGCAAGAAACTGACATTTACTGGTTTCACATTTTCCTTTTGTTTTGTTGAACTTTGTTTTACAACTCAAAGATGCAGAATGTTCTGTACGTCAGTTAATCTTTAGATCATTATTATGATCCTGAATCCTTTTACCACATCACTCTTAAAGCTTAGTCCACTGAATTGCTGAAGCAGTTGCCTTAGTTGTTTTATGGGTTTTGCCATCAATTGATATATTTTTCCATTATTGTCATTAAACAACTTTTACTGTGCTTTTTTCCTTTGTGCAGTTGCTTTATTCTCAAGAGGCTTAAACAAGGACAGCCTTTGTGCTTCTATGGTGACATACTTGTAGTCTTACTTTGCTTCTCTCTCCTTTCCATTAACTGTTTTGTATATTTTCTAGGGTAGAAGTGAACAAGCCTCTGAATCTTTTTGGACATCTGTTTTTGTGTACCTGCTATCTTCACACGAACATTACCTTTTTTTCTTCCAGGATGTTAATAAGAGGGGCTTTGTGAGTTCAGTTTTTCTTTTCCGCATTTTACACTTGAATTTTCAGCAGTTCTTAGACTTCTCTAGTGGCAGAGCCTCTTACAGCCCATGAAAGACAGGAGACCATGGATTGTTACAGCTCTTCTTAATATGGTCATTGTGTGAGGGTGACCTGTGGCTGAAATATGGCAAGGAAAAGGAACAGCTTCCTGGTTTTCTCATTAATTAGATGTGCCTTTGTGTACTCTGTGAATGTAGGTGTAGTTAGGAGATGATGATGATGTCCAAGGTACTTTCTTGTCATTCTGGCAACTTTTCTTCCTGTCTGTTTTTAGTTGCTTCCTAGCAGTGGTTGTGGTCCAAATGGTTGATAAGAGAAGGTTTCTTGTCCTAATTTTCTGGTTTTTCCAAGGAAAAGCACATTTTTGATGGAAGTGTTACTTAAGATAGGGATTTGACTTGAAAAGGGTTTGGCCAAGTATCTGGTCTGTACTAGTCTTGATTTTGTTATGCACGTATGAATGGTATAGAGGAGAGGTTAGTGAACATCTGTTGGGGCAAATTATGGAGGTCCTAGACAAAGAAGAAGAATAGCCAATAGCAGAAGGAGGAGCTATGAGGTTTTAAATACTTCTGTAAACTGTAGTATATTTTTTTTCATATTAAAGTATCAGCTTGAGCTACGTTCCCATTCTCTTTCATTAAAAAGAGTGTTCAGGCAAAGTATTCCTTCATATTGTTTTGCTGTTGATAAGACTTAGTTATAAAGGAAGTGTTATGGCAAGTATTTTTCGTTTGTTTGTTTCTAAGATCTCTGCTATTTTGCTCATTGAGCTTTCTAATTTTGTCATGGATCTGGACTAATAAAATTCACTGCTTTAAGTTTTTTTGAACATCAGCATTCTAGTGACAAATATAAATACTGTGAATTATTTCAATACATTGTACTTGCTTTCTGCCATGCAACTTTCCTTTCATGCCTAATTCAAGAGAGCATTTCCCTGCTTCCATGTTCACCAAATCATAACCACACGAAGAGGTTATTCACGACTTAGGAATGAAAGTCCATCTGGTAGTTATTATCTTTGCTGTACTGCAGCGCTTCAGAATGAGTGCTTGGGAGAGATTTTAAATGCTGTACCCAGTCTTTGCCCCCTTCTAAGCATATGCAGATACCTAGGAAATGCTACCCTCTTTAGTCTGGTGAAAAAAAATCCTTCTTTCTTGCCATATGTTAGTGTAGGTTACGTTAAGGATTTTTAGGATTAGGCCCAAAATAGATAGCGTGATTTATTGTACCCGAATTATGCCAAGTAAAATACCTCGATGTTTCCACTCAGTTCTAGGAAGAAAAGTCATCTTTGTGTAAAATATGTGCAAGCAGTTTAGTTGATCTCTCAGAGGGAAATCATGAATGTCATTATACAAATCTGCATTTTGGTAATATATACAATTATTTAGATGGCTAAAACCTGTTTGTTCTCTTTCCAGTGTCTAGAAGACTAACTAAAGGAATAACCTGGCTGCAATTTATCTTTAATTCCAGATTGCAGATTATTTTTTATTATTATTAAAATCAAAGTTCCTGTAGATGACATTCAGGAAAACCTGATCAGCAGGGAATTTCCTGCTGTCTGAATTCATGGAGACAAGTTACGCCACTGCAATGATAGCCACAGGCTCCATTTGAGGGGAACTTGTTGTGATGCAGTGACCTAATGTGGCATTCCTGCCTGTGGGAGACAGATTAGGAGACTGAATTGTTGAATTCCTGGAAGGTGGTGGAATAACTATAGATAGTGAAGCTAGCCTTTGCAGAAACTCAGAGATGCTATCAGAAGTAATTATAGTGCTAGAGCCATTAATGTCAGTATTTTGTGAAAGGTAACAGAACTGTTCATAGAGCAGATATAACAGTTTATATGGGAACTGATGTGGGATTGCTGAATCTTGCTAAATTTTCTCAATTGTCACAATTTTTGTAGGCTTTTAAACTGCCTGCTAGCAGGCAAATTCTATTTAATTTTGGCTTTTCAAAAAGCAGTTATTGTTATTTCATTCCAGCTAAAATCAAAAGCTGTTGTCTACTAAGATGATCTCTTTGTGGTCCTTATAAATGGAGTCGTTTCTTATTAAGAAAAAATCCAGGCCTATTTACTGCTTTGCGACATGGGCATAAAGCTTTGCTCGGGACAAGAAAATAATCAGGAAAGTGTATTATTAGATGGTGGGTGTTATTCAAGGAGGCTGAGGGAACATAAGGAAGGGAAAGAGAAAATATGTGGAAAGTAAATACCAGGGAAGAAAGAAGATTGAGAGGGAAAATGCAAAGACAAGTCCTGCTGAATACAGGGATTGGGAAGCGATAGTGCAGGCAATTTGTATGAACGGGAGAAAAGAGAAAGCAGGGAAAGGGTTTAAAAGAAAGATATGAAGATGGATGTTAAGGCAATGGTTTTGTCAGTATGGTCAGTTGGAGCCAGGTTTATCTCAAGTTCATCCTGGCATGAAGGGCTGAATGAGCTTGTTTAGGATGACGGCCTCAGTTAAGTTCGTTCCTACAGCTGGTCCTGCAGCATGAGAGTCCAGGTGAAAGGATAGACTTAATGCTGGCTGTTCTTCATTTGACTGGGTTGTCAGTTGAAATGCACAGTGAGGGATGGGTTTGAAGAAGGTTACAGCTCCTTATGGGTTCTTCCTGAGCAGGCTACATAGTCCCAGTGATAGAAAACTAGTAGGTAAAAGTTCTGATGAAAGAGTATCTGGTAATATCTGGTTGTGAAGTTCTCCCTGTTCTATCTCCTGCGTGTGGTGAGACCAATTTGCTGCACATACATGGAATGGTCTGCTATTCCAGTGTTACCCTATATCTTCAGCTCATCCTGGTGAATAATCACTACAGGAAGTTACGAATGCCATTTCATTTCATTTTTCTCCAAACAGCTCCTTTTCTTAAATAAAAATTGAAAGTGTGTGTGTGTAGGCTTCTGGTTGAACCCTACAGAGCAGTTTTCTCTTGCCCCTAGATCTCTATTGTTCACCCTCTGACCCTCTGATGTGTGACTTTGTTCTAGTTCTGGGATGAAATTGTGAAGATTTTTATCATGAAATGGTCTTTCAGAGATAACCTGAAAAATGGGTGTTGCTCAGGAGCTGTTCTTTATTAGACTTTGGAATTGATGTGACAAATAATAGTTTTCTTTTGAGATCTCTTAAGCGCGCACAGTCATGGAAGAACCTGACAAGTGGATTAGCAGAAAACCTCAACTTGCACTTGTGTTTGAAGTAGAGAATGTGGTAGGCTGAGGTCTTTTGGATAGCATGTACAGTAACAGACAAGTTAAAATAAGAGAGGCATTAAGTTCCTTTGTTATATTCTTTCTGAAGTCCTTGTTATATTCTTTCTTTCTACAGTTCACATTATGCACTAAAAATTTAAATGTTTTCTCTATCACTGTCAACCAATAAAATTTACTTTAACAAGAAAAGATAAAGCTCTGACTCAGTGATCTAACACTTCAGTAATTTACTATCATAAAATAGTTTTAAGTACAAATGTTTTATCTTATGCCAAGCTGGACGCTAAAGATGTTTTGTCTAAAACATGAGATAATGGAAAGTGTATTGTGGCATGTGCATTACTTTAGCCTCTTGGTGGTAAATGTTTGCTTAACCAGAAAGGAATGTGTTGAGGTCCTTGCCAAAGGAAAGGTATTGCCATACTTTGCATTTAGAGTACTGTAAATAAAGCAGTAAATATGTTTCTGTTCATGTGTGTTAATCCACAAGTTAGGAATGCATTCATTCAATAAGAAATATAATATACTGCTATCCCTTTTAAAGGGTTTCAGTAAGAAGAGGTCGTAATTACTTTGGCTTGGGAGAAACATGAAACCAAATATTTTCATGATGATTTGAAGTTGAATATGACAGAATTTTTGCTCAAACTAAGTTTCCCTTAAATCCCAGGAACCCAGTTCTTGGTTTACCTCCAGTATTCTTCTTGTGTGCTGACTCCCAGTGTACTGCTTTTAATCACACATTATTGTAGATCATAAAGTATATCATTTCCTTCACCTATCCCATGTTGGTTTTGGCAGAAGAAAACACAACTGCATAATATGTTAATAATCAGAGGAGGTAGAGCAGCTATGGGAAATACTCCACGCACTGCCTACAGTATATTTTGGTTTTGAACTTCATTTGCCCTTAGCTGGTACAATAACTTAGTTGTAATTTAATAATGCTGCTTACAGAAAGAATTGCATAACTCAGATTGCAGCGCAAAAGTATCAGAGCATCCTTTGGATGCTGCAGTTAGAGCAAGTGAAAGCAATGAGGTCCCTCTTTCAGATGCCTTTGAAATACCCTTTCTTTCCCCAAAATCCCACATCCAGGTTTCTAGTTAGAGAGTTGGGAGAGACCATTACAGTTTGAGAGAGTAATTGTGGAGAGGATGTGTAGAAAAGATGCGGCCCTATTTTGAGAGCCTGGTCTACAAATCACTCTGTGTTCATAGATTGATGATCAGAAGGCTTTATTTATAGATAGATAAGTAGATAGATATTAATAAAAAGATGACTGAGAGAGAGAGATCAGCAACTTCTACCAGCAGGTCCGGGAGCTGCGATCCTCATCATGTCTCTCTCGTCTGAGTGTCCAACACCAGAATGGAATGTACAACAAGAACAGAGAGGAAACCTTTGATTGGTCAGGCAAACACCTTACCATAAACATTTCTCATATTTACATTCTTTTTCCTGGGAACTCCAAGAGTTCCCTTTAGAAATGGACTTAACTATTTAGAATTGAAGACAGGTTAGAAAGAAATTGCTTTTTCCAGCTTGTCTCTGAGATTTCTCAAAAACCCACTGCCAAGTCATGACCACAAGGATGCTCAGTTTACTTTTCATTACTGTGATATCATTTGTTATGTACCTGGTTTCACCCTCCGGGTGAAGAGGAGCTCTTTCCTCAGAAAGGACTGCACATCCAAGTCCTGTGCCTCTGGAGCTCACACATACGTGGGGATTTCTGCAGGGAGCTTGGCTCTGATGGTGCTGCAAGCAGAGATTTGCTCTGGCATAACAGGGGTATTGTACTATCTTTTAAAAATTACTACTGCAGTGCTCCTGTATCAGAACAAGAGTATTTCTCCTACAAAGACAGAGCTCTATGTGCTTCCAGTATACCTGTGCTTTAGTAGTAGTTCACATAAGCTTTTTAGTCCATCTTCCATGGGTTCCACTGGTAATTCGTAAGCAAATGTGATAAATAAGGTACACTACTAATCATGTAAATTAAACCTGTAGTGTTAAAGCCCATAAGTAGAGTATTAAGTGTTATTTTTAATTTAGAATCAGATTTTGATAGGGTTATCAAAATCAACACATTATGTCATGTCTGATTTGCTAAAAGTATTAAGACATAATAAAACATTTCAACCCCTAGAGAAATTTGACTTTCATTGTCCTTTTGTTCTTTATGCTTAGATGTTATGAGGGTTTAAAAAAATTATGCAAGTGGAGAATAAGACTGGATATATAATTTGCATTATAAGATAGTTCTTCTGGACATGGTATCACCTGAAAATCATGTGAAATACCAGAAAGCCTTTTACTTGTTTTTTTTTTCTCAGCAAATGTACATTGTATCCTTGCTAGTATTAAAATGCAAAGTAAACTTCCTGTTATTTTTAAGGTACAATGAACTGGATGCCAGTAGAAGCCTTCTAGACAACCTGAAAGGCAAAGTAATAATTGAGTATCCAACATTATTTGTGGTCTTGAAAACACTGAAGACTGACATGGTGGTCCTTGGCCAAGGTGAGCATATTTTATTTCCTGTTATGTTATACTTGGATATTTTAGTGATATAAACAGTAGTTAAGGATATACCTACTAATATTGCCAGGAACGAGCAGTATGTCTTGTTTTCCTTCTGAAGCTGAAAGATTGCTATAAAAAAAGGCTGTTATGAATGCTCTTGTCTTAAAACTGCTGGCTGATGGCATACATCCATGACCTGTATTGGATGTGTTTTTTCTAACTTTGTTTACTAGTGCTTTACTGGGGTTTTTATATCTTTTTAGCCACTAAGGTAAAACAGCTATTCAGACTTGTGCTAATTTTTTTTATGTAGCAAAGCTTGATAGAGTTGATTATTTCTAAAGAATCAGGCTGTCTAAGGGAGTTTTAAGTAATCCTGCTAATCATGCAAAGGAATAATTCTTCTTTATTTTCTAGCATAGCTTCTAACATTGGACAAATCATTCTGAATTGTGAGTTATTAGAAATTATAATGGCAAAGTCACTTTTTGGATGGGTTAAAAGCACAGTGTTATCTTTTAAAAATTACTTTGTTGAGGAAACCTTTCATCTTGAAGTTAATTTGGAAGAGAATCCAGATCTAGCAGGAATTTACTTTTAGTTTTTAAGTTAGTTTCCATTTTTATTTTTTTTTCCATTTTTAAAACTCCAGTGTAAAGGCTTCATGTTGCGGCATCTCTTTCTGAAGCTGAAAGATTGCTAAAAGATATTTCAGCTGCTGAAACAGGGAATCTGTTCTCATCTCCTAGTCCCCCACCTAGTCACCTTAGTTGTCATATCCCATACTTTTCAGTGATGGACCAGTCTCTAATTCTTACAGATTTTTGCAGAAAAGCTTGAGATACATTTGCAATTACTATTTCCCTGCATCAGCTCAGTCATGGCTCTATATGTATGTAATTTGACTGATTAAATACGGGACTGAGAATATTGTACCAGTGATACTGGACCTCCATGGATCTCCATAATCACTACAGGAAGTTACAAATGCCATTTCATTTTTCTTCAAACAGGTCTAGCCTTTTCATAAGCAAAAATTGGAAGTGTGCGTGTGTAGGATCACTGAGTGATCCCCTAAGTGAGAGCAATTTGCAGCCAAAGATATGGCATGCAAGAATCCCTTGTGCAAGGGCTTCTGAGAGGGAGACAGCACTCCAGGGGGATAAGGTGGGAACAAGCTCTGAGTAACTGGGCCCTGTGATACACACCCTGGGAGTGCACATACAGACACTGGAGTACATGAAGCTGGGTGCTTCTGAGTTTATCCATTATTTCTTGGTCTAGGACCCTGACTTTTCAGTAGTCAGCTGTACCCCCATGATTTAGAGGTCAGGAGGGAATTACAATTGATTGACTCATATACTTAATCTGTATAGGGTTATCATTGTCTCCTGAGCTATTAGGGAGGTTGTCCTTTTAAGGGATAGATTCAAGTAAGTGTTGATTGAACAACAGTATTTTGAGGTCATGCTGCTGCAGCACCTACCTGATTCTGTAAAAGGCAGAGGAGAAGAGGAAGAGAGAGCCAGTAATAGCTGGGAAGTGCCGACAGCTCTATCACAGGGCAGTGCAAGTGCATGTCTTAAGGACTGTAACTTTCCTCTGCTGCAGGAATCATTTGATTACTGGTCAACCCTGGAGGGATTCTGAGAACACTAACAGCCATTTCAGGTTTTGTGAACCATTGACTTTTGTTGTTGTTGTTATTTTTAAAGTGTTTCTATAGACTCCATAAAAATTAATTTATTAGCTCCCTGTTAAGGTGTCTTGAGTATACCATAGCAAAAGTTACAGCTAATGGCAAAAATAATTTTCACAACTTTTATCATAACTTATTGCTCTCTTCTTGGTTAAGATATTAATAATCAACTTCAGCCTTGAGTTAGGTTTGGACCTTCTGTTCTTGGTATTTTTTCTGTTAAGAGTCTGTGACAGTAATTTTAAATTCTCGGGGGAAAAGCATGTTCACAACATGAATATAAAAGTTAGAGGACTTTTTTGTTGCTGTTATTCTGCCTGTAGACAGAGTACCACTTCAGTTGACTGTGTCACAATCATTGTGCTCTTCTTTTGTACGTCGTCTTTACAGAATATAGGAGAAAAAAACAGTTTTCAGTTTGCTATAGCAGTTGCATTCACAGATAACTGCTAAGAGTGCAAATCTTAGGTTTACCTCCAGACTGTCCAGGGAGAAGTCTGTTGTAATCAGAGAAGTATTTTAGCCCCTTCACATCTCCCAAGAAGTGACCTTTCTGCTATAGCATCTTCTGTGTTTCTTGCAGTCCAGTTTCTTTGCCATGTATGGCTTTTTGTGTCAGTAGCCTGCTCCTCCCAGTCCATCCGTCCTCTCCTCACTTATCCTATTGCCACCAGCACTGCCTTTCCTCGCTCCTTCCTGGCGTGCCCAGAGGGACACTTGTCCCGCTCGGAGCCTGTCCGGCTGAGCTCCCTTTGCATTCCAGGCAAACAGCTGCCACACTGATGAGTGGACATGTGGCAGGATGTGTGCTGAGTGTGGGACTCAGGCCACCATCACCCTGCTGACCCTGTTTGCAAGGGACCCAGGCTAGAGCAAGAAGCAAAGTCTTGCAGGAATTTAACTGCTAAAATAATATTTCTTTCCTGAGCAATCTCAGATCTACCCCCTTTCCCAGGAACAACAGAGTCAAGTTTTCATAACCACAGCATCAGGCACATGCTGGGGAAAGATCACCATTCTCCCTGAGATTCAAGTAATAACCCCCAAGGACTGGGGGATAGCTAGAGCTATCACCTTCAAAGAGAAACTGCTAGGATTTCATGAGTATAAAGCCTGTTTCTTCTATTCTTCTGCTCAGAAATGGCAGAAGTATTTTGGCAGAAACTTTCAACTATATGAGGAAAATAAAGATTGAGGAAGGAAACTGCCACAGAAAAACTTAAACCCAGAGTTTAAAATTTACATTATAAGTAAACTGCAGACAGTTTTATGGTGAGAAGGACTGGGCAATCTTAATTTATAAGCAATGCTATCAGCACCATACAAATACACTCTTTTTGAGTGAAGACAATTTATAATTCCTGTTAAATTTTACTGCAACAGATGAAAGTAAAATCTGTCTGTTGAGCTTTGCTGTGAGTCAGAAGATTGCCACATTCTTTTACGTGGTGTTTTGATGCTTGACTTGCTTAATAGCAAAAACTACAGGTGTTCTGATTTCAGCATACAAGGTCAGTCATGGCTGAAGATAGTAGGGGATTATAGAAGCTTTCACAGGCCTTACTTTGTGCATTACTCAGTACATATCTGACATATAAATGTTAATTGATTATACACTAGATTTAATATAGACAAAATGTGACCTCTGATGTTTCTGGGTGAAATACTTCTATTTTCTTGAACAAATTCCTTGGAAACTGTAAGGGTACACACTGAGTCCTATGTTTTATACATGTTTGCCAGCTGTAGAACGTATCTTGACCAGACAGTAACCATACTTCGTCAGCTCTGTTTTGGTAACATTCTCTTAATGAAACCTCTGATACTCAATGCTCAAAAACATCTTTAAATTCATGGATCAAATACTGAAAATAACAGTGAGAGCAGAGAGTGAATCATGGGCCTGTTTTGCTGTAGTTTATTTTTGTGCTGCTTGAGTGTCCCCATCCAGTGGCGTTTGGTGACCTCACCACAAGGTGACCAGGGTCAGTGCTTGTTAAAGAAGGATCCATGGGCTGTGAGGCTGAAGACCAGTTTTGGAGATGAGAGTTTCACTATATGATCTCAGCAGAGCACAACAGCCATGCCCTAAAGCACAAGTTATTGTACACCTTTTTCCTCAAGTATATGTATGGAGTTACATAGTTTATCACTATCTTTGGGATGCTGAAACATGTGGAAGAAGCACAAAGCTACATAATTTTAATTTTCCATTTCAAATTCATTACAGTTGTGATATATGTATGTAGCATCCCAGAAAACAACATTTAAAACAAGCCAAAAGAATAATTTTAAATTCTCAGTAGATGTAGAGTTTTGTGGGGAATACATACTCTGCTTTCTTACTTGTCTGAAAGACCAAGATTTAAAAGCTGAAAGGAATTCTTAACATTGTCCTGCTTTCTCCTTCAACAGCAAGGTCCTACCCAGGGCTTTATCCCATTTCATGAGACTGGTTATGTCTTGTGAAATAGCTGTCCTAAAAAAGTGTGATTAAAAGGAAAAGGAGATACGGAACTGCTTCTGTTTGATGAGCAAACAACATTGCTGAAACTAATTGCTTGTTTGTTTTTTGTGTTCTATATTCTCAGATGGCAGTGAACCTGCAGAGAACTCAGACAGTGAAAGTTCATCCCTTTCATCTGTGGAAGAAGGGGAGATTCGGGACAGTTCATGACAGTTCTTTGAGAGAAGAGGGTGGAATGAGCTTTTATTTTTTTAATTATTTAATTAAATTTTTTTTATACTACTAAGTTTTTAGAGGTTTGGCTTAACTTCCTTTACTAAAGGCAGCATGCTCTAAGTGCTTGACTTTTCAGTTTAATAGTGCATATTCAGGGATGTAAATAAAACAATGGGGAATTGTGGTTCCAGAAAAAAAACCTGTATTCTAATTTAATTGCAGTCTTAAATTGCACCGTTGTTTTTCTTTTTTTCCTAACCAGCTCAGTGCCAAATTTTTGGGTTTAAATATCTGATCACATATTTGTATTTATATGCAGATTTGAGTCTTAATGCTCAAATTTACTGGAAAAAAAACCACGGTTGTTTCATTAGATCAGTTTTCCTTTCACAGTATTTCTGTGTAACACTGAGCTGCTGAAAATGGTCTTAATGCTACTTTTGAGTTTAATCTTCTCTGGTGACATTTTGGGTGCTTGGTGGATTACTTGTTTTTTCGTCCTTACTCGTTTGCATCTTGTTTCATGTTTTAAAGGACAGGTCAGACCGTCTTTTCAGGGAGAATGTTGCTGTGTGTTTAGTCTTCTCTCCAGACCTTCTAAAATACCTTGGGTTTTAAAATCCATAGAAATGGATACATAGACTGGCACTAATGCAAATGATGCTGACTTCTAAAGAATGTTTGTATTATGCATCTCATATTCCTAGTACCTTCTGAAGCTAGGTATTGTGAATACTAACTGGCATATCAGCTAAATTTACCTACTTAAATAAATCATAAAGGAAAATAGAATTCTTCCATGGTATTGTCTGCTGACAGTTGTTAACTTCTTAAAAGATTCCTAGAACACGGACCACTTGCCCTATATGCAGGTCCCCCGTGCCTGTGGGGTCTGTTGGAGGATGAGGACAGTAATGCCACAAGCAGTGCATGCCAGGTGAGCCCCTCTCCCCACTGCACCAGGGCACTTTCAGGAATCAGCTTCAGCCTTTGCCTTGGTTTTGCCAGGGTCTGACTGAGCCAGCCTTTGCAAAGTCTTCAGGGACATCATTGCTCTGAAAAATTCTCAGAGGTTGTTGCTGCCTTTGTAGTTCCCCAGTCTGTCTCCTTCATGAGATGAGCACATTGGTGTGTTGGTGGCCTGGGGTGTGTGCTAGATTGCCATGAACGTGCTATTTCAGCCATAAGTGTTCCTCTTCCAGTGCTGATGTTGTCCAACAGAAAGCAATGAAGGAACCTGTGGAGCTCACAGGAGGCTGTGGGAGCAGTACAGGAGAGGGCTCAGGCTTCCAGACTCTCAGTCTGGAATTCAGGGCACCAGGCTGCTGGGTCCTCGCCACTCATGCTGCATGGAGAGGATTTTTAAGATGTTCAAAGTTTAAGAAGGTTGGTTTTTTTTTTTTCCCTTGTAAGGAAATGGTAGTTAAAAGGTTGTTTGCCATGACATCTCACCGCTGAAGTTTGGACAGATCGTCAGACCTTTGTAGTCACATACTACTTTTTCTCCCAGTGGTATCATGTGTCCTTTCTCTTGTGTGTTTTGCAACCTCTGGTAAAACAGGAAAGTTTTTCTTCTTGCCTGGCAGTAGCCACCTGTGCTCTGTTTTCTTTCTTAGTCATTGTTGGTCCTCTGCCCACCTCTTGTTTCAACCTTTTGTTTTTTTAACCCTTTTTAAAGGACCAGGATTCCTAGCTATAGGTGCTGCTTTCATATTTTTTCAGTTCAGTGAAAGTGAATAAGCTTTTCCTAACCAGTGATTGCTGCACACTGACTTGGTAGCCACAAATTACTTTAGACCAGTCTTGAATCCGTTCATAGTAATACCAGTAAAAGAGCAGAACAGCAAAACTGCCACAGTTCATTTGCCAGAAAATGTTTCATGTGGAGTAAAAGCGTGGCATTTCTGTTGGATTCATAGCACAGTGGAAATGAAAGTGCTGCAAATAGTAGTGTTGATCTGCATGTGTGTGTACTTAGTCTTTGGCTGAGGAGCACAGATTTGTGATTTGTACTACTTTCCTCTGTTCTTGGGGGTTTTTATTAATTGTGCTAAAGTGTTTGCCTGTGGGGTTATTTTTCTTATATAAATCTACTTTAAGCTTCCTTGTGAGTCAAACACAACACTTTAAATGAAGATGCTGTTAAATCTGTTCTTCCAGTTTAAATCCTTCTCTACCTTAAAGAAGGCTTTAAAAATGATTAAGGAGCATTCCTGTGGTGGTTACTAGAACTGAAATTTCCCAGATGAAGCTGGGAATCATCTTCCAGAGTTCAGTCAAACTGAGGTTAAAAGGCCATAGTAGCATTTGCCATTCATTCCTAGGCTACTACTTACCTATTTTTACAATTAACACTAGTTTGAACAGAGGTGATTCAATGAATACAAACCAAAATGCAATTCCAATATTTTATTCCATTTTCCTAAGCTTTTACAATTTTTCTTTATAATAAGAAATCAAAGTTCTTCATATTAGTGTTAATTCTTCATAATAATGAGGTTACTGATTTAATCAAAGTTTATGCACTCTTTTGTTAAGCAGATCTTTTTTAACACTTTCATAGGCAGTTAAGGAAAGTTCTTAATTTCTTTCTGAGTGACTTGCTGGAACAGGTGTCTTGTAATACACTGAAGAGAAAAAAAGCATCTTCTGTACTTTTTAAGTTTTTGGTCAAGCGCTAGAAATTGAAGACATGGAGCCGAGGCTGCCTAGAAGGCTTCAGTTCTGTCCATTTTGAAAACATACTGTTGTAGTCATATTACACACAGATCCCTACAGAACTCTGCCTTGATTCAGAACAGATCATGTCTGTGAATGAAAACTGTGTGATGTTGTTTTAATCTTCGTCATTCAACACCAGCTTGCGTTGAGTGCTTGATTTTATGCCTACTATGCTTACTCATTTATTTTCCTCTATAAACTATTTGTCACAGAAGGAACAAGCTATTTCTGTGTAGCATTGTTACAGCATTTCTTTTAATGTTTAGACTTTTCAGCGTGCTTGAGCTGAAGGACTATTAGCTTACAAAGAGTAAAGGCTCTTGTCTTGAATGAACACACTACTTAAAAAAATTAAAAGCTCAATGATGTCATCCCTTTCACAAACCTTAAAGGACAAAAATAGATCATAGCTAAGCACACAGCAATAGCTGGGAGGTAGGACTGAGTCAGCCATGGGAGACAACTTGGTTCTTTTCCTTTTTTGTATAACTTCCTGGGGGTATGAGGCACAATTGTGTTGCCATGGGTAAACAACGTTCTACCCCCTGTCAGTGTAACAGCTCAATTTTGAATGAACACATTGGAATTGTAAGTTTTTCTGCATTTATCTTGGCATTAGGAATTGTTGATCCGTAGAGGAAAAGAGGGTCATGCCACAGAATGTGTGGCTGGCACTGGTCCTTAGAGACATGCTGGACCGGTTTTTGTTGCTCCAGTCAACAGCGCAGTTTAACTCTGCAGTGGGGAAAGCTCTTAACGGTGCAGAACGTGGACTCTAATCTGAAGCAGTACATGGATTTCTAAGTTCATGGGAGTGCTGATAGCAAGTCCCAGCTACGTGTTGTGTATCAGCATAGCTGAGATTCAGTCCTTGCCCTGCCACATACGGCTGTTCTCTGTTGACATCTGTAGGAGCTGAGAATGTAAAACTGTGCAAGAGCAGGCTTTCCAAGGGTAAATATACAGCTGTGATGATGTAACTTCAAGCTCTGTTTAGTCACAAACATTTCATTTTGCTTGAAGTCCTACACTCTTTTCCTGAAAACATTTATTCTTCTGCCCTCCAAAGGAAAAAATATCTTGAATTGATGTTTATGTTGTTGCTATGACATTCAGTTAAACTGTATGCAGATGCAGGTTCTGTTAATAAGCGAAAAAGAAATGAACTGTGTACTTCAGTGAACAAAGATTACACTGTGTTTGTATTAAAATGTTGCTATGGTAGTGCATATGGTTTTATTTGCTGGAAATCTGTGGTGAAATGGAAACAAGTTACATTTATGCGAGACAAGAAATGGCAGCAAAAGTAACTCAAAAGAAATACTGAAAGTGAAAGGGAAGTAACAGATGACGTGTAAAACGAGGTAAAAACAGGGATAGTTGTTTGTGATCTGATAACAGAAGTGTGTTCTTGCTGTGCCCCAGCAGGTCTCAGAGACCCATGGTGCAGTGACTTTGCTCTAGTGATGATTTTGTTGTGAGAGCATCTTTCCCTCAATGGCCCTGTGCATTGGAGCTTTTTTGTTGTTGCTTTGGAGGCAAAGTTCCCCTGTCTTGGCCTGATTTAACCACTGCTAGCTTTTCCTGCAGAAAAACATTTTCAGGATATGTTACTATAGTAGGCTTTTTGGCACGAAAAAATCAATAGGGTGATAACATATGGAAAGCCACCAGAGCTTTGCCTGCCTTTGGGGTAAGGGAAGTCTTTGCGAATTTGTGATAGAAACAGTGGATTTAATTCCTTTTTATTTAACTGGCACAGTAGTCCTTGTAATATCTAATGCATTTGCATGAGACTTCTTTTTGCATTAGCTGCATCAGTACAGCTGTTCCTGTGGTTGCATGACAAATCAGAATGAGTTCAAAATAATCTTCCAGAGAAGGAGGGATAGAAATGACAAGGGAAAGTGAGTCTTTTTTAGAGAATAAATGACTACACTGGGAGCTGGATGGTTCCTGCATCGTTCCAGCTGGTAGAAAAGCAAAAGTATTTTTTAAATAATTGCCACTTTCTTCCCATCATCCCTATTCTGCCTCAAGGAGAAGGAAGTAACTACTGTGAAAGCTGCTTTTGCCTTTCCACTCCTTGATTCCAAGTTCTCTACTGAGTCTGTATTGGAGCTCCAGAACTTGTCTGTTTTGCTAAGAGTGCCAATAGGGAGTAGAACTGTGCTAAAAAATTAAGGGATAAAAATTAGGTCAGTGGATGAGGTATGGATACTAACAAAAAAGAATGGATGGGTGGCATTAAAAGCTTGGCAAGAAGTTGCCATCACTTTCACACAGCCAGCAGGGCCAACTGTGTCCTGGGGGACATCAGGCACAGCATCGCCAGCGGGACAAGGGAGGGATTGTCCTGCTCTGCTCTGCCCTGGGGCAGCCTCACCTCGAGTCCTGGGGGCAGTTTTGGGTGCCACAATGTAAGAAAGACATGAAACTATTGCAGTATCCAAAGGAGGGCAACAAAGGTGATGAAGGGCCTTGAGGAGAAGCTGTGTGAGGAGAGGTTGAGGGCACTGGGTCTGTTCAGCATGGAGGAGATTGAGGGGAGACTTTACTGCAGTTACAACTTCCTCGTGAGGGGAAGAGGAGGGGCAGGCACTGAACTCTTCACTCTCCTGACCAGTTGTTTAGACAACACTCTCAGGCACATGGTGTGACTCTTGGGGCTTCCTGCACAGGGCCCAGAGTTGGACTTGATCCTGTTGTGTCCCTTCCAACTTGGCATTTCTGTGATTCTATGATGTAAATTCTCACTGGTATCTCTTTGTTGACTTTTTCCCAGCCTCTGCTTTCATGCTTGGGCATCCATATTGATTTTAGTGGCGTTGTTCCACTACAGCACAAATGTCTGCCTCTGTAGAGAAAAATCCATTTTCCTGTTTCAAGTTCTTAAGAGACTTGCTGGTTTTACAGCCATGACATCTTGATGTCTGATTCTATCAAGTTAATGAACTAAGTAGGATCTAACCTGGTTGGTTTGAGATCCTGAAGGAAATGAGTAGTTTCAGAGAAACTGGTGTCTTTGACTTGGCTGGTATACTGGGCTTCTTTTGATCTGATGTTCGGCAGCCTCAAAACACTGCTGGGCTACTGCTGATGGTTTCCTTCATACTTAAATGGAGTCTCTTCTTTCTGGTTGAAACTGCATTCGTCAGGAGGTGAAGTTGTTAATATACATGTCCCAGCTGGATTCCCATCTGGGCAAATGTGTGCACCCTCCCTGCCTTTTAATTTCTTCTGTCTAGTAAATGAAAACTTACAAAAGGTTGTGTAATGTTTTCCTCCTGGATGGTTGCTACATTCCATCCTGTAAGTGGTTGTACTTCAAGACAGATGAAGTTGCTTATGTGAGTGGTGCCTTGGGGTCTTTCAGGATCTTCTCCAATATAAATTGTGTACATAAAAGTCATAGCTCTGTAGTTTTATGGGGGGAAGCCATAGCATAGTGGATGGCATCTATTCAGTTTCTTGGTGTTTGGTCTTTACAGAAGGATAGAGAGATGCTTATTGTATCATTTTGTTGGTTGTAGTCTTTTTAGCAGGATTTTTATTTTCTAGACACCAAGTCTCACTGCAGTTCAATGCAGTTCAGTTGTCTATGCTTTGGAGTGCATTTCTAGGTATCTCCAAAGCTAGTTTTGTGTTACTGTTTTCACTGTGACACCTCCATGTTTCTGTGTGCTGTTTTATTCGTGACTATGTAATATGGAGGAAAAAACTGTGAAGGTGAAAACGGGGACATGTCTGCATGAAAGAAACTGGCTGGAGGCAGAGCAGCTGGTAAAACTCTACAGCCTTCACTTGCTGTGTGCTGAGCACTTGGAGCCCTGCATCAAAATAGTTTCACTGATTAAACAAGTGAACTAAATTGTGCACATGAATTTCTGCAGGATCAGCTCAGAAGGATAAGCATCTGGCAAGAGCAAGCCTCTGGTGTGACACATTTAACTGCTTCTGTGTACGTAGATTTGACTTCCAATCATGAATGACTGCCCTCTGCAAACTTTTTTGTTTCAGTCCTCAAGACCTGTGAGGGATTCATGCAGGTTCAGTGGACTGGAAATCCTCCTGCAGCAGTCCCACTGATCACAGGATCACTGCCTATTCCTGCATAGCCCAGTGGCTGCCCACGAGTAGCAGGGAGATGGGCCTGTTCCCAGACAGTGTCAGCAGAAGGGTCAGGCAGCCCACGGGGCTGCTCTGCCATGGGCTGAGCCATGGGCTCTGCAGTAATTCGTGTGTGTGTACTGAGACTCTCACAGCCCCACGAGGGTTCAGTAGTAGCTCGGTCGTCCCACTGTCTGTCCAGTATCAGCTTTTCCTCCACCTGCTGCTGCTTCAGGAGAGCAAGCTGGCAGCGTCGGACAAGGACTTAGTGTAGTCATGGAAGTCTGTCTGTGTTCCTGCTATTTTGTTTCCTGTCATGGAGCACTTACAGAAGCTGAAACTTTGTCTTCACTGTTTTGCCTTCAATAGTATATGTGTAACCTTGATATTATAGCACCACCATCGAGCCCTTGTAAATGAGTGCGTGGAATACAAGGCTACGCATTCCTTTGATCCTAAACCTGTAGTGTGAGTATCGCTCCTTGTGGCGGCAGCACCGGATTCGGCCGAGTGCCCCATCCCAGTGCCGTGTGGCTGTGCCAGCGGCTGGGAATGGAGCTGCCAAAGGACCAGGGCACACAGGAGAGGGAACTGGGAGAATGGCTGGGACAGGGCTGGAACCTGCGCTGAAGGTGCCGCTCCCTTGGTTCTGCCTGGCTCCAGGGAGATCCACACAGTGCTGGTGGCTTTACTTTCAGGGTGTGAATTCGCTCCAGATGCACAGCTTCATTTTTATCATGTTCCTAACTCCTCATCTCCTAGTATTCCCCTGGAAGCAGGATATTGATATTTTAGTTTTTGACAATAAATAAAGTTGTAGTTGTGCTCATGGCTTTATCAAGCCCTGCTGCTGCACTTGTTGGAACTGGAGCTTATAATCCTTTTTATATCCATACCTACTACTTGGGGTTTTTTTATTCTGCTGGAACAACAGAGGATATAAAGGTTTCAAAGCAAGTGCAAAGATGACACACAAAAAATGTCTGATCCCTTTTGTAGTGTTGTAAAAGTAGTTTTGCCATATAATTGTGAAATGCAAAATAGAAGAGAGGACTATATGGAGGATGATCAGTTGGTGTGACAGCCCAAATTTGGAAGACTTGCAGGATTTTTTAGTGGAATTCATTTTACTCTCTTTATATTAGGATAATTTCACTTAGTATATTTTACTCTTATGTGACTTGCCTCTGCAGCCCTTATTCTCCCAACAATACATTTTTCCAGTGAGCAGAATACAGAAACACCCCTTTACTTGGGGAAACATGGGAAAACCAAAGTGCAAGTTGTAAACCCTGGGGCCTGGCTAGAGGCACACTTCAGGCAGGAGTCAGCAGGGCCACTGTTTGTCCATGACGTGTGGGTTACAGGTACGGTCTCTGTGCACAGTATAGTTGCACATACGTGTGATTTTTAGGGAGCTGTTACTTACGTTGGTGTGAAGATGGATGTCATTCAAGTGTAGGTAACAGTGGCAATGGTGAGGAATGCGCCTGCAGCTGCTGCCTGTCTGGAAGCAGTGAATCCCTCTTCTCTCCCTGCAATAACCCAGTGTGTAAACCTGATGGTTTTTCAGTGAGCAGCTAGTGTAGTGAAGTGTTCAGTGTTAGATCTGCATAGAAGCCAAACAAAAGTGCTTCCTTGTGTTTTACCCTTCTGCTGTCAATACTGCACAGACAAGTTTAGGTACAGCTGAGACTGGTGGCCAGGTGGTGAATTCCAAAACAGCTCTACTTTTAAATGCCTTCAGGGAGAAAACTTGACTGAGCAGAAGAGGGAGGGCTGTAATTTCTCAGGCAAAGCATTAGCTGCCAGAGATAAGCTTCTGAGGTATTTGGCTGTTTATTTTATTGAGATATTTATGTCTAATTATTAAAAACTTGACCCTTAACCAATTCTACCTTTACCTAATGACACTGAGTGACACCCCGTTGCAATTCTAAAACCTCACAATCAGTATGTTTTTATGAGTAGTATCTTACAAAAGATCATGGGAGAATGTTTTGACAAAGAAATACCCTACTGCAGGTTTCCTTTTGCTCTTATCTATAGCACAGCTTTAGGCTAACCAGCAGGGTACAATGTTGGATGCTTTCTCAGATCCTGCTCCAGTTCATTTCTTTAAATGTCATTTTTTTACTGCATGACAACTAGGTCCCTTGCTTAGCCAAATGTCATCTGTGTCCCACAGAGTAAAGTGTAATTGCATATTTAAAAAGTGGGAAGTCAGGAAAAGAGTAATTCCCTTGCTTTCTACTCTATTGGATAAGTACTTGAAATTCCTCACATTCTTCTCTTGTTAACAGTATGTTTACTTTTCATCACTGGGTTATTAGGATTAACAAAAGTCATTGCTTCAAGCTCATTTAATTTGAATTTAGTGAAAGCAAACTACCTCCTGCAGCCTGTAGGAAGCATTCCTCTGCCACAGAAATGTATTAATTTGCAAAAACCAGCCACCAAAAAACGTGAGACGCGACAACCACTTCCATCCCAATGTTCAACATCACCGTGCATGCACTGCATTCTAATGAAGTACCTTATGTTGCAAATTCCAGGACAGTTTGAATAATCTGACAGTCTAATTAACATTTCAGTCCATCAAAGATTTGCATTCAGTGCCAAGAAGCTTTCTGTGTAAACTTTCTAGAGCATGGGGTGGCAGACTGCAGACACCCCTTCAAAATATAATTGACCCAAAGAATTAGAGATGGCTTTTTAGTCCATCACTGCATCTGCAGCAGAACTCATTTTAACTTTCAGACAATCTAAACTTTCCAGAATTCAAAGCTTTCACAGAAACCTCTTGCATTTTCTGTATTTAAGCCTGTTGCCTATC
Source organism: Vireo altiloquus (assembly GCA_013396875.1). NCBI lineage: Eukaryota > Metazoa > Chordata > Aves > Passeriformes > Vireonidae > Vireo > Vireo altiloquus. The sequence continues at coordinate 1,076,757 of VZRF01001110.1, read as the reverse complement.
AGAATGCTCTACTAAGAGTAGTTAGGTAAATATTTCTTTATTAAATGATTAATTCCATAAATAAATTCTTTTAATTAATTGAATATAAAATTAAAATCATTTACAACTTATTCCAGTATTACAGGGGCTGAAAGGGGTAAAAAAAACTCAGAGGAAACAAACAAACAAAAAGCTACAGTTTGATAAATAAAATAGTCAGCTTTAAAACAACTGATTTCTGTTTGCCATTAAACTACAGTTGGTACATAATAGCTGCCACTGTGAACACCCCACAAGTGCCCACCTCAGGAAGGAATGTAACTTCCAACTTAGTTGGGAAAGGGTGGGAGAAGATTGAAGGGAGGGGGAAAAGCATAGTGTTAAATTGAACAGGACAGAAAAGTTTTCATAACCGAAACAAAAACATTTATCTGATCACTTACAAACAGAAAACAGTATATAATTAGATAAGGTGCTCCAAAAAGAAGCAGTAAAGTTGCTCCAGTATTATGAAGCTTTAAGTATGCTTAAATCTCTGTTGCATTAGTGTCCAGTTGCACAGTGCACTCCTGTAACATCTCGATGTTGCCCTCAAATGGGCAAGGCACCACTTCCAACAAAAGTTCTTTCTCCATGGCTGGGTACTTCAAAATTCTGGTTTGCACCCCACCCCCAACACAACTTAGTCCCTAAATTTATGGATGTCGTTGACTAGTCTGTAGTAGGGATAGGCTTCATTTGCATGCGGACAGTTGTAGTTGCATCGGCAGGACTGGATCATCATGACACTCTTGGTGAAGGATTCGCCATCATCGCAGCGGAACCTGACCTTGACAGTCCTGGTCTGCTGGGGTGTGCAGCACCTGCCATCCACGCAGGAGCCACAGTACTTGGGGCGGTACTTCTTCACACTGGAACATCCAGCATAAGTAAACTTCACTGGGGAGGGAGACTTCCTTGTCTTGGTACATTTTTTTCCCTTCTGTAAAGGAAAGACAATAACATTATTAGCAGGAGATTGTTTTCCAGCCTTTATCCCCTACCTGAAGCAGCTTAGATAGAAGAGGAACACCAGAAGAGTCTGTATTTACCTTTAGGGAGGCATAGCTGGGCTGGCCACATGGCCTCACTTCACATATCCTGGTCTCTTTGATGAGCTTGCAGTCAGGATTGTCATTTGTAACCCTTGTGGAAATGCCAGTTCCACATGTCTTTGAGCACTGGGACCAAGAGGTTGTTTGCACGATGCATTTGGGATTCTCAAAAGTTCGGCTTTGTGGCTCAGATCCAAAAACTGGGAAAGAAAAGGAGGGGTTAGTCTAAATATATTCTCTCACTAGGTTTCTTTCTTTCCCTTAGGGTCTAAGGAGCTATATAGCCACCCTCTGGCCTCCTCCCCTTAACTGTCACCCAGATAAACCCACACTCACCGGGCAGCATTTTCAGGCCTCCCTTCACAATGGCAATTAGCTCGTTGTTCCTGGTTAGTTCGCCTTCGGAATCGTCCGGACCAAACTCTTTGCTGAAAAAGCCTTCCAGCTCCTCCAGCGCATCCTTGCTTTCGTCACAGACCCACTCCTCGCAGCACTGCCCGGGGACTTTGACCAGCCTGGGGCTGGAGCAGCCCAAGTTGGGAAGAGAGAGCTCCTGCGGGCAGAGCGGGATGCAGCCCACAGCTCCATCTATGCACGTACACTGGTGTTTACAGTTCGGCTGGAAGCTCTCGCCGTTCTGGTAGATTTTGGAGTTATATTCACACGGTCTTCCCTCGGACTGTGCTGCAGAGATCAACAGGAAGGGAAAGAAGGGAGTGAGCGGCGGGAATCGCTGGTTTAAGCACAGGTATTTGCTGGTCTGTTAAACTCAATGTACGGCGCAGCTCCCTACAACCCCCCGGGGACGCGGGGCCAGAACAATAACTTAGTCAGGAATCACTTTTCCTTATGTGCGTTTAGCGGAGCCCAGACATACTGAATCGCATTCCAGACTGCTGAAGTCATGTGCCTTTCTGCCAAGCTACCGACAACAAAGCATAACCATACATGGGCTCGAAATTACCGAACCCCGGCACCGCGGGGTGCGGGGTCCGTCCCGGGGGAGCGGGGTCGCCGCTTACCTCTGCAGATGCCCTTCAGGGCGGCGGGGCTGGCCCCGAAGTTGCACTCCAGCCCCTTGGTGTGGTCGCAGGGCTGCGATCGGCTGCAGTCCTCGTTCAGCTGCTTGGCGCAGACCTTGCAGCAGCCGCAGCCGTCCGGCACCAGCCCCACGCCCGGGGCGCACTGCGGCGCGGCCGCCGGGCACTGGCACACGGCGGGGCAGGGCGAGCCCAGAGCCTGCGGAGCGGAGAGTCCGGTGAGCGCCGGGAGCCGAGCGGAGCCACCCGACCCGCCTCCTCTCCCTCCCTCTCCCGGGCCGCGGCACTTACCAGGCGGGCCAGGCAGAGGAGAGCGGCCGCCAGAGCGGGACGGGTGCCCGCGGAGCCCATGTCCAGCGCCGGTGCAGCGGGAGCCCGTGTGAGAGCAGAGCGGGAGCGCGGCCGGCGCGGTCTGAGGCGGCGGCGGGCGCCTCCGCCTTATATAGGGCGCGGAGCCGCC
>VZRF01001110.1:1034859-1074163 GCA_013396875.1 Vireo altiloquus | reverse complement strand
GGGGCCGTTCGCGCCCGGGGCCGTGCCGGCGGCGCCCCGCGACCGACCACCTGCGCGGGCAGCGGCGGCGGCGCTCCCCGGCCCGCCGTGAGCTCCCGCGGCTGCTCCGCGCTGTGACATTGCCCGCAGCGTCACCCGGCCGTGCCGGGGTTCGCTCCGTGCTGCTGCTGCCGTGCGAGCGAGCATCCCAACGATTCCCGGCGCGGCAGAGCCCGGGAGCCTGGCGATGCCCCGTGGCACCGAGAGGCCCGGCTTCCAGGCCAGGAACGGGATGGCCACGCAAAGAACAGCCCCCCGTCAGCTTGTGCGTGGCCGGGTTCAGTGTCCCTCACTCAAGTGGGGCGCCCTTGAATTGTACTGCCTCGTTGAAGTTTAATATTTGGGGGGTAGGGAGGAGAGTTTTAGCTTCTGTTGTGGCGTCTTTTCTTTTCCTCGCTGTAAGTACTTCCAGATGGGATTTAGACCCCAGACGTAACAATATTTCCATATTTGGTATAGCAGTAGCCCGCATTTTTCACATTTTTTCTGCTCTGTTATCCAACCACAAAGCATTCTTGACAGCTTCAGATGTTGTTAAATATAGCCTTAACTTCTGTTCCCAGGGCAGGAAATTCTTTGGAATTCCTGTTTTTCACGCAATCTGTCTATCATGATTTAGGAGAACTCTGCTGGAGGAGCCAACTGGCGTTCTGCTGCAGTTCGCTCCCTTATTGAAATAGCCCAGCAGTTGGGTCTGCTGCCCAAAGGCGTTACAATGAGTCCCCATTCCAGGGATTTTTCTTTGCAAATGAGATTACTGTTCCCAACACAAGTTTGGGGTTTTTCTTGTCGCCTTCAAGGCTAGAAGGTAGAGAAGCGGATTCAAAGGAGAGGCGAAAGCCTGCAAAAACCCCTCCAAAGGCCATGAAAAGTGGGAGGGGAGGGGGCGAGGGGGACAGCGGGGAGGGAGGGATGCGGAGAGGAGGGATGTGATTAACCTGGTTGCGGCATTCCCATAGAGCGGATGTCCCTGCGTGCCGCCCGCCCGGGACGGGCCGCCGGGGAGGGCAGGCAGCCGCAGCCCCGCCGCTCGGAGGAGCCGAGCTTGGTCGTCTCGTCGCCTGCCCGGTGCCGCGGCCGAAAGGGTGACAGAAAGGACGGTGCGCAGGGCTCCGGTAAGTGCCACTCCAGGGGCCGCGTGCTGTTCCCGGTGCATTCCCACACCCGCGGGGATGATGAGGCACCTTGTGGGACCCTGCCGGGGCCGCAGGACTGGGGTGGCCTGTCCGGGGCGGCGGCAGCGCCGGGGTCTCGCCTCGCCGTCGCGCACCTGCGGCTGCCGGCCCGGCCCGGTGCGGACAGCCCGGCTGTGCCCCCAGCCCTGCCCCCAGCCCCGCGGGGCTCCGCGGGCAGCACGGGGCCGGACCGGACTGGGTGGGGTGGGGTGGGCTAGGACGGGGGGGTGGGCGCTGTGGGATGGGGCAGCCTCTCCCGCAGAGGGACGCCGTGACCCCGGGGACGGGGCGGTGCGATGGGTGTCCCGGGGAAACAGCGATGCCGCTGCCGGCCGGGCTGCGGAGCCCGGCCCCGAACTCCTCCTCCTCCTCGGGGATGTCTCCGCGGCCCTGGCCGTGCCCGGCAGAGGGGCTCGTGTCCTCAGCACTGCCCACCCTCCTCCCGGCGGTGGCCAGGCCCCTCCCAGGCCAGGCCTGATAGAGAGTTCCTGTTGTAGGGTTTTTCCCCTCCTCAGTTTCTTTTCTTCATGGTTTTCTTTTCATTTAAGTAAATTGGATTGACGTTTTTACTATGTGGTGGTCTGGAGGGTTGGGAAAGGTGTTGGGATGAAAGCTCCAGGCACTCTTTGCACAGAACTTGTGCTTCAGAAAGCGGCAGTGGTTTTGTTCATTACTTGTATGCCTCAAAATTTGGCCAGAAACAACAAGAGCTGAGAGGGAAAACCAGTTCTCAGTGATATGCAGCTGTCTCTCGAGACTGCCAATATGCGCCATGTAGTGCCATTTCTGATGACAGGAGTTATTTTACATGTCCATCAAGAATTGGAGAGAGACCACCAGTGAGCTTTGATGGCTGCCAGTAGTGGTAGTAATGACTTTCCATCCCTACTGATTTAGCTGAGCCCCAGCTGGTGACAAGGAAGAGCAGGGCTCTGTGCCATTTCCAGGCTCCAGGCTATCCACTACGCTGGTCTTCCCTCCGTTTTACAGCTGTATGGGTTTTCCTGTGGTACTTCAGTTTTAAAAATCCATTTAGATGGGGAATCTGACTGGTACTTTTTTCCCAGGATAACTCTTCACGCAGCAGCATTATGATGAGGAGGAAAACGTTTGTGATTCAACACCTCAATTAATGAAAATTTTCAAAAAATTTCCAAAAATTTTGAAAAAGAAGAAGCTAACACACCCCTGTGTGTATAAATTGGCCAGTTTTGCTTTTCAGGGATTTATGCAAACATTTGTTTGTTTAATTACATCTAATTTAAGGACGTACACCAAGCATTTTGCTTTGATCTATGACTTTCACAACCTTCACCAAATGCCACAGGAAAAGTCAATGAATAGCGCCTTTTCTCACTTGTTTTTGTGTCTTACCACACATTCACACAACTTTGATGGGAAACGAACTGAACCTACATTTGCTCAAGAAACAGTCGTTTCAAAAGCTTTGAAGAACCTTTTAACAAACCTGTCCTGAATTTCAAGTAGTTACCAACACTTGAGATAGGCTGAGTTTCCTTGGAGTTCAGGTTAGACTGTGACCCTTTCCCTGCACACACTTCCCTTTCTTCAACCACAACCCAGCATTTACACTCCAGGCTGTGCCTACATATCCTGGATGTAGATCAGGAAACAGAAAGGAGTTTGGGGTATCTTCCTCTTTTAGATTTTGTTCAGTGTAATGTACTGTTCCAGAACTTTGTTGGTCGATGTGAACTGGGAAATAGCCCCTGCTTCCTGTCATGAAGAGTATTTTATTTGTTTCTCACTTTTTGTGCAGTAGGCAATTGCTGGGACCTTAGCTAATGCAAAGCAGGAATTTGACACTGTTGGCTTATGTAGCAGCTCTTACAGATTTACTGAGTATATCCTGTCATTTTCACAGGCCTGTGTCTCTCCAGGGAAAGGACTTTCCAGAGAAACAAATCAAGAAAAAACAACCTGCATAATTTCCCTCCACCCAGCATCAGTTTTTCCCAGCTGTACATAGGGACCATGGAGCAGCACGAAGGGCTGTGTGGGACAGAGGCTCCCCTGGGTGCTGGTGCTCCCACTGACAGTAAGTATCCAGCACCAAACTGGAGCACACCAGAGGTTTACAGCAATGTGGACTCTGGAAAAAGGTCTTGTTAAATCCAGCATCCAGCCCTTTTTTTGCACTGTGTTTAATTTCCTCTTTCTCATTCTCTTTTTCTGTTGCTGATCCATTGCTGTGTGTTTCTTCCATCTCTCCTACTCTTTCTTCCCTTTTTTTCTGTTCCAGTCTTTTCCCTGCATCCTCCCCTCTTCTGGCATGTCCTGGTTTTGGCTGGGATTAAGTTAATTTTTTTCCTAGTAGCTGGTACATTGCTGTGTGTTGGATTTAGGATGAGAAGAATGTTGGTAGCATACTGTTTCAGTCGTTGCTGAGCAGTGCTTGCACTAAGTTGAGGACTTTTCAGCTCCTCCCCCCACCTCACCAATGAGGCTGGGAAGCACAAGAACGGAGAAGACACAGCAGGGATAGCTGATCCCAACTGGCCAAAGGGACATTCTATATGATATGACACACGGTCAGTGTATAAACTAGGGGGAAGCTGGCCAAGGGCCACTGCTTCTGAACTGGCTGGACACTGGTCAGGGGTGGTGGGAAATTGCATTGGGCAACACTTGTTCTGTATGTTTCAATTCTTTTACCATGATTATTATTATCCCATCCTTTTCTGTTCTGTTCAACTGCCTGTATCTAAACCCATGAATGGGACTGTTTTTCCCCATTCCCTCCCCCACCCCGCTGCCGTCCGCGAGCGGCTCCGTGGCGTTGAGCTGCCTGCCGGGTTAAACCACGACAGTGTTTACCTACCTTGGGCTGGGCCTCTCCCGCAGCCTCTGCCAGGCCGCTGGTTCCTGCTGCACTAAATCAGTCCTCCCAGAGTCAATGGCTCCTCTCAGTCACTCACAGGAGGTGCAAATCCAGTGGGGCAAATTAAGCATGGCAATGCACAGGCAGAGCAGCCAAGTAGCCAGGAGGCTTCGACAGCTAAAATTCAAGTGGGTTCAGAAGTTTTTCCTTGCTTTGATTTGCACAGAGTTTATGCTGAATTCTTTTGAGTATGGCATTTCCTATTTGTTTTCTTCCTCTTCCCTACCGCCCTCCCTTAAGCTGTGCTCATGTCTGTCAACTTTTGTACAGTCTGTGCCTATCTTGTGGTTTCTAATATGTGGGGGGTTTGCTTTGCAGTATTCATGCACTGAGAGACATTCTGCTTTGCAAGTGTGCTGCGTTTTCCCCTGGCAGCTGTCAAGGTGTTGTGGAGGTTCCCATTGTGTGGAAGTGCGAGGGGAACTTATGAGCCTCCTCATCCAGCAGGGAAACAGAGAAGGAAAATTTGATGTCATATTCAGATTTTCTTATTGCTGCTTCAGTGTGTGAGCTGCAGGGCTGTACTTGCAGCTTACATGGATACAGGATTCCTGCAACTTCTGTGGGCATAAGGGACACAGCAATGTGGCAGAGGCAGGACGCATCCCTGCTGACAGTCACGGTCGGCAGGCTCCTGTTGAACCCCTGATGAGCAGTGTGTCTGTACTGCATGGCTTCCTCACACCAGGCTGCACGCAGAAACATGCAGCACTTACAGCCAGCTCCTGCTTAGTTCCTCCAATCAGAGACTCAAAATGCCTTTTTCATGGTCATTCAAGGATCTGATATTAAATTTATTTCAGCACCAGCGACTACCATTACCTCTGAGATGGATGAATTACTTACACATGTTCTGTGTACATCATCCTGCTCTGATGCAGGTGTATTTTAAGACTAAGCTACATCCAGAAGATGCAGTTTGCATCGAGCACATCCCAATAGCTGAAGTTTGCAGTGGTAAACTGTTGTGGGCTGAGTCTCTCTGTGCCACAAAATAAGAATAATCAGGTGGTTCTAGCTAGTACCTGGCTGCACATGGATTTCTTAGTTATGTCTGTTGCTTTCATCCCATGCAGTCATGAAGCTTGCAGAAGGTAGCAATATAGCCTGTAATCTCTTTATAAATTCCAGAAAAGAATTCACAGCTGTGTCTCATGACTCTCATGAAGGAGGCTGAGGTGTCAGGGGCATACATAGGTTCTTTCCCAGCATCTGCTGAGATGAAGGTCTCAGACAGAGATCTCATCACAGAGAATTAATCATCCCAAGTGACCTCAGTAGAAACATCTTAACTTTAAACTTTTGTCTTCAGAGTGCAGGATTTCCCAGTGCATGTGCACTGACATCTGCCAGACAAAATAACCAAGCTCAGAAGAAAGTTGCTCATGATCATAAGGAGTTACTGGAGCCAGCTGAACCTGAGATTGCAGTCAACTGGGCTGTGCCCGAGAAATCCTTGATCAAAGCACACTTCCAGGCTGTGATCCATAATGGTTGTCAGCTGCTGTCTGCCTTAGTCTACAGCTTAGTTGCACCTCAGAGTCAATCAGCTCCTGCTTGTGTCTGTGTTGTGGGACTGTCTGCCCAGAACATGCTCTCCTTGGCGGGTTCAGGTTTGTTTGTTTTCTTTTTCTACATTTGAAATATATTGCAAACTCTTCTTTTCCTGAAGGTGCTTTATTTTGTTATAATTAATAATCACAGGTACATTTCCTTAAGGTTAGTTTGTGTTAAACGTACAGGAACCCTTTGCCTTCCTGCTGATGCTTTCCCTCCCTGCTGTTTATGAGCTGACAGAATAGTTTGCTGTCACTGATCTGTGGACATTCAAAGGAGTTGCCTAACCTTTGATTTTAATAAGAGGTTTTTGTAGCTGTTTTCTTGAAAAAATAAAAGAGTATTGATTAACTATTCTTTTCTTTGCACACAAATGGGAGAGGCCTGCTCTGGCAGGATGCTGAACATGCTCTGCCACACAGTGCTTTCTGTCACTCACTGCACTTTCCAGGCTAGCTGCTGGAAATGTCACAGGATTAATGTCAGAATCCCCTGAGGTGCCTGTTGGCTTTGTCCAAAATCATTACTCATTCTCTGCTACATACTCATTCTGTGTTACTAAAACACAGTGAGACCTTAGCTGTGTTTGCTGCATTACTGCTTATTTCTATTCTGCTCCATCTGGACTCCTACCCTTTGCCCACCAGTATGTTGTGTGAGCACCTTGCAGTGGCAGCTAGCTGTGTTCTTCTCTTGGGCATGCTTATTTAATGAGCTAAGTGATGCAGGGAAGCTAGCCACAACCTCCTCCAGGGATACTCCACTGCTGGAAATCAGTTGCTTCTGCCTCTTGCTTCTAGTCTGTGATAGTGCAGTGGAAAAATCAATAGCAGACAGATAACTAGACACGATGTCATCCTTGCAGATAGGGAGGACTTTCAGGCAGCCAGCAGATCATGTATGTGCCTTAAGAATGCTTGTGGAGATGGAGTTAGGATCCAAAAATGTGCAAATAGCTGCCCATCCCAGTGTTATATGCCCCTGATCAGGAAGAAGTGCTAAACCATCTCTACACTTGATTGGCATCCAAACACGAAAGATTTGTCTTGTTATGGGGAGCTGGTTGGGGTGATTTTTCTAGCAAAGAAGAAACTACATGAATGGAATTCTTTGTTTACCTTCTCTCTGCTGGGGACTAAAATAAAACTGGAGGGAGCCAGCTGGTGGGAGCTGGTGAGCTGCTCTGAGGAAGGGTCCACACATGGGCTCCATCCAGCAGCTGTGTGCAGAGCCCCAGGGAGAAGGACAGCTCTTTGAGCCAGCCAGGAAGCCTGTCTACTGCCCACTGTTTTCCCAGGGATCAGTGTCCTTCAGGAAGGAGAAGGTTAGCTGAGGCTATCAGCAAACTACTTTGGTGGACAGACTTTTGTATGATTGCGTTAACATCACTTTTCCTGTTGTACATAAATTATGGCTCCTAGTATCAGTGTTGAGATGAAAGCAGAAGCTCTTCTGCATGGAGCAAGCCTAAAAAGCCAGCTGATACATTATTTGTAAAAGAAAATTAGTGCTGGCCACCAGCTATTTACTTTCAGAGAAGTTTGCTTTTGTATTTTATTTAACACTTTGCATCCACCTCTGCTCTTTTGTACACAGTCAGCTCCATGTTTGCCACTGTCCTCTCTCACTGCCTAACCTGGAGGCTGCTTCTGAAACCCCCTATGAGCTCAGATTTCAGACTTACAGGATAATTTAAGATCAGAGCAGAAAAATGGTGGATAGGATGGGTCTTTCAGGTGAGCAGTATGATAACGTTTGACTGGTTGTGAGAGGAGAGCCTCTGGTTTCACAGATGTACCCATGCAGCCTTTAACAGTGCCATGTCAAAATAAAAATCATTGATTAAAAGTGTCCCTTGCTTGTGCTGCTAAAAACACTTCTAGATTATACACAGTGCAAACAGTAAATATTTAATGTACAGGTTTACTTTTCCTGGTTTATAGAGAGCTCAGTGGGCCTGACAGAGCAGCTAGACAGATGTGTTTATGGCGCGCTCCCCGGGCAGGCACAATGCTGCAGTGTTTGGCCTGCGAGCTCTGCAGGGACATGCTTAAAAAAATAAAAGTGTTCCATTTACTTTGGGGGGGAAAAAAATCCTGAGAATGTTTCTATTAATATTAGCTGGTGTAAAATCCCAAATTCTACATTTCAGGCCTTACATACTTCAAAAATAGAGGACTGGATGGTGGAGATGTGGGGCAAGAAGCGTTTCCTCACTTATGTAGCCAGGGAAAGGGACAGTCATGGTGGCAGCTCTTCTGGCAGGAGAAGATGGTTGTTGCTGAGATGGCCCTGATAAAGGGCGTGTGAAATGAAGAGTTCAGGAGTGAGCAGAGCAGGGCAGCAAACCCTGTGCATGGGGAAGCTTGGGGAGGTGGGGATGCAGGCCAGCATGCAGTGCTTCCATGGACAAGGAGCTGGTGCTCAGGACCATGGCTGAGATCCAGGATGTTTATCAGGAGACACGTTTCCAAAAGGTGAGAGGAACCAGGTGCTGTGGGGAAAGCAAAATGTGCAGAGCCCTCCCCACCCAGTAAGATGGACACACATGAGACGCTGACAGGAATGTTCAGGAACCCACTTCCACATTCAGGGACATTTTTTTATATGTTTTGACATTGGTTGAGGTCTTTTCTGAGGACCAGCTTCTCTTTAATTATACTGACATTAAGGCTGATATATCTGGTCAAAATTAATGGCATCAAATTAGCGTGCATTAATTAACTGAAACAACTGACATTTGGAGTTTTGGAAAGTTCCCAAGGAATGGGTGGCTGCATCTGCCTCTCTCTGATTTCCTCAGAAGTTATCCTTGGTTGAGAATTTCAATAATCTGATTAAATAGTTGGCAGCTCTTGAAGAAAAAAGAAACCTTAACTTTTAAAAGGGGATCTTGGGCTGATTAACTTCTCAGAGAAGTTTTCTGTTGAAGAAAAGTAGAGTTAGGAAGCAGAAGCTCGTCTTAGGGCTAGCTGAGCACTTCATGATTAAATATATATATGTATGTATAAAAAAATTTAATAGTCATCTCAGGTGTGTGTAAAGGCCAGGAAGGAGTCCTGGTGAGATGGTTTTGCTTTCTTCTCAGCTTCACCTGCCAAGGACATCTTCCCTGACTGCAGGTGACCTGCCATCCTGCTGACACTGGGGGGATAGGGCCATTCCACTGGTTCCCGTTCAGCACAGAACAGAATCATCCTGGTGAAAGCAGCTCAGCAGCTCTCCTTCCTGGGGCCTTCCAGCACAGAGAGGAGGGGATGCCTTTACCTTCGAGCCCTGGCTGCAGCCCCCTGGCCTGCCAGCTCCTTTTGGGACAAGTACGGTGCACAGACCACCCCATGGCCCAGGGAGCATCAGGACAGGAGGTGCCAGGAGAAGGGGGATCCTGTGCCGAGCACTGACCCTGCCACAGCAGCACTCGGGGCCACTGCACATCCAGGAGAAGGTCTGGAGTAGCACAACCTTTTTTTAGCAAGCTGAACCATGGCCCATTTTGCATTTTGGCCCTCTTGCACCTCTCTGCTGCGCTTCAGTTGTGAGCACTGGCTCTGGCAAACCCGTCCTGGACCCAGACTGAGACTCTCCGATTCCAGCAGCCCTGCTGGCTGCTCCCTGGAGCCACATTCCCTGCGTTTATGTCCCCCCCACATCCCTTGATGCTGGAGTGGCACACAGGGCTGCAGTAAAGCAAAGGCTCCCGCCCGAGCCCCCAGGGGTAGCAAACAGCACATTAACCCCCTGTGCGACCTGGCAAGGCCTGGGGACTCTCACTGGGTTTTATGGATACTCCTGCCCAAGAATTGCACGTTTAGGAGGCTGCACAGTTGATGCACAGTCAGCTCCTGAAGGGCAGCTGGCACGGTGACAGTAGCCTTAGAAAATGAACTAATTGTCAGCCCCAGTCTGGATGCCACCATCATTTTAATGCGAATGGGCTTTTTCCTCAGCCAGCCTCCTGTCTGAATGGGGAGCACAGAAACATCCCAATATTTATGGGATTTTAACTAGATTAGTTACAAACCTATAAAGCAAAGAAAGAGACAGTTCATCCAGTATTGGGGAGGGGAGTGTTAAAAATGCCACCTCAGATAAAATATTATGGGAGTTGAGTAACTGTAAATAAGAACTTCGCCTATGAAATAGCTTCTTATGTGAGCTTGGGATGAGGGCCAAGAGAATGTCTAGGGCTCAGGGAAATTTATTAGCCCAGATCAACGGGATTTCTGGGACTCAGGAGATGGGATGGCAAGGAATTTGCCTGTTGGAGTCTGCACTTCCTCCATTCATGCCTGCAGCAGGAGTTTCACTTACAAAATTTTCAAGATGGCTCATTTGCATTTTTTAAATTTTGTTGCTTCTCATTAGCAGCTACAGTTCTGACCTGGGACTCAGGAGAGCTGGGTTCAAGCTCTGGGTTTCTAGAGTCTGCCAGCATGGTCTTGGACAAGTCATTAATCTCCCTGTGTTTCAATGTCTCTCTGTAGAGAGGAGATAAATGTTATTTCCTGCCTTCTGGGGGTCAGAAGGGTGTACTAAGGACGAGGTACTTGAAGCTGAAGTGAGAATACTATGGTGCTTGTGAATGATAGGAGCATAGGCAGAGCAGCTACAATGCACAGGTTGACCCCTCTCAAGAGGAGGAATGGTATTTTTGTAGGGAGCAATGGGTCTTCCCTTTGATCCCAATTATTTTAGTCAATGTAATGATTTTCTCTAGTCAGGCACCTTTATTTTGTACCCTCTGCCAAAGCAAGCTGGCTGTCCTGATAGGGTCAATGGTATCCTGATAATATCAGGGTAATCTTGCTATGGATTTATTTTTTAAAAGGGCACATGTACATCAATAACATATAATTTGAGAACCCACCACCTTTTATCCCCTCATTTTTCATCTCTCTGTTTCCCATTTACATCCTTCTGCTATTCCTTACCTGTATCCAGCTTTCCACCTGGGTTCTTCTAGATGTGTCTTCCCTTCTGTCTTCTCTCTGGTATTTCTGCTTCCACCTTCACCCTCACTTCCATATTTTGTCTGTATTTCATTTTTCTTATCTTCTTCTTGGAACCCATCCATAGCCTCTCCTATATATTTCCCTTTTCCTCCCTCTCAAGCCAAGAGCTTTTCAGTAAACAGCATCCCTCTCCCTTCTGACTCATTGCTCACTGACAGTGGAAAAATTTCATCATGAAAGTGATGTAAAGATCTCCCCGTTTGGAGTGCAGGGTAGGTTAGGATGACCTCGCTCCGCCCGTCAAGTGAAGAGCCACAGTCTAATTCCTCAGCCAATGCTCACTTGCCAGAGTATCTCTCATTCAGTGGTTCTTTGCTCCCACACCAGTATAAGCACCTCCAAGTGTTGTGGGGATGCGGCACTGTGCCCTGGATCCCCCCGCTCCCGTAGGGTGGCTGTTGGTAATGTACTTAGCAAAAGTGTGGGAAAACTCTCAGACTTGAACTTCACTTTGTATTTCCATGCCATGTGAAACTCATTGAGTGTTTGTCCGGCCCTTCACATGGCTGCTGCTCTTGGATTGCACTGACATATGTGAAATCTATTTGGTCCCGTTTTTAATATGCTGCTTACAGTATAAATACAAAAGCAGGCAGTGCTTCTGAAGAGAAAGAAATGTAATTGTGGTGGTGGTTGTTGTTATGAATAGTTCAAAGGATTTAGAAGCTATTTAGTCTTTTGGGCAGGATCCACATGTGTTCTGTGTATTATAACCTTAAAGCTCTTGTATTTAGCTATCGAAGTCTTCCCGGTTGTGACTGGTCCAGTTCACTCATTACTGTTTGGCTCCAGTGCAGGGTGAGGATGCTCTGCTCTTCATGGGAGCAGGGCTTGGCCTCCAAACCTTGGTGCTTTAGATCATGTCTGACCTGCACATGCGTATAATACCTTAATCATGCATTTGCATATGCAACTGGTCTATCTGCATAAAAACCCATGGTATTTCCACACAGAAATTTTTGAGGTTGGTTCCCAAACTTACTGCTGCATTTTTCCTCTGTTGGAGTGAAATGCAAATATTTATTTATTTACAGAGCTGGAGCTGATCATTTTCCCTGTCCAGGTCTGAGATGTCTGTTCTGTCAGATGAAAACAAGTAGTATTCTGATTTATTTTTAAAATGTATTTGTTCATAACTGCATTTAAAACAATTAGTGACTGCGCTCTGCCAGTCCCAGTAGAGTGCTATATATATTTTTGTGTGTATGTATATCAAAAGGGGCTGAACGCCCAGAAATTCTCTTGGCAGCCCTGCTGTCTGGTTAGAAAAGGAAGTGAGCTACAAAATTTGAACATTCAGTTCTGAGACTTGAAAGCTTTCTGGATTTTATTACTGACTCAACAGGGTTTTCATTATGTATGTGGCCAAGAGGAGAGGTTTACGCAAGAGGAACCTATTGTAGTTGAGTATGTTTGTAATTTTACACATTGTTAAATAATTGAGATAACTAGATGTATCCTAAATGGACAAAATAAATTAGGTGTTAGTGGCAGTGTTACTGTGCACAGACAAGTCAATATGAAAGAGTGGCCAGCCCCATCCAAAAGCTGATTTCCAGTGCAGAAGGAACCTGGTTCAATTGCTGAGTGATGTTTTGCTGTTGATGTGAAGGACAGCCATCTTTCCCTCAGCTTGTCTGGAAGCTTCTTTCTGACTCTCAGTCTATCCTCTTCTACTCCAGATGACAGCATCTTCAGCTTGCCTTTTTTTTTTTTGCTTTTTAGTAACCCAGTGCTGTTCAAACAGCAGGTTGAGGCTATGTGTCTTCTGCTCTCATTTGCTTGTTAGTTTTAGGAAGAAAAATATTGTGGGAATATCACGCAAAGAGAGAAGGTGTGGGATGCATGGAGTGAGCTGTAAATACAGACCAAGGCTGTGTCCTGCTGTCCTGGTCATCTCCTGCAGCAGGGGATGTGCTGTTGGATCACACTCTGTGGCCAGTCAGCTCTGCCACAAACCAGCTTGACAGCAAAGTAAATTCCTGTCCCACAGACAACACAGTTCCAGCTAATTTTGCACTTGTTCATGTGATGGGTATTTATTCTTCATTGTCTTAAAAAGATGTTTATTTTTAAACCTCTGTGGTCTCTGGTGCCATACAGTCCCAATGCATGTGTTCTACTGTCAGTGGGAAAAGCTATCTATATGTGCCTCTGCATTTTACACATAGGAAGCCAAGCCATAGGGAAAATAGAAGATCACTGGATAACTCAGGCTGGAATTCCAAACCCAGTCTGAACCTCTTTCATTCCTGGTCATGCCTAGATTATCTCTTGTGTGCACCACTGTGATCAATCTGGCTCTACCATACGGATAACACTCCAGAGGTGCCAGGGCCACTCTGGGGGCCTTTGCTTCTGTGTGGCAACAAGCAGCCTTCCCTCAGCCCAGCCGCCTCTGCTGCTGGCCCCTGTCCCGTGGGCATGCAGGGAGCTGTGCCTGCATGGCTCCCCAGCCCTGCTGCTCCCCTCCAGCAGGCACTGTGATGCTGTACCGTGGCTGCACCATGCTCCTGCCTTTGACAGCGAACCCCACGGCCACTAGAATGTGCCTGACCTCATTTTCGGTCTGTTTTAAAAACTGTGTAACTTTGGGCACATGACACCTCCAACATTGTAAATAGAGCAGGGTAACCTCTCGTTTCTGCATCTGATCTGTTCCATTTATTTTGTCATGTATCTTCACGGTGGAACGTTATTCTCTCTGCCCTTGCAAGAGATGAATGTGAAGCAATGTTTAGTGCAGCAACAGTGAGTCTGTGGCACTGAACCGTGTGTAGGTCAGCAAAGCTCAGTGTTCCCTTGCTGGCACTACATAATTAGTTTCACTGAGGGTAAGCACCATATGCAGAACAGATCCACTTTTAATGTGGGAAATGCAGCGTGTGCCGGCCCAGCTGTGTGTACCAAGCAGATGAGTTTACCAGCCTTCTTCCACTCACCCCTGTGTTGCTGTGCTGGGTGACCTGTGGCAGGACTGTGCAGTGCTTGGGATGCTCACTGATCCTCACACCCACAGCAGGAGGTGGAACAGCAGGGACTGCACTGCTGAGCTTTCCGGGGATAGAGGGGGAGCTTGGGAAGGGAACAGTGCTGATGTCCAGGGAGGTAACTGGGAGCCATCATCATGACTCCCTCCCTCTCCCTCACTGCCCTGAGCGCTCAGGGGTGTGTGGTATATGCCCAGCCTCTCCTGGCCCTGAGAAAGTTTTCATTTGTGGCTTCTAGACTCAAGGATGTGGGCTGCTCCTGCTTTATATTTAATGTTTATGTAAGGTTGTTATGCTGGCTTTTTTACTATAGGCATTTCTGTTAGTCACTTCTGCCTGCTGGTTTGCCCTCTATTTTTGAGTCCACTGGATCTATTTCAGCCAATCACGCAATGAAAGTATTTGTTTCCAAGACATTAAGCCAGAGGCAGAGCCCAGGAAGGGAAGGTGAGGAGCTGGAGGAAGAGGGTGTTGTCAATGCCCTGGGAGAGCTGATGGCTTGAGCCCAGCTCCAGTTAGAGGCTGGAAGAGGAATCCAAGGCGGGAATGCAGAGGGAGAGGCCATGAACACCCTGACCACAGAGGGTGTCTCCTTGGTGCTCATATGGTCTTCAGACACTGGAAAGTCCAACCACAAGACACAAATCCATAGGAAATGAAGTCTCATTAGTCCTACTGCCCACAACTTGCTCATGGCTCCACCAGTGCTTCCAAGTGTTTGGTTTGGTAGAAGGGCTGCTGGAAAATGGGCACATGTCTTCTCTGACTCACCCTACCTTTCCCTGTCCCCAGGGTCAGGGTGTTTCACAGGCCAGGGTGCTGCTAGAGAAGGTGATGTCCAGCTGTCTGTCATCATACAGGCATCCAGCCTGCATCTGGTATGCTGGCACATTGCAAGCCATTCGGATCTTCATGTTTTTGCCAGAGATTTTACTAACCAGAAAAATGCGGCATTATAAGAAGGCCATACCAGCTTGTTATTCATATCCTTTCCCTGGCTAGAAAGAGCCAGAAAGCATGTTTTAAATGTAGCCCATGGTCAGATGGTGTGGCAAGTGCTGGAAGGCTGGGATGGTCTGGCAGAAAAATGATTTCCCCTTTTAAAACTACTGAGCAGTCCTTGTTTCTCCACTCTCCAGCTGGTTAGCTTGGCCACACCGCTCGGGCATGGAGATGTGGCTGGATCCACCCCCAATGCCTTCCAGCACCCCTGGGTGAGCCTTTGCTGCTGCAGTTGAGGGAA
Source organism: Vireo altiloquus (assembly GCA_013396875.1). Lineage (NCBI taxonomy): Eukaryota > Metazoa > Chordata > Aves > Passeriformes > Vireonidae > Vireo > Vireo altiloquus. The sequence continues at coordinate 1,059,245 of VZRF01001110.1, read as the reverse complement.
GGCTCTGCCCTGCTCTCGGCTGCCAGAGAAGAGAGACTGGGGCAGGAGTTCAAAGGTGTCCTTTCTTCTTCCCTTTTGCAGTTCATTTGTGATGCAGAGAAGCTGTGGGGGATGTTAATGTCACGTGGGAGGGGGAGCATCCACACTGGGAATAGATGCAGCAGGGCTCAGCAGGGAAGAGAATCAGGGGTGCTGTGGCTGCTTCTTGGGGTTGGGCTCCTGTTGGGACATTTCCTGCCATTCCTGCTGTCTTCAGGAGTGTGATGGGAGGTGGTAGCACAGCACCTGGGAGATGCTGTGAGGCAAAAAAAGGAGAAAAATAAAAAGCCCTTCAGGAGTATTGCTTGGGAAAAATTACCTGAATGCTTGGGCAACCACTGTTCTGTCCGTGCTAACAGCAGCTCCGATTTTGTGGAGCTGAAAGCACTGCCGAGCTTTTTCCTCCTGCTCGTGTAAAGCTGCACTTCCACCTCTCATCTCCCCACTCCAGAAACACAACAGCTCTGTGACACAGAGTTTTCCAAATGTGATACGTTTCTCTAAAATTGCCTTCAAATGTTCCTAACAAGAAACTGTGCTACTCATTTTGCCCGTGGTCCCACACGGCCGCCAGCAGCGTGGGTGCACAGCCAGGCTGTGGGCACAGCCCTGCCTTGGGCACAGGGAGCTGCCAGCCAGCACAAACACTGCATCCTCAAAAGGCAGGTTGTGGCTGGGGAGGTGCCACCAGTGCCCTTCTCGCGCTGCCCGAGCTGTCCTTGCCTGCTGGCCACCTCGCTGCTGGCCTGAGTGCCGTGCCCAGCTGGAGCAGGCGGCCAGCAGCTCCTGGCCAGCTGCAGCCCAGAACTGACACATCTGGACAGGGCGTGTGAGCTGCTCCTGGGGGTAAACCCATGCACAACCTGGGCTGAGCCAGCTCACCCCTGCTTGCAGGAGGGGTCCCTGGGAGGGTTTAGGACGCAGGCAGGCAAAAGATGACTGCAGTGGCTCCACAGAGCTAAGGAATTTGAGTGAAATGCTAATGCCATCCTCCAATGCTCCAGCCCTGTGACCTTTCCTTCTGCCTCTGTAAATAGGCTCCCTCCTAAACAGGAGGGGAAGGCAGTGCTTCACTATCAAATCTAGTCCATTAAAAACAAAGTGTTGGAGAGATTTACCTCCTCTGAGCCCACCTGTCAGTGTTTGCAGTTTTACTATCATATTTTCCAAAATCTTCCCAGTGTTTTTCTCTCCTCTGTTGCTGTACACAGAAGCAGAGGAAACTTGCCTGTACAGAGGAAAAAGTGAACCAGGTTTTCTTAGATGTTCTAATAACAGCCTGAAAAAGCTTTACACATTGATCCCATGCCATTTTAGTCATCAGAGGCCTTATTTACAAATATAGCTTGCTTAAAAAAACCTAAAGCAAAAGCACTGTAGACCTTCTGTATGTAAGTACAGGTCATGTGGCTGCTTGAACAAAAAAATCTCCAAAGAAAATTTTAAGTAAGTTCAAAACAATATTGTCTGTCTGTTTTTAAAAATCCCCAAACATGAATATTGTCTTTAGGAGAATATGGTACCATTTAAAAATGCTAGATGAGTGTTACAGTACTACCACCCTTTGTGGGTCTCCTGGTCTTGTTTCATGACCATAAGTATTTGAACCCTTTGATGTATTAGTCCTTTACAGTAAAGCTATTAGACTGGAAGGGCTGCAGCCACCTGGAAACTCACAAGATAGTCTGACAGTTCACAGGTAGAGACTTTGGGAGTGAGGTTTTATTGCAAATGAGGATGAGGGGAGGTTGGATGAGAAGGATGCACAGAAGGCAGTGGTGCCAGCAGGGCATTGTGGAGCTGCCTGTCTTTGGCAGGCCCTCACAGGTGCCTCCAGCTGTCCTCATGAACTGCATGTGGATGCTCTCATTTCGTTTGCCAGTTTTAAGGCAAAAATTAGAACAGTTTCACTGGAGAGGACTGAGTAGGTGGATTCTGATAGCCACAATGGTGCAGCAGGGAGGGTTAAGCAGCCTCAGAGGGATTTGGAGCCGTGTAAAGACTGCTCTAAATTTTTCAAGCTATTAACAAATTGTGGCAGTTGTCATCCTGGAGTGCACTGGGATCCAGCCAAAATCTTCTTGTGTCCACTGAGTTGCTGGCAGATTCTCTGCTTGGTGATGGCACAGGATCACCTGCAGTAGAGCATCACCGAGTGTGGGCCAGAGACACAGATCATCTGCTTTGGCCTGCCCCAAAACTCCCCAGTGCAGAGGATGACACAGGTGTTTTTTGGAGCAGTTTCATTTCATTTCGAGGAAACAAAAAAAGGTGAGAAGGCAAGAAGGTGAGGTGATTACACCATGTGTATAATCAGCTGTCACACTGAAAAGAGCCAGCATGAGACTCTGGATTTATCTGGAGTAGAGAGCAGCAGAATTATATGCAAATGTTTTATTTCATTAGGAAATCCAGCATCTAATCTGTGTGGAAAATAGTAAACTTTGGTTCCACAGAAGTCCTGCTTTTTAAGTTTTTTTGTTTGCCATAAGACACATTGTGATAGTTAAGGAGAAGTATTTAAGTCAAAGCAAATGTGATGCAGAAGATTCAGGGTGCCATTTAATAAACAATGGGCTGCAAGTTGTCAAGGAAAAAAAAAAAGAGGCAAGTCTGGCACATGCTGAATCCATTCCTTTCTGTGCAAGAAGAAAAGTAATAATTTCTTTCCCGTACAGCTGACCTCTTTCACAGTCTTCATTGCTCTAAGTTCGATACTGGCCAGCAGCAGCAGAGGATGTGCCTGTAGGGATGGCCTTTGCAAGGAAAGGCAGATCCAGTGGGACACTGCTGGGCTCTCCATGACCCTGTGGCTGATACTGGGGGTTTGGAGCAATATCGGCTGCATCTTGATACAGGATCAATTAGTTTTCCCTGCCAAAAAGCAGTAGGCAGCATCTGAAACACACTGAATGGTTTTCTGTTGGGGCCAGGTCTACTCACAGTGCCTGGTTTGGTCAAAGGTTGTTTATGTGCCTCGGATGTCTAAAATGATTTTTTTTACAGCATTACCAATTACTGACTCAAGATGGTGATACAAACAGTGCAAAGTTTGGATCTCATCTTTCTCATGTTGGCTGACAAGTCACTCTTAAAATAGCAATTATCTAATGGGGAAAATCCCACAGATCTAGGCAAGAGGATCATAAAAATAGCCACCATTACTGGTAAAAGTCCTAAAGTAATTTTTGAATCATGCTGTGGCTAAGGACTGTGAACATGTACCTGTTATCAAAAAAAAGGAGTGAAAGGCTGGAAAGAATTCCTTTTTAGTCTGCCTGGCATCAGGGAGTACCTGCAGGTCAGCAGAAGATGTATTTATAGTTTTAACCACATGAAGCGAGAAAGTCTTATGCTTGCCCTGTATTTTTCCATCAAAGAGGTGAAGTAATTCAGAGTTTGTGAATAGATCACTGTTCTTGGACCTTCCTTTTTGACCCTGAATCCCTTTATATAACAGTCTTCTGTTCCTCCTGTGGATATGTTTTTTTGCCGGGAAAGTTATTTTTGGAATGATGGTTTATAATTGATATTGAAGTATGCAGTAAGGCTTTTATATATATTCTCTGTGCTCACACTTGTTTTATGTAATCACCAGCAAAACTCAACCCACTTGCTTTCAATTTTCTTCTCATGTTTACATCTGCCTTTCTTTCCTTCCCATTATTAAGTTTTTTCAAACACGTTGTTGGACATCAAGGATTCAGTTCAAAGCTCAGAGCTGTAATTATGTCTGTTCTGTTTGTGCACAAATGTTGCTGCCTTAGTAAATTAATTGTCACATGATGCCATCTACCTGGGCTTTTTGTCTGGGAGAAAGCTAATGAGCTATTTTAATGTGTTTGTATGCACTCAAAGAGACAAGAGAACGAATCAGTGCATGTTCAGGACCTATTCTGCTTCTCCCTTAAACACCAGAAGGGAGGGTAGAGTAGGGAAAGAGAATTCCTTCTACTCAGTTTGTAGAAACCTAAACACATCCTTCTTACAAACAAAGACCAGAGATCCCAGTCTTAAAATCTTCACGTACAGAAACAGCTGAAATTTTACTGGACAGTGACTTCATAGCACAAGGCCACGCCAGTTTTACGTAGGAGCACTCTGGTCGTCTATATTTTGAGATACTGTCAAAATGCAGGAATGAAAATACATTCCAGCAGAAGGATGGAGACTGGAAGCTTTTGCTGGGAGGGTGCTGTTGAACAGAGGCATGTTTTCTTTGCTTCATTTCTCCACTTCTCTGGAAAAATCTAATAAACATGGCTAATTTTTCTGAGGGAACAGATACAAGGTCTTCTTGCAAAGGCTCTTTTTTACTGTAAACTGTATTCAGACTGGGATGTTTGCCAGTGTTATTATGCTCCTAAAATCATGCTTAGCCATACCATTGGGTTGGCCTTGCCTTTTGGAAGTATTGAGTATGTAGGTTTTCCAAATTCAGTATGGGCTTCAGAAGCCTTAAAAATCTTTAAAATTCTTGACTTCTGCTTAAATGCCTTAAGACCTGAGCCTGGAAACTGAATGTATGTTTGTAGTCAGAGGAATGCCTCTTTTGGACAAAATCAGGTTCAATAACACACATTTCAAAAAGTCCTGGAAGTTATGCTGCCAGAGACTTGTCTTGGGGGGTGAGTAATGCTGGGCCTCATACTGGTTTTCTTTAAGGAGTATTTTTACCCTTGTTTTGTTTCCCAATTCAAAAGCTTTTTTTGTGAATGAGATAATCTGTTATTTTCAAAACTACCACTAGGTACTTTTTAGACTGCTGATTCCCAGATCTGAACAGATACTCTCCAACAGGTGGTAAAGTAATTTTGTCTCTAATGTGTATATAGATCATTACAGACTGCATCCCAGAGCAGGTGTTCATGGATGGGGATGACCATTTTCATCTGTTTGTTTTATTCCCTGTCTTATTTGTCACTATTAAATGATTACTGTAGTGACAGAACTCCCCAAGTATGCATTACTGAATTTCTATTTCAGCCTGGAAGCAAGATGATAGCCCTGTGGCATGCACACTGCCGAGGAAAGACAAATATGAACAAAGTGGGGCTTTCAGTTCCCCTATCTTTGCAAGATCTTTTCTTTAAGCCTTACAGAGTTCTTTTAGTAATGAGCCTCTGCCAACACAGGCTCAGCTGCAAAGCCATCCAGGGCAGAGGCAGAGCTGAGCAGAAAGCAGGGCAGGAGAGGGATGGTCAGGAGAGCTCTGCAGGTGATGCTTTGGCCAGGGACTGGGCAGGGGGACAGACGGACACAAGCTGTGCCCAGTGTGGAAGCTGCCTCCCGTGTGGCTGAGGCTCTCTCTGGCCAGTGTGCCAAGCTGCAAGGAGCAGCCAGCTCTGTGCCTGTGCTGAGGGAAGGGAGAGACTGGGAACCTTGTCCTGGGCCCAGGTGGAGGCAGTGGGAAGAAGCTCAGGGGACTGGTTAAGTTCAGCCTAACGTGTTAAGATGGACTGATCAAGCAAAATTATATTACCCAGCACTACTTCTTTCTTGGTTACCAATACTGTCAGTTAACAGCATAAGCTTAATTTATAAAGTGTATTTTTATTCTACTGCTCTGTTTCATTTGTCTATAAATATTCCACAGTCTTAAATAAATGCCATCATAAACTGGTGCGCTTCTCTAAAAACACAGCATTATTAGGGACCAATCCTGATCCCTTGTCCCTAAAAGCATCTCTTGCTCCGAGAGTGTAGGTAAGAAGCAAGGTACCAAACATGCATCAGATTTAAAGAGCAAGAGTTCAGTTCACAGTGGGACAGCTCACTGAAATGGCAGAGCTATAGGTTACAACAAGTCTAGGCAGGCTAGTGCCTGGCTGGCAAAGTGCTCCAGGAGTGGTGGGTCTGCTCAGCATCAGGGCCATGAGATCAAAGAGCACAGGGGTTGGCACCAGCTGCTCTTATTTTTAGGGTTCTGAGTCAGTGTAGCCTCGAAAGATAAGGGCTGGTTGGTTTGCCATTGACAGCTGCAGGTTCCTGGTGGAAGAGATGGCTGTTTCCCATGGAGAGGGGCTGCTCCCCTTGGGCAGGGCCTGTCCTGCCAGGGCTGCAGCTTGTTTTGTGTCCAGAGTAAAGCAGCTAAGAGAGGCATCAGCTCTCCTGCCTTCCAGCACACCTCTGGTGCTTGGATTGCTGGTGCTGGTTTTGCAGAAAGGTGGGAACTGGCTTCTGACACCCATCTGCAACTCCCTGATGTATTTTTCCTTTCAGAAGTGTATTTTTCATAAATCTTAGATTTTTAGAGACGGCAGCATAAAGTTTGATTTCTATTCAGCAACTTTCTTTGTGACCTTCTTCCTTGCTCCATTGAGCTTGAAAGCCAATTGGCTTTCCCCACGGTGGATGCATGGGGCAGCAGGAGGGCTCTGGACCTGGGGGCCAGCAGCAGGAGCAGCCATTCCCTGCTGGCAGCCAGCAGCCACCTCTGCCAGGACAGCAGGGAAAGGAAGGAGCTGTGTGCCCTGGCACGGCGTGCATTAGAAATGAATGGCACTGAGGGAAAATTCCCTGGGAAAGGTGTTTGCACAAAACACCTAGAAGCCTTTCACGCATTTTTTGAGGTGGGGACAGGAAGGCATTGGGGAAAAAACTGTGGGTTGGAAATGTATTTCCAACTATTTTTAAAGTAAACAGATTCCTTTTGAAGTTATAGGTTTGTTGCATAAATTGTGAATTTGACAGAGTAAGTGGTGGGATGTTATGGTAATTACTAATGTCCCTTGAATATTTGGTTAACCACTATATATAATCCCAAATGCAGTAGCCTTTCCAGGGAGAATTTAGATCTTCCCTTCGGGCAGGATTAACTGATACTCTCTTGTTTCAGCAACTTTTCAATTATTTGATTCTAGCACAAGGAGGAAAAAGGTGTCCTTTTGACATCTGACTTTTAAAAACAAGTTCCATCCTGTACTTGTGTGTGGTGAACTGTGAGGTGACTGCCTGGGTACTGGGAAGGAGGGGTGGGAAAATTGCCCTAACTAAAGACCCCCAGCTCTGCTGCAGAAATTGATTTGACTTCTTTCCTCCCTAGATCCAGACACAGAAAACCTGTTGCTGCAATGCTGACCTCTGTGTTTCAGGTCAGATTTTTGCCGAGATATTAACACTTGAGAAGATGCCCATCCCTAACCTCCTTCTCCTAATGGCAACCAAAACATACCCACCCTGTCTCCACAGTTTTTCTTCCACCTGTTATTTTATTTTCATCCTCCTTCTCAGTTTTTCCTAAGGAAGTCCCACTTGAGTCGGCACCAGGGTGTGTAGGCTCAAGGCAGAAAGGTGATCTGCTCTTCCTAAGCTCAGTTTTCTCTGTGGGAAATAACATATCCTTGGGCTATCACCCTTGCTTTACGAATTTAAAATACTGCTTGAAGATACAAGTGTATACGCTTAGGTAATTGCCTAAATCAGAATTTTTCTTTGTTGTATTAAAACACAGAGAGAGACCTATGCTTTCAGGGGAGTTTCTAGTCTGGGTCACTTGCCTAGGCTGGGTCTCTAAATGATATCAGTATCTCTCTGCTTAGCTTTATGCCATGCTTTTATAAATTTTATTTGTATCCAGTTGTTACTATTCATTTTCAGCCCATTTGCTGCCTGGTTGGGATACTCATTTTGTTCTTCATTACTGAGACAATAAATGTCTCTCAATACTCAGGTCACAGCTCCCCCATGGCGTGACTTGTGTGGACTTGGAGCACTCTTCCCGCATGGGCTCACTCATCTTCCATCCACAGCCATTTCTTCCCTTGTTTTCCATCCTCGTGACAGCTTGTCTCATAAATTCATTCAAGCATCACTGGCACATCTCCTCACTACTGCTCTAATACCAGAGGAGAAAACATGTCTGTGATGCCTTGATTTTCAGGACATTAACTGCAAATAAAATAGCACATTGCAGCCANTAGGTAATTGCCTAAATCAGAATTTTTCTTTGTTGTATTAAAACACAGAGAGAGACCTATGCTTTCAGGGGAGTTTCTAGTCTGGGTCACTTGCCTAGGCTGGGTCTCTAAACGATATCAGTATCTCTCTACTTAGCTTTATGGCATGCTTTTATAAATTTTGTTTGTATCCAGTTGTTGCTCTTCATTTTCAGCCCATTTGCTACCTGGTTGGAATACTCATTTTGTTCTTCATTACTGAGACAATAAATGTCTCTCAATACTCAGGTCACAGCTCCCCCATGGCGTGACTTGTGTGGACTTGGAGCACTCTTCCCGCATGGGCTCACTCATCTTCCATCCACAGCCATTTCTTCCCTTGTTTTCCATCCTCGTGACAGCTTGTCTCATAAATTCATTCAGGCATCACTGGCACATCTCCTCACTACTGCTCTAATACCAGAGGAGAAAACATGTCTGTGATGCCTTGATTTTCAGGACATTAACTGCAAATAAAATAGCACATTGCAGCCACTTGCCAAGAGAAATCCTTATAAGCAAGTTAAAATAAGATCTGACTCATTGGAGTACAATTTGAAGCTTAAGAAAATGTCATCTGTAAGGCTTTGCACTCTTCTGTATAAAATAAACCTGGGTCTAATTTCAAAAAAAATTACTTTAAATAAAAATTAAATACATATTTCACTAGGGATAGACCATTTCATAATCTGCAGAGGCTACAGGCTCAAGCCTTAACAAGTTCAAATGTAGAAACTATGACAATAGCTTTGATGTCTTTTTGGGTGTAGAAACAGGGAAACAGTACAATGTGAGGAATTTCAGCATTTAGATATCTGCAACAGAAATCTGGTTGTCCAAATATTCTAAAATGTGGCTAATTTCTTGTTTCATTTTCCATCTTCACATGCTCACTTGAAGGCTTTCAGCACATGCTTTTTAAATGGTTTAAGAGGCAGTCAGCTGACATGATACATAATTCTAATCACACTCTGCAAAATAAACTGGGCATAGGAATAGTGTCACTCCTAATCAGCATGAGTAAACATTTGTCAACTACTATATACAAGTATTGCCAAATCAATTCATTTTCATATTATTTGGATATAGAAACAGCCTTCCCTTTGGTAAATGGGTAGTGCCCAGAAATTTGCTATGTGTTTTCAAAGAAATTCTCTGTTTGGAGGTGGCACAAGTTTCCTGGCCAGAGAGCTTAATACTGCAAATTTAAACATGACCAAGAGTGGAGTTTTTCTGACAGAAGAGAGGATGAAGAGCCTGAGGATGGGGGACCATGGTGGCCACTAGCTGATGTGGTCAGCTGGGAGAAGTGTTTGGTTCCTCTTCAGCCTTGCCCCGTGTTCAGGAACCTGTCCTGTCTCCCCAGCTGGCTCCTTTGGCAGCAGGCAAGCACCCAGGGAAAGAGTGAAGTCATATTGCAATGTGACTAAAGCTGAAGTGAACAAGGGGGCACTACTGTGTTTGCATTGCGAGCAGGCTGGCGAGAGGGAGTTTGAGGAGGGATTTAAAAGACAAGATGCGATAAACTGAGCGGAATTAGCAAAACTTCCTTATGGAGAGGTGGTACAGAAGAAAGAGAAGAGAACATCAGTCTGGGTGAGCCTGGAAGGAGCACCAGGGGTGTGTGTATATCAGAGATGGTATTAGAGTATGGTGAGGCCAGAGCTGGATTTTCAAAGGAGAAGCAAGAAGTAGATCTGAAGATGGTAAAAGCATTTACACTGAGGCCAGAGGGACCTAGGGCAGCTCCCACTGACCTTGGGCTTACTCTGAGAAGCCCAAACCTGATGGAGGTTGGATGAATCACGAGGAGCTGTGGCTTTGTGGGATCCCAGAGTTGGCCAAGTGGAAAAGAAACATTACATGATTCTAGCACAAGCCAGAGCCGGGGTGGCCCAGAGCCAGGGTGGCAGAAGTGGTGCCATTTTGCAGGTGTGACCAGGTCAGCCCAGACTTTTCAGTAGCATTGTACAGAAATATTGGAGCCTAGACATGTTTTGGGAGGACAAAAAGGGCAAGGAAATGGAGAAGTGGAAGTTACCCAAATCAGAGAGCTTGAATGGAAGGGAGGTGGTGAGACTACTGGCATGAATGGAAAGGAAGAAGAGGCTTAGGAGGCAGGTGAGCCAGAGTGCAGTACAGGGCACAGATGCTTCCCACTACTCCTTGCATGAGCTTGGAGAACTTTGGTGTCTGTCTGTCATCCCACAGCCTTTCATCAACCCCAATCAGAGTCATACATCTTAAAATATATTATGGCTCTTGTATAAAAGTAACTCCATGCTACTCTTTCTATATATTTCTAACTCATTTTCATGAAAATAGCAGCTTTGAGTGAGTACTGGCATTTAGGCACATGTGTAAGGGAGTTGGTCTCTACTAAACAGATGTACACAAGCCCAGCTGTGAAGGTGCTATGATATTCAGAACAGACATCAGTGCTATTTAAGACAATCCAGTCTTAAGACAACCCAGCCACTGTGCTCACAGCCCTTTCCCAAAGTATGCTGGATGCTCAAATGTTATGATTAGTCAACAGAAAATAATGCAACAATTTCTAAGCAGATCTTGATTCTTGGTTGAGTGAAGGAAGTTAATTTGCATTTAAATACCCTTAAGCCCCTGAAAGAGTTTGAGTTTTTCATTATCTTTGGAAAACAGCTTGTGCTTCTTTTCTAGACCTCAAATGTTTTTCTCTTATTTGCAACCAGCCCTTGTTTCTCTGCAAGTCTTCTCATCCATGAGCTGGTCCTTTGCATGCCACTTCTTTCTGAAGATGGCTACCTGTAGACAGAAGTCCACACATTCTCAAATTCAGCTGTGTCAGGCATTTCTGTAAACTTCTTCCCCAAGCTATGGTATGTGAAAAATATCATAGGTTTTCCAAGACCTTTCCAAGACCACCTTCACTTGAAAACATTTTCTTGTTTTGGTACTGCTTGTTGTAGAAGGCAGAGCGACGGTTTATGGGTGGGGTGTTTATCCTGGTGGGTCCTTTGTGATACCTCACTGAAAACTGCTGCTTGCGTTTGCCAGGATGATTCTGTGTTAACAGTTTTTATTATGAAAAGCATAGCTGACCTTTAAAGTCCAAAGGCCATATTTATGAATGACTCAGCCTGCTCTCAGTGTGGCTGAAGATTAATAGTACGCAAACAAAAGCCAAAGCAGACTTCTCCCATGTAACTTTTTGAGAAAGCAGTATTTGCCTCTGGCATTCACCATGGGAGCTTTCCCTTTGTATGCAAGAGGAAAATTGGGCAGGCTACAATAAAAGGCATTGTTGGTCCCAGCATGCAAAGAATGATGATCCAAGAACTGAAATAATAGAAAAGTGTTGGGAGGGAATTTATTTCACAAACATATCAAGATAGCTTCAGGCTTACTCAAGTTTTGATTCAAGCTTTTCATTCTTCTTAAATTCTATTCAGGCCAAAATGGATTAAATAGTTGCTAATCTTCAATCATTCAGCATTTGCCTGGGATCAGGGTTTGAAGATGGCGTTGGCATCCCGACATTTCAGCCTCCGGTTCCTTAATGACAGTAAGCCCCAGGGAATCTCAGAGTATGTACTCTTGCACTATGATTAGGGTCTCTCTCCTCAAATTCCATTGTGAAGGTCTCTGCAGGAAGGACCTTCTTGCTTTGTGTCCTGGAGAGTATTGTCACAATAGTCAGCAAGTATGATCAATATTGCACCTAAAATGTTCATAAGAGGTTATAAGCTATCGTTTTTTATGGAGCTGGTTGCCAGACCCAAATATTGCCTGAAAGCAGTGCTTACAAATCATTGCAAATAGGAGAAGAAAACTGGTCTTGCTGTGACATATCTAGACAGAAGCTGCCAGCCCTAGACTTTAAAAAAAGAAAAATTAAAATTTTGTCCTTTGGCATGCTAGCCCTATTGGGATATTGTCCACTTGAACTGGCAACAAAACAAGAATAGTAATAATAAAATATTCCTATATAGACATTATTAATTCTTTTCCCTAAACCTTTTTTTTTTCCTTTTAAAAATAAAGTCTCCTAAAAAGTTCAGAACATGTCTTTTTCCTTCCCTCTTCCTCCTCATCCCTGCTGGAAAATCCCTAGGAGCTAATGTCAGTTAAGAATTTGCAGTAGCAGCTAAATGTAAAAATGATGTAATTTATGTCCTGTGGCCCTATCAAATATAACTACAAACCATGTTCACAGCACTGCAAATTACACAGCACTTCACCAGTGTGGGAGATGGCACTTTGCCTATTGTGATAGACGATCCCACACCTAGAACTGACTGGCAGCTTTCATAAAATAGCAGGGCATTCCTTTGGTGCTTAACTGATGAAGGACAGATGGTCTTTTTCTCTTTCAAGGAGGATTCCCATCAGGCTTTATTTGCAATGGTTTATGTGCACATGAATTATTTGTATTTAAAGAGAATTAGTATGGCATTTATTGGTGAACTATAACACATTGAGATGAAGTGAAATTTTTAACTACTTTTTGCATCAACAGTAGTACTGGCTGTTCAATATTTTTTCTTTCTCTAATAGTGGAGACCATTTTCATTAGCTATAAGGTGCCCCTGTGCTTCTCTGGCAGAATAAATTCATTTATGCCTGCCTTTAGGCCCTCTCTGCCCTTCCAGAGCACTGCACCAGAGGCTGAGAGTAAATGACAACCAAAATGCTACTAAAGAGACCAACTTTTACATAATACAAGCTAATACTTTTTAATGTTCACAATTCTCTTTTTAACCTTCCTCTTCCTTAGATGTAAATTAAAATGTTATGGATGGCTCAAGGGGACTGATGGATTCCCTCTGGCCCTTTCTTTTCTCCCTTGATGTTTCCCATAACTTAGTTGTTACATGGTGAATATTGTTGAACCCTGTTCAACTAGTCTTATTTAATATAATCTAACCATTTTGTGCATAAACAAAGTGATTTATACAACAGAATGCTTTGGGCAATGTGGTCTGGAGCTGTTGGGCTGACTGGAATGCTATATTACCCTTGGGTTTTTAGAGCTTTTTAGACCCCTTGCTCTTGGATCCATGGGTACTAAATAGGTTTTCCCAATTTAATTCATAATAAAATGTTAATCATTATGATAAAATAAGAGGCCTAAGATTTAGTGGATCTTTTCGTTAGCACATTTTGCACAGCTTCACTAATTGCATTAGATTCAGACCCGATTTATGGAAAACTTCTAGAAAAAAAAGTATATTTTGGTCAAGGATAATTAAGAGAAATTCCTGGAAACTGTTTGCACTGCTCAAACTCAGCTGTCCGTTAGCTACTTTTATTTATACAGCTCCAGAAACATGCCAGGAAAATTAAAGTAATTACGAAATTCTATGAGAAATTTTTGCTATATTGTTCCATATAATGGAAGTAAAATCTGCTCTTTCCTCAGAATCCAGACCTGCCTCAGTTCACAAAGGACGGATGAACGCTGTTATTACAGAATACATAAAAGACTGGGCTTCATTTCCAAGAGAATCAGAGAAGTCCATCAAAATGGAAGCAGTCTCCTCTGCCTTTGGCACCCTCGCTGTGCCAGTGCCTGCCGGGACAGCCAAGTCCTGGTCATGCAGGGAGCACCCAAAGCAGCACCCGTGGGTGCTCTGCCCATGCCCTGCACCCACCACCTTGGACACAGCCCAGATGTGGCCACCAATGTGCTCTGGGAGATGGCTGGGGAGGATGTGGGGAAGCTCAGTATGAGGAGAAGAAACAAATGGCCAATGAACGAGTAGTCAGGAGGGCAGTGATGAATGGGAAGCGCCCTGAGTAAGGGAGGGTGGGCTGGGAAATTCGGTGGGAGATGAAAAACACTGAAAATCGGGTGGATGAGGGCAAGCACTTCCTGGAAGGGCCTTGTGAAAATCGCTGTGTGGCACATGGGCTGGTGGCCACCACAGAGCATCTTTGGGCTTTGGGAGGATCGCTCACTGGTGGGGCCGGGTGCAAGCAGGGATTCGTTTGGGGGCTTTGTGTTTAAAATATACATCAGTGCTAGCAACAGCAGGAGGTCTGACTGTAATGAGCTTAATGAATGTGGCACAAGGGATGTTTCAGGTAAAAGGAGAAATGTGGGATTTCTTATTTGTGTAATTAGGACACTTGGCAGCTGGATAAGCTTTAATTGCCATCCAAAGCTCCTGATCTTGCCAAAGAAAGGAGAGTGTGAAGAGAGCTATTGATTTCCATCTGGACAAACAATTTACTTTTTAGTGCTCATCAGCCTGATGTGTATCTTCATTCCCTGTCACTGCTGTGTGCAAGCTAAAGCTGCTTTCATCGGCAGATTTCAGGTGGGATTTGAGCTGAATATGTGGTTAGAATTGCAAGGCGTTAATGGTAAAACCTGACTCACTCACCACATTGGCAGTGCACAATGTGCTGTTAGTTTTGAAAAATCTCCATCTATCTAGGTCCTTATATAAAGTGTCTCTTTGCTGTGATGTCCAGTTGCCTCCCAAAAATAAAATGGGCACAGAAAGAGCCTTCTCTCTGTGCTCAATAGGAGAAAGTTAATATTGATTTTTATATGATGCATGTTTGCTTATAAATGTGGTGTTATTGAGCAGAGGATTAGATCAAAGAAGTGGATTTTGCATTTCACTTTGAAGACACAGATGTCCATAGTCAATGTGATCACTTTTGGGGGAGGCTTCTAAATTTCATGGGCTAAATGCCACATTTTTTTCCTGTCCTTGACAGTCTCATTGTTCCAGGGACATGTAGCTGGTGAAGGTCGTGACCTTGAAAGAGAGACACAAAGAGAAAACTATTATGTAGGGACAAATGTAGTAATGTCACTAGGAAAAAAATAAATGGGATATTTTGGAAGGAAAGGTTGAGGAGAGAGGAGGTAGAATTATTTTTGCAAAGCAATCAAAAAACCCACACTTGCTGCAGTTCACGATATGCAAATAGCATCATTAGGCACAAACATTTTTATACAACTACTCGATCTAACATTGTGCATGTAATGGAGATTCGTGTGCCCCTGCAGGGTAGATATTCATGCAGCACCTCTCACATGAAGACAGGCTGAGAGAGCTGAGGTTGTTCAGCCTGCAGAAGGAAAGGGGACCTAGAAAAAAGAGACAGAGCAACCCTTTACATAGGCAAGATAGAGGGCAAAAAGGAGTAGTTTTAAGCTAAAAAAGGAGAGATTTAGATTAGATGTTTGGAAGAAATTCTTTACTGAAGGATGGTCAGTCTCTGGAACTGGTCGTGCAGAGCAGTTGTGGATGCCCATCCTTGGAAGTGTTTAAAGTTGGATAGGGCTTTGAGCAGGTGTCCCTGCTGAGGGCAGAGGAGTTGGAACTAGAGGATTTTTAAGGTCTCTTCCAGCCGAGGATCTTCTAGGTCCCTTTCTATGAATCTGTGGAATGTCTAACACAGATTAATGTGGTAATTGACTGGTCATATCTTGATTTTTTTTTTCTTTCTTTAAGAAAGATTTAACTTGATGTGTAGGGGGAAAAAAAATCCAATGCAAATAGGGCCTATTGGAAAGAGTGATTTATTTCCTGTTGACTTTAGTAACTAATCCCATTAAAGTATGTGTACTTCTTCACATAAAAGCAAGCCTTTTATGTGAACAAGAGAACAGAGATAAAAATGGTGAGTTTTAGATTCATATTTGCCAAACTTAAAATAGGAAAACTACATATTTTCGGTTGGTTGGTTAGACCTTGAATTATGTCTTGCATATTAGAATAATGTAGAATCATGATGTTACTTTTGTGTGTGTTTATATACATCCCTTTCTAATCAGAAGGTGACAATATACACAGCAAAAGTCATCTCGTACCTCACATAGCTGTTAAAATACAACAGTTATTGACATATCCCCTTTGCTATTCAGCGTTGGGTTACAGTCTCATTTTATACACAGCAGTTCTACTGTTGGGTACAAAATGCTTCCCACATGACACTGTCTTATCATCTTCACTGTTTCTGGAGAGATTTTGAGAAATGACTCATGGTATGGTATGTCCTACTTAGGATACTTCAGATGTTGCTTTTTCCAAGGTGCTTCCCCAAGCCTTTGACTTTCAAGTCCTGAAAGAAGCCTACTCAGAAGCAGAAGCACCTGAAACTGTTGATTATCTTTAAAAATGTGTCTTTCTCCTGTGAAAAATAAATGAAAGAATACTTTTCCCTGTGCTATTAAAAAGCTGGTTTATGTTATTTGTAACTGGAAAGAATAAGTACATAGTTCCATTCCTGCTGTTAATGTATCTGTTAAAATGAGCAGATAATTATATTTTAGATCTAACTATCCATACTCTAAAACTATGATCATAATCATTAAATAATTATATTTTATCTAGAGGCACAATAAAATTTCTTCCATACCTACTTACTGTACTTATTGCCATACTGTATTTCTTCCCTGATCCTGAAAGGAATAAGAATATGAGCATTTTGAGGCACTAGTCTATATGTATTTATAGCAGTAAGGAGGTGAACTGCCAAAATGCATGAAATTTTCTGTAACAGCTCTCAGAGAAATCAGTGAGCGGTCTCTGCTTTCAGTGCTGATTTTGTCTTTGCAGTTATATTGTAAAAGGCATAACTGGTTCTCTTCATTTGATTTCACAAATACCTTTCAAACAGAACTGAATTTATGTGGTCAGCAAAGTTACTGGCAGATATATTCACTATGCGAACTGACTTCTCCTAGCAGTTTATTGAGACAACACTCATTCCTTTCCACTAATGTGGTTGGCAGTATTTGTATGTCTACGTAAAATTAAAGCAGTTGGATTTCCACAAAATATTAAGTTGCTATCAAATGTAGAAGGACAGAGAAATCTAAATATCAGCATATCAGACAGAAGTGTAAGTCCCGGTGCAGAACACCTGCAGCACATAGCAAACAGTAATTTACAGGTCATCATAAGTCATCAGGATTTCAGGGGAAAAAAAGAGTCATAGACATCAGTTTCAAGACAGCACAGGAAAAGGTGATTGAGATTTTTTACTGGTGTAACTAGACATAGGTCCCTGGAGCTGAATACAGGCGTGTTTCCATGGAACTAAGAGGAAGGAGCTGATTTTGGGTAGAATTCTTCCTAACTAAGTGAAAGGATAGGAGGGTTTGTATTATGTATAGAAGGTTGCTATTGATTTTAACAGGAGTAAATCAGTTTAATCTACCTTTTTGTCTTTGTGGTTTGACTATGCTGAGGCAGAAATCTTTATTTTGAGTGTACCGATTGGTGGTAGAATTCAGATGGACCCTGTGAAACCTGAGCCCTGGGCTAAGAGCAAGTTCATGAAGGTCGACAGGGAGAACTGCAAAGATTTGTGAATGGGTAGACATGTACACAATAGGAATAAACCAGGACCCCTGCAGAAAAGTATTTGAGGGTTACTGTGGGCTTCAGGTTCAAAACGTGCAAATATGCAAATAGTGTATTGGGCTGCACCAGGATGATCATGGCCAGAAAACTGAGAGAAATTATTATCCCCCTCTACTTGATTCTGGTGAGGTCATATCTGGGGTACTGTGTCCAGTCTGAGGCTGCACCGTGAAGAGAGAGATTGAGAAACTGGAGACTGCCCTGCAGAAAACGACCATAATAATTAGGGATCTGAAACATGTGGCATGGAAAGAGATTAAGGGAGCTAGGCTTATTTGGTTGGGAAATTAAAAGGCTAAAAAAGGAACTAGAAGCAATCCATGGGTACTTGAAATACAGTTAAAAACACAATGGAGACAAATTTTTCTCAATAGATATAGAGGGTAAATCAGGCAGAAATTGTGCTTTGAGAGGTTCAAATTGGACATCATGAAAAAAGCTTTTGCACTACAAGGATACATGATTCATATACCAAATAGACAGAGATAGGCTCTGGTCTTTTTACTGACGTTTGGAAAACAGACCTTAAAGCCCACAGATGCTTCAGTTCAGCATCCCCTCAGAATTAAATGTTAGATGGTATCAAGGGTACAGGTTTATCTTCTGAAGGCAGTGCCCTGCAGATTTATCTGCTGCAGGCAGCATCCTCTGTGCTGCCTCCGATCTCTGTCATGTGCAGTGGCACTGCTTGTCAGTGAAATTGCAGGGAGTAGTTTTGCCCCTCTCTGAACTGCACTTCAAGTGCACCATTTCTCCATTCTGTTTCAGCTGGTGAGTTTGAGGTATCTAGAAACCTCTTGGTTAAGTGATAAGGAACAGCAGTTCAAATGAAACAGGCTGATCATTGATCACCCATTGCCTCTTTAAGCCTTCCAACTGGTGTCATTCCCTGTATATTACCTGCTTCCTACAGAAGCACCTACCCATTGTGCCCCCATGGTGGGGCAAACAGCTATTAAACATTCCCCTTTGAAGAAGACAAGATCATTTCATTCCTGTTCTGTGACAAATTATAGCAAGAGTTATCACCACTAACTGGATATACTAACGCTGTAGCTGATCCGTGTATCCTTCATGGTTCTATAACTTCTTAACTTGGACACTTAGGACAGCACATTAATAAACTTGGTAGAAAAGCTTATTGAAAATCTTTTGCTTTCTTAGTTTGAGTTGTGATGTATTAATCTTCTTGTTTGTCTCTAGCACTAATCTCAGTGCTAAGGAAGCTGGCAAAAGAACTCCTTGCTCTTTGCAGGAACACAAAGAAAACCACGAAGTTGTGGCTCATGTGCATACATATAAATATATAAATGTATATGTACAAATATTCTGTTTCATGTGGATATAAAAGCTAATTCCACTTTAACAAGTTTCATGTAAATATAAAGCTTTATAGTTGCATTTGCAAGTTACTGACCAAGTCAACACCAAAAATGTATAAAGCTTGTATATTTCAAGGCAAAAAATGCCTAACTGATAAGAAAGGCAGTGAATTAATTCTCAGGCAGCTGGCTCCTGGAAGGAATGATAAATGCAAACCATGAAAAGCAAGAAGTGCTACAGCCAAATGTCCCTGCCTCTTACTGCTGAGCTTGCGAGGGCTTTGCAGGCAGTGCTAGAGAAGAACAGCCTGCCACACCTGCAGGGTGCTGCCAGCTGCTCTGCTGGCTCTACAGCATGGAAATGGACGCTTAGGATAAACATTAAAAGGCAACTTAAGTTACATTGCAAAGGGCTTGGGTCCTTTCAAAAATATTAACTTGCATCCATCAGCATCTCTAAGCTTTTGCTTTTTTAGGCAATCAAGACATAGTTTTGATGGTAAATATGAAGGGAAGGAAAGAACATAGCACGTGCATTTTTTCTCTTGTGTCAATGCTGCCCAGTTTCACAGCCATGATTTACCAAAGGCTTTATCCCACCCTTCCTTCAGGAAGTCCCACAGTGAGCACCTACAGCACCTCACAGCAGCTGGTTTTGGATTCATGAGACCCATTGAACAGTAGCTGCATAAGTGTAATGGCATTAACCATTCCCCCTTCTACAGCTAGAGCTGATGCTTTCTTGCCAAGCTTATAAAATAGCATTCTTTATTAAAAATGCTGTCTGATAGCAGAGATCATTTTATTGTTGTTTTGCAGTCACAACAAGAACCATTTGCAAGGCACTTATCCTAGCTCTGTCTCCTCCTTCTCTTAGCTGGAGTAGCATTTCTGGCATGTTTCTGGGAAGTCTGTCCATCAGGGACACAAATGGTGCATTTCTATAATTTTCTGTAAGAGATATGTTAATTTGTGTAATTCAGCATAAATTTCCACGGACTACTAAACTCATTTTTTCATCTTGGTCATACCTGTGGTACCTAACCCATGATTTTTTTTTAAATTCAACTACTGACTTTTCTCCTGATAGAAAGAAGGGTAAAAGTGCCGATAAGGCATGGTGAAGGTGAGGAGATAGGAGCAGAGAAAGTAAACAGTCAGAATCTCACAGCTCTTGCCTCAGCGATCTGTTTGCTCAGGCAAGTAAATCCAGAAGTTGATTCTAGTTGCACACAATAACTGCAAGCTATTGTAACAAAACACGTGGGAAGACTACAAATGTGAGGAATGCCCTGTGCCTCGGCGTGTTGTGCAGGCTGCTTGGTGCACTGTGTCACAGCAGCAATGCCGCCAAAGCTGACTTGCAAAGAATCACCCTTTGACAGCTTTGTCTCCCCATAACTGCGTAGCTGTCAGCTCATGGGAATTCCTCCTTCTCTGCAGGATGCAAAATGCCAGCTGAGGAAACGCCCAGATCATTATCCCATAGCAGACAAAACAAATGTTGTGTTTACTTGAACCAGCTGTCAGAATTTATCTGACCCTGGTAAGACTGAGATAGCATGGGTTTAAGTCAGGCAAGGGAAAATGTTGCTCCCCAGAAGAACTTCTCTATAGGGTGGCAGATGCACTGTTGATTTATGCCATGCAGAAGAAGCTGGTCTCTTCTTCCAGAAGTGATCTGTTATGTAAAGAATAAGTGATGAACAAAATCTGTTCAGCATTTGGAAATAAAGATGCCTCAATCTCCTCCAGGTCGCCAATAAAGGCGACATTTGGAAATTCGTAAAATGTAAAAGCACTTGGGAGCTTGTCCATGCAGTAGGGTGAAGTGAAGTGACTTGTTGCCTGCCCAATGTCTTCAGCTCCTCTAAATGAGCCCAGACACTTAAGTATTCAGTAGAAATAGTGCCTCACTGAGTCACTGTGGATTTTTACTTTACAGTAGAAGAGCAGAAAGAGAAAACTTCTGACAACTGTCTGGGTGAAAACCCCTTTGAGTCGCTGTTTGTGTACCTAAGGAATGATTAAAGCAACATTCTTCTCTTCTATGGCTGTGAGTAAGCCCTGATCACATACCTCTTCTAAGAGAATGATCCACTGATCATAATGGGAGCTTTTCCAGCAGATTAGTGTTAATAATGGCATTTGGCTGTGCAGTAGATTCAGTTTTCTCTCGAGCTGAAGAAATCACTTAAACTTGTATTCCTTTTCAAAAGTGAAATTCAGTGTCTCTCCATCTTTCTGGTTCAGATTCCCTTTGTCATAGTGGGATGTGCCATTCAGTTGCTGTCTTGTCCCAGCTTTTCACTCTCTGGAGTTTCAAGTGGCATTTCATTAATAGTGTGAGAGACGTCCATTAAGGTTTTAGGGACAGTGGTGATGTTCCAGCACTTGCAAGCGATGGGAAATGTTTTCAAAATTTGCAGCTGCCTATCATGCCTGAGCAATTGCCTGTGTGGTATGCAATTGTATTCAGCGGTGATCCAAATTCTCCTTTGTCACGGTCACACAAACTGTTCAACAGCAGTGGCCATCTCTGACCTTCAGTGACCCATGTAAAGGTTGAGCATTTGCTCCTTGGCATGTTAAGACTCCTCATTACATAGCTGTTTTCACTAAAACAATAGTATCCAGTGTAAAAATAATAACTGAACCACAGGACTGGAAGGGACCTCTCCTTACCCATCCTTTTTTCCCATCTCTGGCTTTCTGCTTCTAGCAGATGTTTCTTCTTAAAAACACCTGGTATAGAGGCTGCACATCTTTACCACACAATCTTTTTCTCTGCTCTTTATTGTTAGAAAGTTTCCTGTACTTTTCCTTGATACAATTTAAGTCCGTTGCTTGCCTCCTACCTTGTGGAAATTACTGCCTTCATCTTTGTGGTATTTTTTCACATAGCTGCAGATTATTCTCAAGTTGTGGCTATGAAAAAAATAAATGTTCTTGATATGCTACTATTTTATTTTTTGTTAAATGTATAAAATTTCACTCTGAGTATCAGTATTTTTCTGTCATAACTTTTAAACCATGTCTCCTGTTTCAATATCTATTCCTTTCTCCGAAAGCAGATGCACTGTTCACATATGTACCCTCAAGTACACTTTGCAAAGCAATTTTCTTCTTCCTGTCACTGCCAGCAGATGACTCTGTGCAGTGTCAGTCACAAAACACCTGGATTTGCATCCTTCTCTGTATGAAGCATTTTCTTCTTTCCAAATATAGCCTTTTGTGATACTGCTTAAGCAGTCTGCAGTCCATATTCTGTTAGGAGCATAGTTTTCACTGTTCTGCATGACTTCCATAGTGTGACATAGCTTTTTTCTTTGCTGGGGGCAGCTTTGCTCTTTAACACTAGTCTCTCCAGCAGGACATAGTTACAGGAAAATACTAGATATTCAACAAGGTAGACAATATTTAAATACTATCTTGATGCCTGTAGCTGACCTATTTTGCATTACTGCATATGATGAATTTTAACGACTCCCATAAGACTATGTGAACACATTCTATTTTGTAACATTAATTTGCGAGTAAACTGATATTTTGATAATCTTATTATAAATATGCACAATATCACTCTGGGTACATCTGTTCCTAAATTGTTAATGATGCCTTTCAATTCACCGTAAATAATAGAACAATAATCACAATCAGAAAACAGATCTTAATTTGTATTTAAACGGCACAGTTTTATACTTTTATAGGAATACAGATGACTTTTTTACTGTAGTCATTAGTTCCAGAACCTTGTTTAAACAGCTAATGGTATGTATTTCCAATACTCAACTTCCTCCAGCTTTGTCTCCCATAAAGGTATTGAGAAGCTGTCAGAAGTGATTCCTGACCAGCTCCCAGGGAGCAGCTGTGGCCACCTGAGCTGGGCTGGTGATTGTGCCTCTGGGGCAAGCCTCACTGTCCTAGAAAGTATGTCATGTGTGTATGAGATCACAGTGTAGCATCACCTCATTTCCTTCAATTTCAGTGAGATCTAAAAATTGGCATCGCTTACAAGTTCATAAGGTGATTGTGGATGTCAAAGAAATCTGTATTGACTATAGCTTTCCAATCCATTGGCTGCAGGAAAGCTATTTTCAATACCTTTTCTGATAGGAACCCTGGCAAGTTTTAAAATTACTGGATAGTAGAATTCTACTGGATAGTAGAACTTTTTCTTCTGGTTAAAATTAATGGTAACTAAAAGAAAACCAAACTGTGCCAATGGCCATATCCCAAAAATGTAATAAGTTCAAATAGGCTTTAACGATGGTGGAAGGATTATACGTTATGTCAGAGACAGTATAATACTACTTGTTGTGGTTTTTCAAGAATTTGAAATGTCCTACATGATAGCAACTCAATTACCTGTCTATTTGTTTAAGCAGAGTAATATTTGCACATTACTCAGCAAATGACAGTTATTCAAATAACTGCACCTTTGCACATTAAGTAAGAGCAGCTTTTACAGAATATTTGGAGAACGTGTGGAAAATGCAGTGAAAACCTAGTGAGCTGCCATTTTAGAAACATACTTTGGTATTTCCTTTGTGCTATTCATTAGCCATATTCCCAGATGCTGAACATCTGCAGATATCTGTGACAGCATGGCCAAGGCAGCTGCCTGGGTTTTGTGTGAGCCCCGAAGGGGGAACACAAAGCTGTGTGCTGGTGAGGGTCCCCTCCATGACCAGAGGGACACTTGAAAAAGCCTTGCCAGCAAAAGCAGAGCTGGAGGGAAAATTCATATTCCTTCTCTCTTCCTGTCCGCTCTGGTGAGAACAGACCTTGGAGATACTCGGGAGGTGTGGGAGCAGGAGCAGTGCAGCCGAGGACTGGTGCTGTGGATGTTGCCAATGGCTCAAGGTCTGGCACAATGCCTCATTTGCCTACTGCTTGGGAGACAGAGATGTGCTCGGGCAAGGACTGGCCCTCCTCCAGGACAACCCCCAGTCAGGGTAAAACCTGGGAAAATGAAACCGGGGGAGATGTTTGTTTAGAGGAAAGTGTGGGAAATCCTCATTGCTGCAGTCCCTGAGGCAGAGGTGGAGCAGTACACCGGTGTCCCTCCTACCCCACAGAGGTGGGAACCTTGAAGAGAGTAAAGGAGCGGGAGTAGGTGGACACGCTCTGCCAGTGAGTGCCCTGCAGAAAGCCACGACAGGAAATTCGGCTGGGCTTATTTCCTCGGGATTTGTATTTGGAACTGCCCTTGTCATGGCATATTCTTCCTTTGGTCACCCAGATGGACCAGCTGGCCTTCAGCTGTGCCACGAGGGAAGGGGTAGGCAGCGGCAAAGGGCTCTCAGGTGGCCAAGCCAACGCACTCTCGAACAGCACGGTCATCAACCTTCACTCCTTCCCACCCCATCTGGAATGGCTACAAGGAGGTGGCCGGGCGCGGGGGTTAGAAGGCTGTCGGCGCAGCTGTGCCTTTGCACACAGCCGCTGCGGTCGGCAGCCCCGCCGCCCCTCAGGCCACGCCGCGGGCCCGCCCGCACAGGTAAGCGGCGCCGCGCGGGGAGCGGCCAATGGCGCGGCCCNGCTGCTCACCCGCCCGGGCGCGCCCAGCCGCAGGAAGGAGGTGAGCTGGGGAGCGGAGCGGGGCGGGCCGGGGGGCGATGCCCGCGCAGGTGAGCTCGGGGTGGTCGTGCATCGGGCGTGTCCCCGGGCCCGCCCCAGCCCCCGGCGGGAGCGGCGGGGGGGGGGGGGGGGGG
>VZRF01001110.1:945420-1034759 GCA_013396875.1 Vireo altiloquus | reverse complement strand
GCCCGCCCCAGCCCCGGGCGGGAGCGGCGGGGCGGCGGGGATGGCTCTCCGAGCTCGGCGGGACCGGCCCCGCGCAGCGGCTCCAGCCCGGCATCCCGCCGCCGGCAGCCGAGCCCGCGGTGCGGCGGAGCCTGGCTGCACTGGGCACACTGGAGAGCGGTGCTCTGCTCCTGGAGACAAGTGGACGGACAGCGTAAACTATGACTCATCCATTCTGGGGCGTGCGGGCTCTCGCTCCGTGTCGGCTTGCCCAGTCGGTCCGGCGGAATGGGTTGCTGGCGGATTTTGCGGGTTCGTGACCGCGGTGCAGCCCTGCTCAGTCCACAAACCCCGTTTTCGGTACCCGTTCAACCCGAGCTCAGCCCCAGGCAGTGCATCGCTGGTACCTGCCAATACTGAACCTACTGGCCTGTGCACAAGTGCTGGTGTGTGTTTTGGTGTACTTGGTGTCAGCCTTAATGCCCTTGAACCTGATGTCGCCTTCCCTGTGCAACCGCTGCAGGCCCCCTGCATGTATGGGGGACGTAGGCCATCTCATAGGCGAGAGGTGTGAAGGATGTGCACCAGGAGCCTTATTTTAGATCTTCTTAGTACTTTTTTAATGTCCCCAGCCCATTCATAAACTAGTTCATCGGGCAGTGCATGCACTGAGGTGCCGCCCAGTTATCTCCTCAATGAGCAGTGACAGCTTGCCTTCCTTGTAAAAATCTTTTAACATAACCGTCCTCATGTCTCTTTCAGTTCCCGTCTTTGCTACCATAGTGCATCCTGAGATCCACAGACACGTGCTGTTGTGCCTGTAGGAAAGGCCACTAGTTCTTAATACAGCAGAAGCTCCTCTTGGCCATTGACAGCAATAGCTGAATTGCTTCCCTTGGTTTTGGTGTTTTTTACCTAGTGCCTTTCTCTTACCAATTGCAAAGTTTTCTGGAATTCTGCCCAACGATATAATATCTGAGACACTGCGTACATCTTGTTCAGATGTGCTTCTCGTGCATAACCATGTTACTCTTTGTAACACAGTAAAACGCTCTTTAGGGTGATAGCTCCAGAGTCAAGTGTTTACCACGTGCTGCTCTCAGAAGCAGCTGTTTCTCAGCCAGAATCCAAGTGAGTTTTCACTGGTCCTTCCCATAATGCGCTGGTATGTAGCTTTGTGAGTCCTGTGCCATTTCCCCTTCAGGAGAATGGATTTACTTCTTTCCACGAGTGACTTGTCCAGGCAGAGTCATTAACAAGAGTAGAGAAAGAGCTTTCAGGCATAATTTGAATATTAGTGTTCTTGAATGATAGAGCAATCCCTCCCTTGAATTTTCTGTGAAGTTAAAAAAAAATTGAACAAATATCCTTTTAAAGCTATAAGAATGCACAACACTGCAGTGTAGTGCTTGTCTGAACATTTAACTCTTATTCACAACAATTCTTCCTCCTGGTAACATCATTACAGCAGTGTCTTGTGGAAAGGAGGAGAAGGTGCTCATTTGTGCAGGATGCTACCTGCCTGTTCCTGGTCCCTCTCCCCTCCAAGGCATCCTCCCCTTCCCGGCATGGTGACTGTCAGTTGTGTTTAGCTGGTGTGCCTGTGTTGAGTAGTGACCAGGGTGTCTTATTGAAAACAGTGAAATGGCAAAGGCTTTAGAAAGCAGAAATGTACTCATGCCTATCCAGAGCTCTGCATGCCGTGGCAGAGGGCTTGGTGTTTGCCTTGGACATCTTGGCAAACATCTGTGGTAATGTCACTTTCATAGAGCTCCCCAGTAAGAGCTGCATCTTGTAGCTGCATAAGAGGCTATTTCCTATGATACCTAAAGCTTCTCTGCTCTTATTGCCTCCAGCTTTGGCTCTGGAGGTACCAGCCACAGGTGCTTAGGAAGTCCAGGCACTGAGGTATGGGACTCCAGAGGGAGCCCAGCACCTGCTCCTGACCTTCCTGCTAATCCCAGTGAGTGTCCTTTAGCAGCCTCCCAAGATACTTTTCTCAGGTTTATACCGAGTCTCCGGATTCCCCATTGAGATAGTTGCTGGAGTTGGGTGGCAAGTGATGTTGCTGCAGGGTCTGTTCTTCCATCTGCCCTGTCAAATGCCTTTATCGGCGACCTGGAGGAGACTGAGGCATCTTTATTGAGCTGTGAATGGCCCCAAACTGGGGCAAGGATGAGAAGTGACACTGAGGTCTAGGCTGTGCAGAGGGACCTCACCAGGCTGAAGAAAGGGGCTGACCCATGGAGACCTCATGGTTGAACAGGGACAAGTGCACAGTGCTGCCCCAGGAAAGGAAGGATCCTGCATCAGTTGGCTTGGTCACCCTGTTATGAAAGTGAACCAAGGCTGTTGTAGTGCCCTGTCATTTGTACTGGGTGACAGGGAAAGAGGGTGGATGCAGTCTACGTAAGCACCAGTTTCTCAAACTGCGATCTCTTATTCTTTTTATGTAACATAAGTGCAAATCCATGAATATTTTAGCAGTACAGTTGGCGTTTGCTTGGCTTAACCCAGTAAAGTCCAACTCCTGATCATGCACTCCTGACCTGAGCCTCCCTGTAAGGCAGGACTCAGCTGGACTTGTCTTACTGGTCTCTTAACTGTTAGATGTATTTTTGTACAGAGCAAGCAGGAGCAGTGGAGGAAGGAAAGGATGAGGAAAACAGGGTTGTAGGGTACCATTTCTGCAAATAATTAATAGAGGGAGGGTTTGTGTCCAAGAAATCTGCCAAAGAGGCATGTGGTAGGCTGGGCTCTGAAGCCTGGTCAAAAAGAGCCCAGGGGGCTGCTGAGGTGCATCCCAAAGACAACTGCCTGGTTGCATACACAGCTGGAGCAGTGCTGTTTCAGGTGTGTTGTGCCTTGTGATAAACTGTCTGCCAGATGCATGAACTGAGCAGTACTGTCTTCATCTCCTCTGTTTCATGCTACTGAAAACCTATAATGCAGTATTTAAGAGGGATACAGCTTTTTCTTTCACTGACTAGACTCTTTATTAAGAAGGCTTGTCACCAATTACAGTAACACGATGCAGTAGACAAATTTCTGCAGTACTTCGTAATAGCATTGATTGAGCTTTCAGGCTTTATAGATATTATTGCTTATCCCCACAGCAACATTGGATTCTTTACTGATTGTCTGTCTAGAACAAAACAAAATAAAATCTAGGGATATGTCTGTTCTTGCTCCAAGTTATTGTAAGGAGAAAAGAAGAATTGAATTAAATTTGGTCATGTTCAGGCAATGCTGGGAAAGAGCCCAGTATTTTTTTAGTAAAGTAAAAAAATTAGTCATGCGTTTAATGATTTGTTTGCAAGTCAGACTTATTTCAAGGCATTATGTTTTTGTGTTATCAGCTTCTGAACTTATTTTAAAATTCATAGTTTCTGTGGAGTTCTGAATGTGGCAGAAAGGTAAAGGCTTTTGAAGTAAGCCACAGGTAGATTGCTAATATGTCTAAACTGGTGTTTTGTTTAGCTGTGTGCAGTCACCAGTGCACTTGACGCTTAAGTTGAGTAAGTCCAGTGGAAATGTTGTGATCACTGACCAGATTGCCAGTTCCAGCACCTTTTGTTCCAGCAGTATGTTCTCAATTGTTTATTCCTCCAGTATAAACTCTAAACGTCACCTTCTGAATACAGCAGGGTTAGTTGCTGTGAAGAGCCCTCATCAGCACATTGCTCATGCTGCCTAAGTTGTCTTAATGTGCTTGGGATAGCACAAAACAGCATTTCCACCATTTCTGTGCTTATGCAGACAGATGGAAACCCAAAAGCTCAGCAAAATGCACCCATGGTGACCTGGCCTCTTCTCAGCTGCCGTGTGGGGAATGGAGAATTAGCTGGTGCTGGGAGAACTGCAGGAGCTGTTGCAGAAGAGCTCAGTGTGTTTCCTTCCTTGGTTAAGAGGAAACTTTTACCCAAACCTTTTGTTAGTCCCTACTCCTCCAAGACACACTGGGAACACTTGTGACTGCTTTCCTGTGGTATAGGATAGCTGGTCTTTCAGCAGTGAGGGACAGGATGAGCAGCAAAGGACTATGTTTGTAAAATCCCATTCTCTAAACAAGAATTGGAGGAACCACCTAATTGCTTTTTCAGCATCTCTGGGTATCTGTTCCCAAATCTACTTGCTGTGTGGCAAGATTTTGTCCGCAGTAGTGCTTCTGCAGAGTTTCCAGCTGTGGTGGGCCAGGCAACATGCTCCTCAGTGCTGAGCACCCTCAGCTGTCACCCCTTCCCACCCTGTACAGCTTCTGCAGAGCTGTGTAGCTGTGTATGAACCATGGCTTGCACCCTACACTGGCCTGTTGTCCCAGCTGCAGCTTAGTGCTCACAGGGATAGTTCTCAGGCCGGTAGGTGGAGGTTTCTAAAAAAAACAGAAGGCAAAAAGAGTTTACTAAGTTATTTATGTATTGTATACACTGAGGTAATACTGCATAGCTGCTGCTAAATGCAAGATACTTTCTCCACTGTCTCTAGATATAGATGGTCCTGCAGGTTAATGATATCTGTTCCAAAGTAATAGAAAAGCCAGGCTCAGGAGAAAGAGATTTAAGGCTCTGCTGGCTCCTGAAGTTAATTAGGTTGTGGGGGTTTTATTTTATAGCATATACCAATACAACTGAGCCTGTGTTTAGAATCATAGAATCCTGTAGGTTTGAAAAGACCTTTAAGACTGTAGAGTCTAACTGCTAAGCCAGCACTGCTGCACTACTAAACTATGTCCCTAAATGCCCCATCTGTGCATCCTTCAAATATCTCCTGGGATGGTTATTCAACTACTTCCCAGGCAGCCCAACGCTTGACAACCCTTTCAGTGAATAAATTTTCCCTAATATCCAATCTAAATCTCCCCTAGTGCAAGCTGAGGGCCTTTCCCATTGTCCTATTGCTTGTGACCTGGGAGAAGAGACCAATTCCCACCTCACTATAACCCCCTTTCAGGTATTTGTAGAGAGTCATGAGGTCCCCTCTGAACCTTCTTTCCTTCAGGCTGAGCAGCCCCAGCTCCCTCAGCCACTCCTCATAGGACATGTGCTCCAGACCCTTCCCCAGCTCCACTGTCCTTCTCTGGACTCACTCCAGCCCCTCACAGCACTCGAGGTGTGACCTCACCAGTGCTGAGCACAGGGGAACAATCACTGCCCTGGTCCTGCTGGCCACACTATTGCTGATACAGGCCAGAATCCTGTTGGCCTTCTTGGCCACCTGGGCACAGTTGTCAGCCAGCATCCCCAGGTCCTTCTCTGCCAGGCAGCTTTCCAGTCCCTCTGCCCCAAGGCTGTTGTGCTGCCTGGGGTTGTTGTGACCCAAATGCAGGATCCAGCACTTGGTATTGTTGAACCTCATAGAAGTGGCCTTGGCTCATTGATTCAACCTGTCCAGATCCCTCTGGAGAGCCTTCCTACCCACAAGCAGTTCAAAACTGCTTCCCAAGGGACTCTATCAACCAGTCCCTTAAACAGGCCAATTTCTCCAATAATCGAAAACTTATTTCATGATTGCTGTGCCCAGGATGGTCTTCAGCCACCAGATCACTCACCAGGCCTTCTCTCAAGGAGCAATCACCACATCCAGAGGGACTTAACACATAAGTAACCCTTTGCTGCCACATGGATCTCCATCCCCTACTTCCACTGAGACAGCAAATGGAAGGGCCTCACTAGCACACCATCCCTCAAACATTGGTGTGCTGCCACCAGGCTTATCTCTAGTTAGCCTGGATTTTATCTCTTTTTCTTTTCAAATCTAGTTTAAAGCTCTTTCAATGAGCCCTGCTAACTCCTGTGCCAGGAGAGAGACAAGTGTCTCCAGCAGGCCTGCTGTTGTGTAAACCTACCCATTATCAAAACCCAAAAATTCTGCTGGTGACACCGGGCCCCGAGCCAGGTATTGGTCTGCTGGCTCTATCATTTCTTCACTCATCACTCCCAGCAGTTACAAAGATAGAGTAACTGCTCTGGGGTAACTTTGTGTTCCTGATCTCTTAACCAGTTGTCCCAAGGTCCTGAAGTCTGTTGGTTGCCCTCAGGATTCTTGTTGGGACTTCATTGCTGCACACCTGAAAAATCAATAATGGATAATAATCTGAGGGCTGTATCAGGAGAGGAAGCTTTCTCCTCTATCTTTAACCAGGGCCTCAGGGGGACAGCAGGCTTCCCTAAGAAGTGGTCTGGTCTGCATAGAAGTGGGTCTGTTCCCTTCAGAAGGGAGTCTCTTCTGTCAGTGACCTGGCTTTTTTTTCTTTATGGAGGCAGTTTTGATGCTGGACACAAACTGACTGAACTTCAGCGACACTTCCAAGCTGGATGAACCAAGCAGAGAGTGTCCTGTACCTGGACACCCCTCCCACAGGGATGCTCAGTGCTGCTGGCCAGCACTGGGGAGAGAGCAGGGCACTCCCTGTAGCCCAGCTCGGGGTGACAGTGTGCTCCCACCGAGCTCTGTCAGTCATGTGGGTGCAGAGCTTAGCAAGGCTGTGGCTTTCTGCTGGGTGGGTACCACCCTGGTTGAGCTGGTACTGGCGGGATCTATCTCCTTTCCATGGAGGATTAGCACTGGCTGGTCACTAGAGAAGCAAGAGATTAAATGTTTTATTACCATTTTAAATAATTCATGGTTCTTTAAACTGTCACACAAATTGTGACGGTCTTTTATGTTTGCACTGATCCCTTTGCACGTCCTTATTGTGCTTTACCCTTGATGGCCCAGCTTATGACAGAAAGCACTGAGGTTACCACAGTGTAATTGCTGAGTACTTAAAACAGGTAAGTAAACATGGACGAACACTTTACGTGAAGGCTGACAAAAATTAGAGATGGCACTAGGCTCCTTTCTACCCTGTTGTTAGATTGGGTGTTTTAATTCCTTTCCCATTCTATACTGAGCCATATGCACCCTCCTTTAGCCTATCTCTTTCATCATGTTCTTAGTCTAACCTCACAATTAGAGTGAAAGCATGCAAGATATTATCTGCATTTTATTTTCTGTCATATTGGAAACAAGTTGAGAAGTACCAGCCAGACTTTGGATATGATGTATACCTGAGTTTTAATATGGGATTTGGTTGTCCTTTGAGCCTATAATTGGCAAACCCAAATGTAATGATCTTCTACAAAGTTAGTGTCTCTTGGAGACTTTCACCAGGATGATGAGTGATGCCCATCATGGATTATAGAAGGCAATGAAGTAACTCTGTATTAGAATCTACTTCAGTGTTTTATTATATCAGTAGTTTTAATTTTCAGCATTTTTTGTATTATTATATAAATTAACTGAAAAACATGCAGTAGAGGAGAAAAGTTTCTTAACAGTACTGAGAAGTTAAAAAACTGCCCATCATTTAGGCAGCATCAGGTAGCCAGTGTAATTATCAGTATACATAAGAATGTTTTAGCCTCCTAAAATAGACTGTTTCAAAAATCATCTGCTTCACAGTTTAAGCGATGCCTTTTGGTTTGGGCAGGTGGTTCTTGGGTCTTAAAGTTCATTGCTGATGTAGCTCTGACCCTACATTAATAAGGCTAATACTTTGGGTGAACCGGCTATGGCAAGAACTGTATTTTTTCATTTTCAATTTTGCTTCTGTGATCCCCGACTTAATGAAAATGTTAGGAAGTAGCTTCTACTCAGATCAATATAAGTGGACTATATTCATTATAATTGGTTTCTATCTATAGAACTGTAAAACAATCTTTAAGGACAGTCTAGGAGCAGCTTGGGTTTCGTGCTTTTCTAGTAGAAGCCATATTTAGACCTTTTATTGAATTTTGATGTCAGGATTCTCAGGAATATCCCAGTTGCTGACCAGAAGATTTAGAAAAGGCAGAACTCAAATTAAATGCCTGGTTTTTAATCTCTTGTGGACGCTTGATTATTACTGTGCAAGCCTAATGTCAGCTTCTGTACTTTGTTAATCAGTGTTCTTTAGGCTGTGATAAATAGCCCTTGGTGACCTTATGGTACAGTGCACATGCTAAGTGGTTAAAGGATCCAAATAACCATATGAATTTCCACCAAGTAAAAAGATCCTTTGCTGCTGCACTGACTTATACACATGGCTTGGAGCTACCCTATTACTTGCACAAGAAATTTCTGCCTGGACTTTCAAATTGAACCTAAATAGTTGATGTTTTGTAGTTTTTTGTTTGTTTATTCTGGGGTTTTTTTTGGAACTGCCTTACTTAAAAGCATTGCAAAAACTAGTTTACCACAGTCACTTCTGGAATTTTGGTTTTGAGATTCAAACGTGGGTTCATAACATCCCCAGTGCAGTCTGACTGATTGGTTGTGCCCTTAAACTTGTCTCCTGTCGTCCCTCTTGGTGAGGTGACCAGGACATGCAACTCTTCAGCAAGCATGGCTGTTCTTAGCACTGACATTTTTCATTAAAATAAACACATGCAGACTTTAATTTCTAGCACTAGTACTGGTTATTCCAAAGTGGTTCTGGAGCAGATACTCTGCCTCTGCTGCAGGCTCAGCGTGACTCTGCTGAGGATGCTGTGGGAAGTGGCTGTATAGCAAGTTTTAACTTGCAGTACTCCATTCATGCTGAATATTTTGTGAGCTCAGCAGCTCAGTCTGGGAAAGCAGTGTCCATGCCTGTGTTGTTCAGTTTTCAGTGGATTTCTTGTCATTGTCAAAAGTCTCCTGGTGAATAGGGCTGGATCAAAAATGTAGACCTGATTATTAAATGCTGACCTGAAATGAAAGTTACATATACAAATAGTCCTCATTAATCATAAGTTATACCAGTACATACACACATCTGTGTGGAAGTCATTGTTTACGGCAGGCTTGCCAACCAGAAGTTGTGACTACAGAAAATATGTTCCTACTAAGAAAAAAAATACTGTCAGTAATTACTGATCATTCATCCCTTTGAAAAATAAACCATCCTGCTTTTTTTGTGTATTTATTATAGAAGCATATCTCTAATCAAGTTCATGGTGTAAGAGAGCTTCACTCTTGGTGTCAGATCTGGTTAGTCACAGTTCTAGGGTGAAGATAAATGATGTACCCACAGCATCAGGTGACAATATCTTTTGTAGCAGTATTAGGAATTCTTCTTTCAGAAAAAAAAAAGTAAGTGATATGTTTTATGGCTGAGATGTACCTGAGTCAGGTCTTGCATTTATCCAAGGCCAGTGATCACCTACACCACACTGTAATGTGCTTTTATTTTGTCACTTGGAGTCAATACAAAAACCAAGCAAATATATAAAAATCAGCTCGTTCAGGACTTGCAGAACTCATTTTCATGTCAGTAGAGATTCAGAATTTGGCATCATCTTTAAAAAATGATTGTGATAATTTGTTTCTGGAGGGTTCATTTTGTATGTTAACAGTAAAAGATCTGGCTGTCCATGCCTGTCTCCAGATGCCAACTGAAGTTCTCTGGCAAGATGAAATCATCTATCTCAGCTCAGTCCCAGCTGGCCACTGAAGCAAACCAAAACAAAACTGCTACATAATTGGACGCTGTTGACAGTGGTGTGATTGATTTTTGCATTTCTCTTTGCTTTCTCTGAGGCTTTTAATGTAAGAGCTGTCAGGAAGATGAATCCTGTATCTCATGGTGATCTTGCAGGATAAGAATCCTGCTTGTGCATATGTCTCTGCATTTCAGCATGGTTGATGTCATTTGAGGAGGCCAGCAGCCATGGAGATGGTCATCTCCATGCAAACCCAGGCTAGAAAGACAAGTGTTTTAGAGATAGAGCTGGTTTTTGGCCTGCTTTCCAGAAATAGCAAGCTATGCTTTTAAAAATAATTTGAATGTTTAGTAGTAAACTGAGGACCATGCCTCTGTGTAGAAGTAGAGAGATGTAGCAATCCTATAGGAGTTAATTTTGCGAACAGTACAAGCACTTTGGAGCATTTCACCTACCCGAGTACTGAGTGTGCCTGTCATCACTGTGCTCAAAATAGTAAAAGTGATGAATCTTATGTTCTTCTGACATTTTACAGAGGAGAGGTGGCCTGGCTATTGCTAGTCACTGGGTATTCACTGAAGTTTAATGCACTAGTTCGTGTCCTTGAACCTGTTAAAAGCTTCTGATGGAAATACTTGTGCCTGTGCTAGCAAGAGCTGGAATGAGCAGTGCTCTTGAGAGGCAAATATGAACTGATAGAAAAAATAGATACTGATGGAGTATTATATGAATGGGATACATGTATTTTCCAGTAGAAAGGTCTGACTGAGGTCTTCTATGAAGTTTGCCAGGTTATTTTGCAAGGTGATTTGGGGTGACTCCAACTCAGAAACTTCAAACTGTGGTGCTTTCTTGGAGTAGAGGGTGTTAGACAAGAAGAAGGCACGGGGTTGTCATATACCCTTTTCCACATTCCTCCTGACTGCAGCAGCTTGAAATGTGTGCAGAGAACAGCTGCAGGTTTTAGCATAGGCTTCTAAAAGAAATTAGGGAGGCACTAATTTGCTGCCTTACTGATATTTGTCCAATAGTTCTTGATCCCTTTGGTCTGAACTAGTTGCAAGGAAGGAAACTGAAAGTTTCCACTAGTGCAAGAACAGTCAAGGCAGAAGTCAGTGTAGAGAGACATTGTCAAAGAAAGGGGTGGGGAGTGACCTGGCTGTCGACCTGGGACAGCCCTTGTCAGCACTCCATGATCATACAGGATGCCACGTCTTCACTGATGCTGGCAAATCCAACTGTGAGAATCCAATCCATGTGAAATGGAGCCTCTGTATTGCCATACAGAAATCTCTTATTTTTATGACCCTTAAAGCAAATGTTTCTGTTAAACTTCGTCTTATTCTAGAATGTGATCTTACTGTCACACAATAAACCAACCAGCTTGCCTTGACCACAGAGCTCTAGCTTAGGACAGTCCCTTCTAGATGAGCGCTATATACCTCCAGTATTGCTAAAAGGCCATTTTTTTGACTTGGCTCAAACTGATTATTCATCTAGACCTGAAATGCCATGTGAGGTTCTGGTTACCCATTTTGGAAATGCAGAATAAGCAGGAAAGGTGTGTGGATGGATGAGAGAACTTTGCTGCAGTGTAGGACTGTTCCTGGATGAAGTGATGCTAATTAGATAAATGTCTTCAGCTCAAAGTTGTTTTGGATAGGGGAGGGGAGAAATAGGAGAGTTCTGCAATATCTTAAATGGTACAGAGCAAATGAACTGGGACTGATAGTATGAAAATGACATCCAGAGAAACACCCGGGCAGCTAATTCCAGCAGAAGGAAGTACTTTGTCATGCAGTGCACAACTGAACTGTCAGAGTCCTTGCCAGGATGTTGCAGAGTTGTGTGTGTGGGGGTACAAAAGTACAGCTGGATGTTCAGCTATGAAAGAGAGATCCATCAATAGCTGTTACAACTCTTTGATCCAGATGCAATAGCTGGCTTTGGAAATATGTGCACTGCCTCTTACAATAAGCTGGGGAAAATATACTGGAGACAGTGGCACTCTATGCTTGTCTTCTTTGTTATTCTTTCCTTAAGCTGCCAGTACTGGCCGCTGTTGGAGTCAGGCTGCTGGGATATACAGGTCTCTGTGACCCACTTAAGCTGTTCATGTATTATGAATAAGCTGTAATACTGATAGCTGTTTAGCAGACTCATAATGAGTCACTTGCTGTGATCCTGAAGGTCATGAGTTGTTCCAAGCATTGGCTGTTTGGAGGCAGATGCCCTATCTTAACCTTGCACAGATCTTGCTGGTGTTTTCCTGCCACCTGGCAAGGGAAAACTTGTGTCCAGACTTGATTAGTGTCCAGTGGCATAAGATGGGCCATCACTAGCAACACCAATGGGTTCTCTGAGGTCAGATGTTGATTTATTTTTTCTTCTCTGCCTCAGGATATCCATCCTAGAACAGATAGTAGAAAATTGAACGAATTCACCATGAAGACAGTGAGAAATATTTATGTCAACAATATAAAAGAATTCTGCAGTCCCCTCCAGCCCTTAGCAAGTCAGATTAACCCTAAGAAACAGTGCACACTTTGTAAAGCAGAGATTTCTCATTGGGGAATGTTGTTTCTAGCTTTTCCACATCAGCTGTGAAAACATACTGCCATCCAAGCTTTGCAAAATGATTCTTAGAAAGACCTAGCAGTGAACACTTGGCAAATAGAGGTTTAAAATATTGAGAGTCAGGCTTAAAGGCTAAATGGAATGAGAGTGTCCTAAAAGAGCCTTTGCAGAAAGCTGCCAGGGGAGAACAGTCTCCCATGGACTTTGGGGTCTATTTTGTTGTGGGACAGCTGATGGCAGCTAATAATCTGCCAATTTGTGCTGTGGAAGTGATTGACAGGTTTTTCCTGAATAGCATGATATAGATTAAATGAGCCTGAAAACACCAACATTGGCAATAGGAAATAGGTATTTATTTTCTGAGTGCAAGGAGCCATTTGGAAAAGGTGCCACTCTTTTCTGACCTTATGCTTTGGCTTCACAGACAACCCAATCCCAAAAAGTTTTAGACTAGAACTGCTGGTCTTTTTATGCCTGTGAATGGCAGTAGCAGAGCCATTTCTAGGTGGGTTTGATGAATGGCAGGCTGCCAGGAGTGGCATCCATCTTGTATCTGAGATAATGCCACGAGCAGCCTGAAAGCCATATCTGACAGGAGAGCATCAAACCAGCTGTGCATTGTGCAGGGCTGACTGGAGAGGTTTTGCAGGAGCAGGACTAGAGCTGGTGTGGCCAGGGTTGGATGGTGAGCCTTTTTCTGTGTTTCCAAAGCCTTCACAGACATCAGGCTGTTGTGTGGAAGCCTGCTGTGGACCGATGACATCAGTGATGCTCTGATACCAAACTGGGGTCATGAGAGCCTTGGTGCCGTACGTGTTACAGGGAAGGGAAGATGGGCTCTTGTGTTGCATCTCTGCTTTGGTGCCTGTCACTTGGCTCCAGTAACCCTCCCAATAGTTTTGCCTGACCCAGTAGCTGGAGCTGTCCCTCCCCTGTAGCCCACATTGCTGTGGCTCTGGCCATTCAGGTTGACTGTGGAGTAGCAAAAGTAAAGGCAGGGGAAGGTGAAACAAAGAAAGGGGACTGCTTATCCAGACTCTGAACTAGGGCAGTGGGGTTTGTGGTACTGGTGGGAAAATACTCCCATGACTGTCCCCTCTGCTAGCTGCAAGCATGTCCCTGTCCCTCCTGGGGCTTACTTTCATGTCCTGACTTTGATATTTCCTGAACATGACTTTATGCTTCTCATTTCTCCATCCTTAGGGGAACTTTGGCACAGATGTCAGCAGCCACCAGAAACCGCCAAAAGCTTTTAGTCAGTAAAACTGTGCTCTGTCCATGCTTCATACTAAGGACTAAAGGCACTGCTTATCATTCTGCACCAGGCTTCTCTGAATTTAACCTAGTTTCCACTTTGCTTGATTTCCTTACCCTCTCTACAAGGTTGCTGCATACAAACCAGAAGCCTAATGGGAGCTTCAAAAGGTCTGCTGGCCCTCTAACGTGCAGCAGCAGTCCTAAAATTTCTTAAGAGATGGGTTTGCATTTCTCTGGATGGAATGTAAACCAAGGGCTGCTAATAATAGTGTGTAAGGTCTTATTCAGATTTATATAAACCCTGAAAGTGTGTCTAAAAATAGTGCCTTGTTTTGCGTTCTTGAAAGCAGATTCACCACACACCTACATCTGCCACGAAGTGCTATGTTGGTAACAAACTGGACTTCCCCAGGAGTTGTATGAAAAGTACTAAAAACCCATTTTAATTTTATTACTCCTACAAAATACACATGGACAGTCATATTAAATATGATAACACTTGGAATGGACTGCAGCTGGGGTACTAGCAGGAGGCATAGGGTATGGGAAGCATCCTAGAGAGGCGTCCATCAGAGAAGTGCAAGCATTGATTGCCTGATCTGGCGTAGGAAGGAGTGTGGGGGAGCTGGATTTAGTGAATGCTTTCAGACCAGGATGGAGTGGAAGAATAAAAACAGGCAATTGGTGTGAATTCTATATGTTATGTTAGGTTTCAAGAGAAGGGACTTTGTCTTTTAACTGTAAGGCTTGTGCTTATGACGCAAGTGCATAAGTAGATGGGGCTCAATCCTGTAAGGTGCTAGTGCTTAATGTAGAGCTTTTAATCAGTCTTATTAGTTTAAAGCACTTAAACTCCTTCCTCCCTTGTGTCTGCTTACTTACCATCTCTCTGAGCTGGTCTCATGGTCATGTTTTTCACTACTGGAAAGTCTGAGGTAATGTAACCTCAGAGATACGGCTGTAGCTTTAAAGTGTTTCTTAGCCTTTAGTATTGACTAAGCAATTTTGGGTTGTAGTATGGTGTCTATGAAAGTGTGTGGTTAATAGCACAATAGAACTCACGTCCATAGTAGTCTTAAATAGAGCATGTAGCAATATTAAATATACCCTGCAATGAGTTTTAAGAACGAGCTAAATCCACGTGGAGTGTGGATCTTTAAAGAACCATGGGGGTTCTTTAATCTTTGCCCCTTGCTTTTTGCATGCTCTCCAGGGCTGGGAAAGCTGTCACTTCATGGGTGATGCATAAAGCATCTGACATGTCTCCTGTGTACGTTGACTGCTCTAGTAATGAGATTTTCTGTAGATTTGCCCCTTTATACCTGGTAGAAAATGGATGCACTCATTTATCTTTTTGGGAAGGTGCTCCAGAGGAGCTGAGGATGAGGAGATGACTGCTGTCAACTTCAGCTTTCTTTGCCTTGCATACCCTGTCTGGTGCAGGGCAGTAACAGACACAGGCGTAAGTGTAAGACAGTAACTCCTGTCGATGAGATCATCAACACAATGGTTTTAAAGTGTTTTAGTATGCCCGAATAATGGCTCACACCGTGGTGCGTGGTACGTGTCCTCTGACCCACAGCCGGAGCCCTGAATGGAAAGTACAGGCTCAGCACCTCTGAAAGTCAGGCTCTTTACTCCTGAGCCCTATGCAGAATTTAGGAGCCCAAGCCAGCTTTAGGCTCTCATATTGGGAAGTTCGGATTTCTGTTTCTAAACTCATCCTAAAATGTGAGCTTCCTATATGCTAAGAGTGGTGTTTTCATTTTTCACAGAAAGTTCTCTTGCCCCCACGTCCCCTGCTTTTGCTGCTGTAAGAAAGCTAAGCATGAGGCAGAGGAGCATGCCATCACATGCTGGAGGTAGGAAAGGTGCTGAAAAGTATCTTGACTGCTGCTTGTATCAGCACAGTCTGTAAGAAGCTGCATTTTCAGTGAAAAACTAGAAGAATGTCTGAGGGTCACCCCTCTTGAAAGGAGCCAGGACCTTCCACAGTGTCCATTGTGGTCTTTATGCCAGCAGCATGGGCATACATCCAGACTCTGTCTACTACAAGGTGAGATCTGGGATGAGAAGAAGGGATTTGAGCACATCTCTATGTGACCCAAATTCTGAATTTTCAGCAAGGGTTTTTCCCAAGCTGATCTGTCAGTGGCAATTATATTGGTCCAGCAGTGATGCTTTGAAAAATGCTCTCTGAAATACAGGTGTGAGCTGTAGCAGCCTACAAGTGTCTGAAGTGTTTAGTGTGAGACATTAGTCACACTGAGGAATGGCCTTATCCAGCTGTAGGGCAGGCTTGCATGGTAATTCAATGGAAGAGACCAGAAAATATGGGCACTCTGGCTGCCTTAGTTCATCAGGAGTCCCACTTCGAGGAACTTGCACCACAGATATGTAGGTCTTGCCCGAGGCTCCTGTGCAGTTTTCCCCAGCTGGGTCATTTTTATTGAAATGCTTACTGGAAGTATCCCAGGACTCGTGGAAAACCTAATTCAGTGTACTTGGAGGGTCAGTCATTTGTTCTTTCCATAGTATTTGCTTCTCTGGAGCAAACTGCTCTACCGCCCTGCTGTGGTGGTGTCCCAGGCTGTTTTCTGGGAAGCAGATTTTTGGGTCATACCTTCACCACTGTAGTTTCCAAATTCAGTTAATCTCAGTGGAAGCAGTCTTTGAGCATGGAAGCCAACCAGACACCCACGGCAGCAGAGGGAAGAGCTATTTTAAATTTCTAAAAATTAAAAAGTGTTTTTTTCACTCGCATTCCTGTGTCTTGGCCTGAGCAAGGAGTAGAGGTGCCAGAATACTGCGAGAGTGTCTGTTGTTGCAGTATGTCTGGCTGAACCAGAAGCAGGAAATTCTTGTGAGAGCCTGTCTCATCAGATTGCCAGCCAGCTCTGGGTCTTGCTGGTTGTGAGTGTGAGTTGGTGAGGTGGGAATGTGGTCGAGAGAAATATTTGAAGGTAGGTAAAATGGTTCATTGGAAGTCATAGCACAGTATGTATGTGAAGCATGGTGATGGTTTTCTGTTTTCAACGTGAAAGCGAGAAGGGAATATATGAAGCAAACTTGCATCACCCTCCTTCTTCCAGTGGAGGAGGAAATAGGGAAAACTCCCTGTATGGGCTGCGTGCTTCTCTGCCAGAACTGATCTGCCTCTGTGCTCTGCCTCTGGGTCTCCCTCTGGCTTGAAGGGGGCCAAATCCAGCCCCCTAGTTCATAACTTCCTTCTTAAAACTTGTGGGTCAGGAATTTTTTCTTACCTTAGGCGAGACTCTGCTCTAAGACTTTCCATGTTGTTGTGTGCAGAGGTGCCTTGGCAGGAGCAGGGATGCAGACACTGCAGTAAGAGCCCCAGAGGTTAAACCCCCTGACCAGCAGACTTATTCCACCTTGGCTCCATTTCAAGACTGTTTAAAAGACTGTAGCCAGTCTGTGCTGCTGATTTCAGCATTACTGCTCCTAGTGGAGCTGTAACAGTGGGAGACTTTAAAGGAAAAGGACATAATGGAAACTGATTAGAAAAGTGAAGAAAGTCTTGGGATACAATAAAGCATTGCTTAAAGAAAGGCGGGAGGGTGGGTAAGGTTGAGCCCTTAAAAGGCATGTATTCGATCACAGCAGGGCAGGAAATAGCTTTAGGAGAATTTTTTCTTTGGTCCATTCATAACCTGCTTTGTACCTCATTAACTTTCTGTTAGTGCTTTTTTTCTCCTGAAATCCAGGGTAGCTTATTTCCACTGAAGTCAATGTGAAGAGTCATTCAGCACCGAGAACATGAATCCTTCAGTGCAGATTAAACAAGAGAAGCTCCCAGTGTTGCTTTCATCCTAAAGGGATGAGAAGCACATTGAGGATGTGCTGATGATGCGTGCTTTATTTACTCCGTTTCCGTGGAGCTACATCAAGCTTCCCAACGGAGCCTTTTCCAGGGTGCTTGTACCATTTTTCTGTAATTTACTGGATGATCAAATGACAACCCCTGTGAAACCAGTTGCACTCTTGCCTGTGGTTGCATTAAGCCTGTTAGATTGCTGGAACCTCCTGTTTTATGAAGGAATTGCCATAAAAGCTGCATTGCTTAAAGTGTGCCTGATAGAAAAGTGTCCAAGATCTTAAACACTTTCAACCATTCCCTGCTTACCTAACAAATGCTGGGTTTATGAACTGTTGTTCCGCAGTGCTGAAATTGAATTCCAGGTAGCTGAAACTGTGCTTCATTATATCCTTTAAGAAAGACAGCTGGGGTTTTGTCTTGCTGATGAAGCCTAATTTGAATGACTTTCCTCATCAAGCCCATTTAATTAAAGATTCATTACATTCTGTATAGTGTAGCAGTGAAACACAGAACTGTCCTCTGGGCAGCCAGCTGCCAAAAGAGAGGGATTAGCTGTGGCTAAGATAGGGTGAGAAGTTGTGGGATTAAAATGCAGCAAACAAGATGCAGGTTTGAAGCTGGGGCTGAATGGGAGGGATAGTGAAGTGTCACTGTGTGTGTCTGGGGCCCTGGAGAGAGGGTTAGATGTACATCTATGGGATGTGCTTACCCTGCCTATGCATAAAGAGTAGACCTCTCACTGTCTGCTGCTTTCTAAGAAGGTTTATTGTAGACAAAAGAAAGAGGATGGACTCTTGCAGTCTTTTGCAAAGCCTGTATCATTTGCAATCCAGAAGATGGAGAATGGAAATCCATAAAATGATCCTCTGAGTTTGCGACAGGCACACTGGTTGTACAGCAGCTGCTTGGCTTAGTTTTTGTCCCTGTATCACAACTGTCTTTGTGGATGGGGAGAAGAATGGTTTGTCAAGTAGCTGTTCAGCAACAAACACTTCCAAAGATACTGAAAACATTTTGTGACAGGATCCTTGGTGGCAGTTGGCTCTGCACTGGGGAAGTGCTTCATACAATTCCCCTGGATGCTGCAGTGGTGCCACTGGAGCATCCACACATGCAAAGTTGTAGATTCATTGCTGCCCCAAGGCTGCAATGAAGTTATGTATTGTGTTTGGCAGCAGAGGGGGATTTTTTTTTTTTTTTTGCTTGAAAAAGAAGATTGGATGGTTCTTATTGGTATTTGAAAAGAGGAACAACTAACATGGAGAAGAGCATTTCAGTATAAATCTCATGAGCCTGGAAGAAATTCAAGGCTGCAATTAAAAAGCTTCTTTGTAGTCTTTTTGAAGTGCCTGTTCATCTTGTTTGCTCTGATCAAGAGGGAAAATCTTATATTAACAAACAAACAAACCTTCAGAAAGCTAGTCAGAGCTGCCATTCTGTAAGGAGCCCACTGAAAACCAACACCTATTCTTTCTGTAGTTGAGGTTTTTTGTTTAATTAAGTGGCCTTTGATATTCAGAGCAACAAAACTGTGGGCACAGGTTCTTCTCTACCATGAGTTTTGTGGCTCTCACTTGGTTCCTTAGCATTTGAAGGTGCTTTGGTTCTCTGCCTGCATGAGCCACCAGCTGATGGCCAGGCTTCCCCCTGAGAGCTCTCCTTAAGCAGAACTGTTCACCTGTAGCTTCCCTTGACTGAGTCAGAGGGCAGGGATGCACGATTTTCTATTTGTCCTCCCAAAATAATGACTCCTAAACTGCAGAGCTGGGGAGGAATCATCAATTTCTGTAAGAGCACTTGAAAGCTTGTTTTATGTGCCAAGCGTTTGTTGATGTGACACTAGAGTTGAGCTGCATGGGAATGGAGAGACATGGTTATATTTTGGTTCTGTAATCTGAGCCTTCCACAGCCAATTTCTCTGGCTGAGCTGAGGGTGTTTACAGGTTCTTCAGGAGCCTTAGGATTTCTTGGGTTCTGGTAGGTGACAGTGTGCAGGAAACTCCATGTTACTTTTAATGCTGTAACAGTCAGTATTTGGGGTTTGATTTGGTGTAGCATGAGCCCTCAGTAATTTGGATTAGAGGGCAGAACACAAGTTTGTCCAAAGACAGCACCACTGTTTTTTTTCAAGGAAAGTTCATGTAGCATTGCATAACCAACACTGAAAATCCTGTGTTGGAAAGGTTAACCTGTCATACATTTTTTCAGAGATTTTCTTTATTTTATTTTTAACCAGATGCATGGAGACTGCCAGTATCCCAGGCACAAGTGCTGCTCCAGGTGCCACTCCATGGAAGAGTGGGCAGTTGGAAAATTAGGTATCTGGAACTTTTCAGGGCATGATCTGATCATACAGATTTCAGTTAGAGGTAAAGGAAACACAAAAATTGTGGGGTTTTTTGGGGCTCTGGTGTAGTACAGTGACAATGACATGAGGAGCATCTCTGCTAGCATGGGGCTACATCACTTGTGCTCTGTCCTGGGAAGTTTCTTACAGACTGTCTGTTGTATGCAATGGGAAACTGCTGTTCCAGGTAATACTGAAAATTAGGTGACATCTCTTAGCTTGTGGAAGTTCACTTATCATTCCCATCCCCAGCTGAAAGGATCTCATATGTACATATATATGTGTAGATGTTTATATGTATACACAGTGTATGTAATTATGTGTATGTATGGCTCTTTTCATTGTGAATGATACTGCAGGGGTTCTTTACTGCACAACTGCTCATACGTGCTAATGTCTGCTGACAATTAAGCCTGTCTTTGAGAAATATTTTTGCTCTTGATCTTAGGCAGGTCTTAAACCTGGGGCTCAGAGGTAGGAAGAGGAGTGTGCTAGATGATGACTGCAGGTAATTCTCAGAAATAGCATGGTGTTCTTTCTGCCCACCTTTCTCTTTCATCCTTCTCCCTGACTCTATTCCAGGACGTCTTGTGGAAAAAGGAAAAGTCGTTTCCGTTAGAACTGGCTGTTTTTCTTCTTTCTGTAGATGTTTTTTCACCCCTCTACTCTCAAGTTAAATGGGAAAACAAAGTATGCAGTATTTCTGCTGCAGAGTTAAATATTGATGAAGATTAAGATGCATTAAAAGACTGAGGAAATTCATGGCTCAGGAATAAAAATAAGCAAAACTCAGAAAATTGAAAAAATGTTCAAGTGTATGAATAGCTCTTTATCTTTCCACTTTCCAGCATTACTTCCAATAAAATGTTTCAGCATCTTGATGCAACCATTCCAGTTTCACTGAGCTGGGGACAAGAAAGTGCTGTACAG
This sequence comes from Vireo altiloquus, assembly GCA_013396875.1. Taxonomy (NCBI): domain Eukaryota; kingdom Metazoa; phylum Chordata; class Aves; order Passeriformes; family Vireonidae; genus Vireo; species Vireo altiloquus. The sequence goes on along the minus strand of VZRF01001110.1, from coordinate 1,014,388 downwards.
TAACAGTTATGGGGGGGAAAATGTTCTGTGCTGTGTTGGTCTTGGACTTCCTCAGAGTATTTTTGTTCCAGATGTTAAACTGCGATTTTTTTTCTGAAGCCTTGTTAAGTTGCCAGAACATTAGATTTTTTTCGAAGGATTTTCCGAACCCCAGCTGATTATCACAACACACAAGAATCCAAACTTGGGCTTGGCTTTGCTGTGCTGCAGCAGCTGCAGAAAATCTGTGCAAAAGCGCAGCTTTACAGCGCCATCATCGAATGCCCTTATAGGGTAAAACAGGGAGTGAGGGAATTCTGCTCTGCTGCCTCGTACAACGCAGGATTTACGTCAGCCATTGAGTAACATCAAGTTCCCCAAAGCACAGATAGCCTCACGCACACACTGTGGCCAAGGTGGTAGCAGAGCTCCCAAAAGAGCTACAGCAGAGCAACTCGGGGATGGAAAAAATTATATCCCATCTGCCTCCATCCAGGCAAAAGATAATAGTCTGCTCGGAGCAGAGGCAAAATCAGTCCCCAGTGTACTTTTTTTCTAGATGTAACAGCACTTTTTCTAGCTGACAGGACGTGATGGTGCTGGTAGTACATAGCACAGATCGCACGTTGCTGCTTGATTGAAGTCAAAATGCCACCTGTGACTCCCTCCCTGACCGAGGCGCCTGTGCCCCAGCTCCCTCTGGCCCTGTTGCTCACATTCTTTTCAGCCCTTTGATCTAATCCTTATGGAAATAGATGGAAAAATCTCCTAAGCTCTGTTTTGTCTAGTCAGTGTTGTCAATAGGAAACTTCTCTTTACAAAAGCAATAAATGGATAAGCACCTTCTGCTTTGTACCTGCTTCTCTCCTTACCTGCCTAAGTTTTGTCTTCATGCATTGACAGAAACTCTCAGCTATGGTATTTTTGCACTAAATGTGTCTTCCCAAAACTTGCAGTACCTCCCCTGATGCCTTCGTTTTGCTTTAAAGAGTCGTCAGCCCGTATGAGCAGAAATCTGTGACTATCCTAGTATTAAAGACAGCATGGAGCTCAATGTGTTCAAATTCCTTTCCCTAACCACAGTCCTCTTTTTAGAGGTGAATTCTGCCAACCAACTTGGGCGACACACTCCTCTGGTCCAAAGAAAGCTACTTACTTAGCCAAGCATATCTGCTGTACCTGGAAAAGGGCTGCTTGAGGCTGCCGGAACAAGGCTCCTGCCTTCCCTGGGACAGATCCCCAGTCTGCTGGTGGCTGGGGCAACACAGGGCTGCCAGGGCACATTGCCAAAGTGGTAAACAGATTTAACACCCAGCAGTGTTTAATTGTCTTGGGTCTGCACCCAGTCTGTGAGGATTGTGGCATTCTTTCCTGGGAGTGGCATGGGGTCAGACGACTCGTGTGGTGCCTGGATGGAGGTGCTGGTGGGTCTTCCACTGAATGACACCAGGTTGTCCCCTGCCTCAAGAGAAAACTGTAGAACAAGACCTACTGAAAAAAATGGCAAAGTGGCTCAGAAGTCTGTATTTTGAAATGAGATTTTGTTTGGCGGGTGCCAAGAGAGTGGCAGCTTGAGGCAGTTAAAGCAAGAAGATAGCAGTGTCAGCTCTCTTCTGCTGTCAGTATTGATGTCTCAGGGAAGGGATGATGAAAAATAGAGTCCAGAATATGAGATATGAGCAGATGCAATAGCTAAATCACCATAAAATAGACTGAAAAGCTTTTCAGGTCACCAGAGCTGAAGTTTGTGCCAGAAATCCAAAGGACCCTTTGCTGCAATGGCATTAAGATGAGACTGGGGTGCTAGGGGAGGGCTGTCTCCATCTCCTGGAACAAGGAGTTTCACTCTGGTGTGCCACAGGAAAAGCTCTGCTCATGATTCATGCTTGTAGCTGAGAGGGAAGACTCAGTGACTTATCCCTCTCCTTATGGGCCTAATCTCAGCAGAGCTTTTCCGGTTTTGTTTATTTTTTCTGTAGTATTTCGTAAAGGATTTTCTTGAGTCTAGTTTTGTGTAGGAAGATAGCCACATGGAGAGCGTAGAGGAAACTCTTCCAGAGGAATGTCTGAAGCTTGGAGTGAAAACTGGTCAAAGAAGGCAGAAATTTGGCTATAGAAGTACAAACAGTCTTGTCTGTGTTGTGGCAGCCTGATCCTCAGCTGGGCTTTGGAGGGCGATAAAGAGAGGATGGCAATGAGTCAGGATAGATATTTGCACTCTGTCGAGGTCCTTCCTGTTATTCCCCTCTGACTCACGGATTACACAGAGATCTTTAAATATTTTACATGCCAGTAGCCCCTGCAGCAGTAGGCGTGAGATTAAGCCCATTTCTTTAATCAGTGTGACTCTGGACAGGCTACCCCCACTAGCATCCTGCAGACTCTTCCTATTTCAGAGCAACGGAAACAGAAGTCATACCTTATTTACATAAACTGATGGATTTCGAGAGTTCTTCTTGAAAGGTACAATTATCCTAATTAAGTAAAAATAACCACCAAAAAGTCTCGATTATCTTAAAATCGAGATGTTGCAGTTCAATTGTATTTCCAGACTCAGGCAAGCTGCTGGAATGCATGCAGTTCAACTTTCCTCTATGATATAATAGTTTAAAAGAGATCAGGGTACATTTTACCATAGTGTCTAGCAATGTGAGTTTATTCAGACTTTTGGCAGGCAGTTCTGCACACTCTTGCTAAAACTGTGAATCATCCATTGTTGGCTGATTGCACTCTAGTTGCTAAGAGATCTGTCAAGTGCATACTGAGGCTTAATTCTACATTTGCTCTAAGAAGGACTAAATGTATTAAATTGGAACATGTCACATCCTTCCTAAACAAGTAATTAAGGCACTGCTATGAGCCTGTCTGATGGAGAGAAGAGAAAGAGCTAGGAACAGCTGGAAGATTTAACTTGTGTTGAGGTTGGTCTCTTCTGTCTGGGACTAGACTTATTGCATGTTGGATTTTCACAACCTGATGCATAGTGGAAATAGAAAGGGGAGGGAGACATTAAAAAAATGGAATTTGCAAAAGAACTTGTTTTTCTATGTCCTTATATAAACCTCTTAAAATGATCTAATGCTTTTTCACAAAGTGTAATTTTTAGTAATGGAAAGACAATACGTCAGTGTTTCCCAAGCTGCCTTGCCCCCTGCCCCCTCCCAAGTGAACTCTGCCACTCGCACTGCTCCTCCCCAGTTATCCCATCGCTTGGATGTGTTGCAATACGTATTGCAGATGCCGTGTGCTTTCATTCAGGAACCTACTTTAATACTCCTGTTTGCTAAGTATACCAGCAGAAGTGGTGAGTAAGTGGTACTCTAAGATATCTTTAACCACCTTGTCTGTCCTAAATAGCCACAAGCATTTCCAGGAGACCTTTTTATTACCTCAAGGAGAAAATAGATCCATTTGTCAGCAGTAAACAGAGCACGTCATCTGTTTCTGTGAATGTACTCCTGCCTGTGAGAGGATATGTGGCAGAAATGAAAAAAACCAAAAGTGAATGAAAAAAGTTCATTAGTCAAGATTTTTAGACTTATCTCTTCCTAAAATTACATCATTTGCACTGACATTAGCCGTGTCCAAAAAGTTCCTTAGTTTCTCACCGGGCTCTGTATCTTCTACCCCATCACTGAACAAGAAAAAAAGGTCATGAAGTTATGGGGTCTGCTGGTATTTTCTGGTATCCAGACTAGCAGTGAGCTCCCAGGTTCAGCATTTCACCTATCACCTCCCAGATCTGTGCTGTCATGTTGGGGTTAGGCTGCTTGCTGCCTATGGGTGGCCTCTGCTTGGGCTCCAGAGAAGGGAAACAGCTAAACACAATCCTTACTTAGTTATCTAAATGATAAATTATCTTCCTTTTAAAAATAAAGACTCTATCCCTGTATCAGCCATGGCTAATGGTTTGCTTATACAGTGCTTCTAGGTGCTGTATTTTGTCAGAACTTGTTACTGAATTTCTCTTCCTTGTGTAGGTCTTTGTAGACATTATTCAAGGCCTTTATAATCCTCTCTTTGATCATGTTTGAAACAGATTGAGCTCTGTGAATGCTGTTTGATAGGGATTTTGGAAATGATGCATTCTTTCTGGTGGCTCCTCTCCAAGTTGCTTGTGACTGCTGGATGTTCTGTGGGGGTTGGATGGAGTACTGGAGAGCAGCTGTGGCAGCAGCCCACATCGGGATGGTGGATCTGTCCCTGCAGTGGTGCCCTGCTCGTCTGTCCGAGGAAGTCTCTTTAGTTGTAGGGTAGTGGTTGGAGCCCACAGATGGACAATGATCCTCTGTGGTGGCTTGGCTTACAAAACTGAACAGATGGCCCATCCCCTGACTGTGGCCTGAGGCCCTGGTGCCAGCCAGGCAGCCTTCGCAGTGGCCATATGGCAGAGTGGGCTGGTCGCTTGTACCTCTTGTGCTGTCCCTGCCTGTGACCTGGTTTGCTCAGAGTTTAGTGCTTCCTTGGTGGCTGGCCAAGGATGACTGTGTGCCTTCAGCCTATTTCTGTGAAACTTGAGTGACCTTGCACTGATGGGCTTCTGTTTGAAACGCACCTGTTCAGCAATGGTTTTCATTCTCATCAGGTGTTGAGATGTGTGAAAACGTTCTGCTTGCATACCAGCAGCAGTGTCCACTTGTATGCAGCTTAACCTGGTACATCAGTGCTAGCACTGCTAGTTGTGGCCACCGTTTCATCCGAAGCTGTTTTAAATTAGATGAGATTGACTTGTTATAAACACATGATTGATAATAATTATTTTTTCATTCTATTCCTTATTACTCTGTTCCTTATTACTTATTACCCTGTCAGTCATTTTGCAGATTTTTCTAGCATCCCCATTAGGCATTAAGGATGATGAACACTACAGAGCTCTTCCTTAGGTAGAAATAATCCTCAGTTACTCTTTTATAAGTGCTGGTTAATAACTCCTCTGTAATGTCTTCCCATATTATGGATGGGATGAAAATTACTCTTTGTAATACCATCTGAATATTTAACTGCCTTTTTACCCACGCAGAGCAGAAATATTTCCCTTTTTGCTGTGAATATTCAAAGTTTCACCTTTTCCAGGTAGTCATGAATCGGCACCACTGTTGCTCTTCCTCTTGTTCCTGAGGTGGGGAAATGAAAGAGGGGAAAAAAAGGGTTTTCATGCATATTGATTCTGTTATCCAGAGATTTTTGCTAGGTCCTTTTGCTTTTATAAATTCTCCTAATTTCTGATACCTTGCACTTAAACTTGCCGTAATTGTTTTGGGGGTTATATCTGATTTAATTTCATCTCTATACCAATTAACTGAGACTTTATCTCTGATCCTTCATCTAATACAGCATTCTTTTTCACATGTGAATGTGGGTTTTCTGGACATTTAATGGCATTTTCTTAAAACTGCTCCTAGGCATCATGTATTTTTAGCATGCAGATTAGCTGCTTAGTGATTTAACTCAACCATTTCAGCTTTGTGAAAATAAGGCTTTTGAAAATTATTAAGTCTGTGTATTATGTAACTGCTTTTACTTACTAGGAACATCTGTTTTGTCTCTTAAATCTGTCACTTGTTTGGTGCATTTTTCACTTCATCACTTGGTCTGCACCTGAAAGGGCACAGAGTATCATCTGTTTTCTGAACAAAGTTTCATGCCTATAGAATATATTATCCTCTAACCGTGGGTGAGGTTTTTCAGGAGCATCATCCTTCTGGTCATTGTAACAAGTGGTTTCTGAGGGGTGTTCCAGGAAAGTCAAAGGAGTATTGAGAAGATTTGATGTGTTCCAGTATGTTGGAGGCTTGCTTCCTACCTTTGCCCTTTTTTTCAACCTGTTACCTGCTGAAGTGGAAGCTGAACATGGAGCAGGCCAAACAAAATATCATGTTCTTTTTGCTCTGACCTCCCAGACTGTAGTTTTTTCTTCAGCTTCTCTTCGCTATTGTGTAATGAGTTAGAACTTTCTTTTGCCGGCCAAAACAGGTAGGAAAACAAGATTTCTATATTTGCCCTGAGCTCTTACAACTTGTAGGACATGAAAAGCAGCCAATAGCAGCAGGAAGAGACAAGTTTTAAACAGTGGTAACATTTACAAAGAAGATAGCAGTCATTATTTTCCCAGGTTTCCACCTCATTGCTTGACCCTCAGATCTGTAAGAGTGCACAGTGTGGAGTCGCACTGGTCAGCAGAAGACCCTTCTTACTGAAGGTGCTAAAAAAACTTGCTGTACAGCATATGATTCTCTGTGGTCTCTGAAGTATAACCCAGTGAGGGTGAGGAGTGAATGAGGAACTCCTGAGCTGTCTTCCTTACTTGGGGCTGCATAAATAGCAAGTTTTAAAGCTATTTTTAAAAAATACTTGTTCTTCTCCAGGATGCTTGCAGGAGATGCACTGAGTGCTTTCTGCAGTGCTCAATGCCACAGTCAAAGGCAGCTGTCCATAGACCAGGTGCTCATGTTAATGTCCCCCATGCTTGCAGCATGGTGCAGGCATTGTTTCCCTCCTCCTAGGTTGGGTGACAGGGCATGTATGCAACTCAGTCTCTTTGGTGATGGGCTGGGGCTTGCCTGGCTGGGGCTGTGGTCCTCAGGGAGGCTCAGCCACCTTATACAGCAGTGATGTCTTCCCCAGTGGATCAAGGAGTCCCCAGCAGCCCAAACCAGAAACAACTGCCTGGTGCTCCTCATGGCAGGAGTGCAATCAGTGGTTTTCATTTAACTTTTTGATTTGTTGTTCCGGCCCCAAGATCACCTTCTGTTTGCAGCAGGTCCTGCAGGTACCTGCAGGCTCTGGCATCGTCCTTGCCTGAGAATGCTACAGTTACAAGCTGTCAGGTGTCTTCCACACTTCTGATGGTGTTGATAGCATCTGGTGAGGTAATAGTTTCCATTTGGTTACAAATATATAAATTTCAGTGTTTCCCTTCATTTCTGTATGGTGGTGAAGTTGTGTAGGACTGTGTGGAGAAAGGAAAAGCCATTAGACTGACTATAAAGTAATACTGGCGTCTGATGTATCATCAACTCTTGGCTGTTATTCCAGCAGATGTGCTCCCTATTCCCATGAGTCTGGAAATGGGCTGATATCCCTCTGCATCCGTCAGTCATGGCACTGCTGCCTGCTCTGTGCGGTGTGAGTTTGTGCCAAGCTCCCAGATGGCAGGTACTGCCCCAGACGTGGGACCTGTGGGGAGGATCACGGTATCACCATGTCCCCCAAAGCAGAGCTGGCAGCAGGCAGGAAGGCAGAGCTCGGATGCTCAAGAGTGTAATCCCTTGGGATCATTGCTGCTGCTCAGCAAAGGGCACTGACTTGGGTGCAGCGAAACATGGGCATGTTCTACCACAGACAGGGAAGGAGTAATTAGGAAATGTAGGTCATCAAAAGCAATTAGCCCGGTGCAGTGTAGCTGGGAAGAGTTCTTACTGTATCTACCTCATCCTTAGGGTAGCTCTTATTAAAGAATACCCTTAAGTGAAACCCTCGTTTCTAAGATGTACTTAAAAGCCTGCAGAGAGATACTTCCCTCCCAAAATAATTGTTTGTAAAATGAAGTAGTCAGATACTGAAGAAGCTGCGTCCACAGTGCCCCAGGAGTGGGACTGGTGAGTGAGTGAAGGAGAGAGGGCTCAGTTTGCGAAAGCACACCTTTTTAAAGGAGCACAATTGCGTTGAGAGTCTCACATTTACTATTCTGTAGCATCTACTACAAGAGCTTTAATGAAGTAGAATCTTTGAACAGTTGCTTTTTACTTACCTGTTATTTTTGCTTTTTTTCAGCTTTTTTTTCTCTGTCCCTTTGCATTACAAGCTTCCCATTGTTTAAATCCACTTGTATTTTATGCATGATCAGTGGAAGATGTTTCTACAGTAGCAAAGTGCAGACTGAGTTACAAACATGGCAGAAAAATTTAATTTTTTAAAATGTAACACTGTTTCCACCCCTTATTTCACTTTATGATGTAGCTGAATGCAATATTTAGCTCTATTGAAAGAATGTGGTCTCAGGATATGTAAAAGTGTGCAGCAGCTTGTTTGGCAGGGAAAGGAGCAAAACAATGAACCACACTGCACCTGTTAGTGCTCTTAAAGTGCTTTTCTTACAGACATGCAGACATTCGTGTTCTGCATTTATTGTATAAGATGTAAAGGGACATCTTGAGTGGGGGGAAATCATCCTCTTCTGCCTGCCTAGAGCTCAGGTCCTGTGTTTAGGTTTGCCCCTTTTAATTCCTACCTGCAGCTAAATGCTCTCTGACAAATCTGTGTGGAATTGCAAGCATCATTAATGCAGGTGATCAAAGCAGCAGTGTCCTCTGAGAGTTCAAATGACTTGAACTTAGAATAAGCACCTAAGCAAATTCTTTTTAAAAAAGCAAAAAGATATAGTATTCTAATCTAGGTTTTGCGTTGAAACTTGCTCAGTACTCATCCATCATTGAGTATTAAAAGGATGTGTCCTGCATGTGCAAAAAAATATTTCAAATTCTCTACCCATGTGCCTATATTGCAGAAGTTGTTTGGGTAAATTGTTTAAATGTCAGTGCTTTGAAACTCATGTAGACTTAAAGGTATTTAAATGAATTCCAGCCTTGAAGGAATTCCTTTGGCTTGTACTTCATTAATATTTGTTGCATAGATCGGGGCTGTGTAGATCAGAGTTTATATGTGTGCTCCTTTTTGGCTGGGTGAAACATCACTGTGTGAAGGGCGGGTGGCTGTTTCCTTTTTCCAAGGATTTAGATGCTTGTCATAAATAAGAAATGTACAGTTTTTCAGGACTGCTGCTGGTGTATCACTTACATCCAAAGTGATGCTTGATCAAGGGCAGACATGTGCCTTTCGCAGCACTTGCAGTGGAAAGGTTTTGGAGCGGCTTTGGGAAGGCTCCCGTGCTCCCTCCTCAGGGCTGAGGCCATGGTTCAGTATCTGGTAGGTTGTTGTCCTCCCTTGGGCAGGAGGACTGGATGTTGTCACGTGGGAGGTTTAATCACCATAAACTCCCTGTTCTGTAACTCTCTGGTCTTGTAATTTTCCTGAGCAACAGTGTTGCAGGTCCTCTGAGACAGTAGTGGAGGAGGAAGGGGAGGCAGTGTTTGAGCAGGCTGGCTAAAAGTAGGAGCTGAGTTTTTTGAGTCCTCTGTTAATGAAATTAACATGTACATTGCTGTGAAGGTAGTCTGTATACAGTTGTTGATGTTTTAAAATTAATTATTGCCTGTAGTTTTACAGCTTAAAAATACAGAAGGTGAAGAGAAAGCATGTACTGCAATCCTTCTGGCTGGAGAGGCACGGGAGGGTGAGGGATGTGCCATTGTCCTTCTCTGCATTTGCAGGGTGCTTAGGAAGCTTCTGGGGGATAGAGGCTTTTCTCAGCCCGGTGCTGTAGGCTGGGCTGCGTTCAGCATGGTGAAACTGCAAGGAAAAGCAGGGCAATGCACTGATAGAAGTTTCTATCTCTTAAAAGAGACTGTACCCACTACTGTACCTTGCATGTGCTCTTCATGTTTTACTGCTTCCTGCTTTATCCTTGTTCCCTCCTTAAGACTGTAAGCATCAAATGGTAAGCTGGTGCCAAAGCAGGACTTGGGAGACCAGCTTTCCATTGTCACTGTGAGTTTGAGGAACAGTGGCCAGAGATGGACAACTGCTTATGCTTACTGCGTATTTTTCTTCAAGAATTTATTAAAACTTGTCAGTGTAGTATTTGGCTGCTAAAGGTTATTTTCAGGTTGAAATGTCCCACCTAGCACTGTGATGGTCAATTTGACTATTAGATGATTTCCAGTTTGAGTATTTATATTGAGATATATTATTGACAGTTTTAAATCATTGGTGTGTCTTCAAGGATTTAACTCCATTTCATGTATATGAGCAAACTTCCATAATCCTCCTGGCATGACACTTTTCTTACCTGCCCATGGAAACCTTTCTAGAACTAGCTGGGAGATGGAAAATGGTCAGAATTTTAATTTTCTGCCATTATTGTTGTTATATATGTCTAGACACTTCAGGGCACTCTTGCAGGATGTGTTAGCACAGCTGAAATACGGCAGACAAGTCAACTTCTCTGGAAGCGTGAATGAAACCTATTATTAGAGGGGGAAAAAATGCTGGGTTAGTATAACCTCTGCCCGAGGGGCCCTTGTTATAAAATAACATGGGAGCAACCGGATGCTCCTCCGTGAAAGGCTGCTTATTGAGTGAATTCAATGTGAAGAAAAATATTCTTTGTTGCCTCTGACGATGGCCATTGCTCCTTGAGCTGAATTGGCTCCAGAGTGAGCCAGGACTGGCAGATGCTTTCTGAAGTAATTGCTTCTCCTCCCTGCCCATCCTTGGTCTGTGGCAGTGGAGATGTGTGGCAACCACTGTGTCTTTTCTGGAGCTTCCCACTAGAGAGACTGAATGGGATCAAATCTTCATGATTATGCTTCTTAGCCATTTGTGCAGCTGAAATCTGCAGGTTGGTTCCCACATACCTCAGAGAGATGATGGGAAGAGTCAGAGCTGGGTGGTGGTGATGCTTGCCTCCTGGGATGGAGGTGGTTGGGAGCTGCTTTGTAGCAGTGTTGGGTTAGTCAATATAAAATTAAAGCTTTTAAATACCCTCTGAGAAGGACACTGATATGCTTTTCAGTGTTAAAAATTACAAAACTTGGTGCCTTGTTGGTACAAGGACATGTGCACACAGCAGATCAGGAGACAATGGCAGACGTGCCAGCAGCTTGGCAATTAACTGCGAGGAATCTAACAAAATCCACTTTAACGCAAAACAAATACTCTTGAAGTTTTGTAAAAAAGTTTTTTATATTTGATTGATAAAACTAAGATTTAGTGAAGGGAGGATGAAACAAGTTGCTGAACTGCAAACTCAAATGAAAATTCATACCAGACCAAGCTTGGCTGAGCACTTAGGAAGCTGGGAGGTGCTCATACCATTTACCACTGTGTTCAAATTGTGAGCAGATTGTTCAAGAAACTGCAAAGCCCCACATTTCCCTGTTGAGAGTATTTAATTATTTTTCATTTTTCATTTGAAAAGAGTTCCCTACCTTAAAATAAGCAGAGTATCCTTGCCAAAGATCTTTCAGCCTCTTTAGAATAGGGCATTTAGATGGGGACAAAGTGAGTGTCTTGAATGCTCTGTGTCAAGGCACGAACAAATGGCACAGAAACAGTAGTACAGTACAGAGTGAAACCTGACAACGTGGTGTTAAAGGAAAGGAATGCTACTGTATGGTTTGATTGTGATCAACTTATCTTCAAGTGGGTTTATTAGCAATTTAATTGAATATTGGTTATTCAAGAGCCATAATAGCCCTGGTTGAAATGTCCCTTCTGCACGGTTTTCCCATACCCTGTGGAATGAGCAGAATGTGACAGTTGAGCTTTCAACAAGCTTCATGAATTTTAAATACTTTTCAGCTGTAAAATGGGGCACATGGCGTTTGGTCAACGATGGACAAGGAGCTGGCAGCCGCTGAGGGTATTATGGGATATTGAGTGTCTGGGAGATAATGAATGCTTGGCTTATCCAGGTGCATTCTTGGCCTGCTGTGCATGTCCAGACAGAATGGAATATATTTCTCTGTCCAACATCTAACAATTGATCATTTTGTAATTGTAAGCAGAAAGAATTTAGAACATTATTTTCTCAGCGTGCCTGTGTATGACTTAAATTTCATGTCATCATCTTTATCCGGCAAAATCTTCTCCATTTTTCTGTAACAATGCATTCAGGCCACTTAAACTTTTCCACTAACCTGATTTTATGCATAGTGGATCTTAGAGAGTCTATTCTTCTAGTGGCTTTAAATCTCCATCTTTTTAAGTATCCTTTTTTTTTCCCTGTGAATTTTTTAAACCTGCCTGAAATTATTTCCACTTGCTATGGGTTGAAATTTCAGCCCAGCTTTTTATAGCAAGTGAGCTGGTTGCTGGCTCCTGCTTTATGGGAAATAGTGTCCTTGCATTTTAAAGGCTAAATGGTGGAAGAGAGGAAGGGGAAACCCGGGCATGTTTTGCTCCTGGTGAGCTGTGTACAGTTGTTCTTATGTATTTCAGTTCTGCATAGATATTAAAACACAACATGTTCAAAGGACAACCAGATTAATTGTGTTTTTAACTGTATGTACCTGGAAGAGGAGGTTGCAGCTTGAATTCCTGAGACCAGTCAGACTGGAGCTCCCCCCTCCTGCTTAGTCAAGCAGCTTTTCTAGGACAAGAAGCCCTAGAGGCCACCTGCCTCATTCTGGTTTACCTACATGTGCCTGTCCCTCTCTGTGCTGCCCTGGTCTACCTTTTTCCTTGTTTTCCCTTCCCTATGAATCCCTGGTGTTACTGTGCTCACCTCAGTCTCAGGTCACTCTCCTGAGGCAATGGATACTCTGCACCAGCTGCATCAGCACGTCCCTTGAGACTGTTTCAGTAGTAGGGTGTTAAGTGGGTTTGGATCCATAATTAGGAGTGTATGGGCAGTAAAAAATGGGGTCGTTACCTCTGTGGCTTTTTCTGAACTCTGTGGTTCATAAACCCCCAAAACTCTGCTAGAAACTGGACCTGCTTGGTGCAAGCCTTGGTTAAGCATGAAACTGTCTTAGAGGTTCAATCTGGAAGCATTAGTGTGGGATCTGTATCAGGAGAAACGAACAAGTTGTCTTCTCCTTCAGAATACTGCTTGGGAGTACCTTGGTGTTCCTTCTCGTCTCTCCTGTGGCCTTGTTTGATGAAAAATGGTTGAGCCTTGAGGTTGAGCTGTGCTGGCTGTGTGCTGGTTGGTATTCTGGCACAGCCACCGTGCCACTAGAGCCTGATTGATGCTGCTGTGCAACTGCCCCACCATCTGGGAAAGGGTCTGACCTTGGACCTGCATGTTGGCAGAGAGTGGCAGGGTATGATCAGGTGAAACTCCAAAAAACTTTTTCTGAGTGTTGTGATGTTCAGCGCAGTTTGGTGAAGTCATGCTCAGATTACTCAGAACTGAGCATTCCTGATGTGATTTTTGTGGGTGTCTTGGGAGCAGCATATCCACCCGTGTCATCTGGGAGCATGCTGCTGAGCAGCTGGCGATCTGCTTCGGGACCAGGCTGCTGCTGGTCTTTACCTTTTCTCCCCTTCTCAAAAGAGGCAGTGGGATGGACACAAAGGCTTTTTGTGGGTGAAAGGGGAGATTAACTGCCAAAGCAAATCTGTCAGCTGGCAGAGGTGGGAGTAGCAGGTACAGAATGTCCTTACCAGGGTGTGCTGGGGGCTGTTTGTAGGACAGAGCTAACCTTTTTTATCTTGCACTTGACACACTCTTGCTGCATGACCTTCACTGAGTGGCAGTGACGGAGCGTCTTGTTCTTCTGCTGTTTTCATGATGACAGGAAGCCAGGGCCCTTTCTGGTATCAACACTGGGAGCACGAGTTGGAAACTCTACTACAACCCACATCCCACTGATTTCTGAGATCAGTATGCACAAGGATGTGTATCTGACCTACTTAAAGCAAGAAAACAACCAGTAGTGAGTTTTTCTTCTCAAAAACCCTCAAAACAATTACAGCACTGCTTTATTTTCTTTGAAGCCTGTGCAAGTCCAGAAGGGCAGTGCTTATCTTCAGAAGGAGACAGACTTCCCTCATGTCCAAACAGAGCAGATTCAGGCAAGCAAGAACCTGGATTGTGACCAACATTGGTATCTGGTTTTGCAAAACTAAAGTCTACCCTTTCCTGGCCCCAGATTTGTCCATCTCTATTTATAGCCTTTAGTCAGAACCTTGCTGAAAAATGTATTATATATTGACAGTGGCACTTTGTGAACTCAGAGCTAATGGCTCCAGAAATAATCACCTTTGAGATTATTATAGTCTAACTTCTGCATATGTTAGGTCTGACATTTGCTTTGCACAGCTATGAATGACTTTAAAACACAATGAAGTAAAGTCTGAAATGCAGTATTTGTGATTTAACAAGCTGGAGAAATAGGTGGTGGATGTAAACTTTCAGGAGACAGTGCAGTAGTGTGTCTTGGACTGAGAGCCCTTTTTGTTAGAGCTGTGGTTGGTCTCTGGAGAGCTGAGCTGTGAGCATGTAGAGTTGAGCTCTGCTGGCTTAGAAACCTCATTTCATCTCTGGGTCATTGGATGGTCTTGTGCCCTCCGAATCTCTCTGTATCCTTTTATTTAAGGCAGGGCTGGAGGCATCTTCCCCCTTTCACCAAGAGCTTGGAGACAAAGGCAGATGGGTCATTAGAAGATGCCTGATTTGGTACCATCCACAGCTTCCGCCAAGCCCCAGCTGTGCCCTGTCCGTGGGGCATTTTGGGAGCCTGAGCGGCGCCTTGCCCATGGCTCCACCACCCAGCTCTGCCACCCCAGGGGAAAAGCTGCCCTGCTCTTGGCAGGTGTGAGACGGTAGCTTGCAAAACCATTTTCCTGTTTCCACTGTCTTTAGGAAAGATAATTTCTTTCTTACTGTCAATAACATAAATCCCATAATATGGTTAGTGCACAGGAGACCAGTAAATAATTCAGGAAGCGGCCTGTGTTTAGAGTGCATCAAGTACTAATATAGAGAAGGAAAAAATCCCCACACATCAGTTACAGTAATTGGTGGAAGGCACCAGTCCAAAGGGTAATGAGCTCCATTTTTAAAGCACAAGGAAATTAGATTTTTATAAATGTCAAACGCAGTTATTGTCCTCCTTCCTTGAAACAGAGCTGAGCTGGCTGGAGCCCATTGTCTCTCAATCAGCTTTGCTATGGATTAGACACATCCCGTCTCACACCAGGAATGTGCTTATTAGAAAAATATCCCTGCACAAAGCATACAAGCTTTAACACTCAACCCATGTACTAATGGATACATGTACAATAAAACCCAATATCGTGTTACAAACCTTAAACTGACCTGAGATAATAAGATACAGAAATCTGAAAGGATACAGATGAGTGCTCTCTTTGTGTGCAACAGTTTTGACTACCTGGGATTTTAGTTTTCAAATAAAGGAGATAAAGTGAGGGAAGGTGACTTTTCCTCTTGGCTGCTTATTAAAAAAGCAAGCAGTAAATCTTCATAGTGACAATGCTTGTAATCAGGTCATGTCCAAATATTTTGTGTATTTTACTTGTGTCTCCTGGGTAACTGCGGTTTCACAGAGGACTTTGTCGATACACTGTTTTTCAGTTCTTTCCTGGGAAAAAAGCAAGAGGTGGTTATTTGTTTATACATCAAAGCTAGCTCTGTGAATTAGTCATTCATTCATAATGAATGAAAATGTCGCCAATATGTGTTAAGACATGACGCTTCAGAAAATGACTATCAGTTATTTGGGGAGAGTAAAATGTGAGGAGAATAGAGCGAGCTTTGTAAAATCAACCCCCTTTCCTACATCCCTTGTTTAAACATCTTACTTGAAGATATCAAGCACCTGTCCATCCTTAGCTAGAGATTGTATCTTGTTTCCTCTCTGTAGGAGCTCTGTTAGAAAGTAGCACAATCCTTCATGATGTGGGAGGGTTTAAGGATGGAGCCAAGCTTTAGGTTCCCTCTTGCAGTGATGAGATACAGATTCAAGCCACTTGTCTGGACTTTACCCCATCCTAACCCAGCTCTGAATGCTGCATATGCTTTTTCCAAGGGGAAGTAGTGTGCCAAACACATTCAATGGACAAGCTGTGTTGGAGACCCTGCTCAGGACTGCTGCAGAATGGCTTTAGAGATGGTCTGGTGGGGATCACGTGAGTCTGTGCTGTCCCCTCTACAGGAAATTCAGCAGATGGGCTATTTGTTTTTCTGGAATCCTTTATTTACAAGTGTGCTTCTTTATGTTTTTTTTTTTCAGTTGCCTTTTTAATAATGTCAAGTTTTCCCTCCAGTCTTCTCCATCTCAGCTTGTGCTTTTTTCATTTCTTCTTCAACTGATTGAAGTTTATAGTGTTGCCTATAGGGAAAAAAAAGAGAGTAACTTGTTTTACACAAGCAAGGGATATTGAAACATATTCCCAGCATGCATGTGAACATCAGCCGACATGTGAACAGCACTTCCCAATTAAAACGATAAGATTTTCTACTGGTTGCTTAAAGTCCTTGCAAAACAGTGGTCCATAGCTTGAATCCATTAACACCCATCATGGAAAAGTGATCCAGCTATTTATATGGCAGTCATTTTATTTATTTAAATTTGGTTTTATAAGCTCAAATGAACCCAATTGTTGGAGGAAAACAACGTGAAGATCTTAAAAATATCTTTAAAGCCTTGGACACCATGAAGCAAATTAAACTAGTTTTCTGTGACTTTGGACAACTTTCAGTTCTGATAACTTTCCTTAATGTCTGCGCTACAGCTGCATCAACTCCTGTAAATTAAATAAAGAAACAATTCAAGGCATCTCCGATGTAGCCTGGTAGTTAAATGGTAATCAGCAGCTGGTGATTAAAACATCCATATGACTCAAATCACAAATCCAAAGTCAGCATTTACATTCCACTAGCCTCATTAGCTAGGCACTTTAGTTAATTGGTACTCTAGTGCAAGTGTTATTAGTTAGGCCAGGGATGTGAAGTGCTGCTGCCTCCCTGCCTGCCCTTCCCAGGGGAGCTCGGTGCTGCCCTTGCTTGCTGCAGTGGTGTCTCTTGTCCGCATGGTTTGCAATGCTCAGCTGAAAGCAGGTTTCCCACTTGCTAAAGGGAGCTCACACCCACATTGGTGACTGGTGTGTTTCTCTCATCACACCAGTGGCTGCCCATCCCTGGTCCCAAATCTCATCACAGTTGTTGCACATTCCTGGTCCCTTTAGGTCTTCAAAAAGCCTTGAGGCTTGAGCCTGCCTTGAGCCTTCACTACATGAGGCATCTTCATGTAATGTCTGCAGGCTACCCAAGTTTTACACCCCTTTACTCTCTCAGATGTTGTTCTGTGGTCTGGAGAAGCTTTTGTGTCTCCTCACAGAACGTGGGTATGGTGGTCCTCTGCCACAGTAACATCCACAGCTTTCCTGATGCTTCTGCTTCTGGAGACGTGGTCAGGGAGGAGGGCAGGAGTGGTGTGGGGAATGGGTGCGTGGCAGGGACAGCCACTGGCTTGGATTTCCTCTGCAAGCCCAGACAGCTTCTGTTGGAGCACCTGCTCAGCAGCACATCTCCTGAAAGGGCTTTCTCTTCTTGATGTTTTGGCTGTGGAAGCTGCTGGAGGTCATAGATAAACGAGATAGGTGACCATGCAACAGGCTGGGTGAACCTGATTTTTCTTGCCATTTGGCCTTCTGCCTTAAATAATCCCATCTGATGGTTTTATTTATTTGTTCTAACTGCCTGTGACTGGTGTCCCAATTGTGAGTTTGGTTGTCTGCCTCATGTCAGCACAAAAGAGGGAATCTGTGTGTTCTTGGAATGGAACCCTGCTTTTATAATGCTGCATCTCCATTACTCCGTATTAAACAATTGTTTTCTTCTTTGGAGTCTCTTGACTCTTATGCATGTAGCACCTGCACAGTAAAACCCACTGGGCTTCACAGACAAAAGAAATCATTCTGCTATCAGCATACGGATGTTATGAAATGTTGTCATGTTTGTACAACAGCAGTTTTCCAATATTACCTCAGCTGTTCCCCATTTATTTTTAAAACACCACATGGGTCCAATCCATTATAAACCTAATTTTAGAGAATGCTGGAGATAAAGCAACAAGACTAAGAAAGATGGAGCCTTTCTACTAAGCCTAGAGACTCTCAAGTGCCAGGTTTCTGCCCGAAGTCATTATAGCATCAGGTGAAAGACAGAGGAGCAAGAAAGAAGTGTTAATTGTGAAAGGCATGCTGCAGGCTCGCTGCAGGCTCATTCCAGGCTGCATGCCGGAGCCTTAGCTGGTCTTTTGTGTGGGGAGGATGAATCTCTTGGTATCAGAAACCCCTGGATACAACCCTGAGTTGCAGTATAACCCACCAGAGTTCTCCAGGTGGCACAAAGATCTGCCTTTGTCCTTCACAAGTTTAAACTGAGGCACCTACTTTAACAGTGTGCTTGTCCAGGGCTTTTTCTCTGAAGTGACTGCAGAGTGAGAAGAAGAGACACCTCCAGAGAGCAGATCAGGCTTGGATAAGATGCTGCTCCCAGTGTTTTCCATGTGGACATATGTGACCTGTCCTGGCAGCCCATGGGGACCTGCTCTTGCCTTTTGAGCCTGGGCTTTAGGATTAATGGGATCACTCACAAATGCCACATTGCTGAGTCATGGAAAATGAGCAGGAAAAGGCAGCTTAGGTGGATCATGTCTATCCCCTTCCTTATTCCCTAAAGCCAGCACTGCTTTTAGGAAGGTATGTCAGCCAAACTGTGTGCTGCAATTGCTCTGAGGCTGCCATAGCCAGCGTGAAGGACTAGTCACCGTCATATGTCCTTCCTCTGCTGTGGCAGGTGTAGTTTGGCAGAGCCTGGGAGTAGGGCTGCTAGAATTGCTTCTGTTGTTCTCTAGTGCTATAAACCTGCTATGGTGTCACCTCTTCTAGCTTCCTGTCTTTTTTCTAGAAATGCTTAATTTGGCACTTGAAGTAGTGACCTGTGGGACACGCAGAAATCTAACAGGAGTTAGCTGTGTTTTCTGTGTTCATTAATGCTCTCTGGGCACCTCTAGTTAACCATGGTGGAAGTTTCGCTGAACATAAAGATGCTGCTTCTGTGGGATCAAGTTCACAGGTTTCTGTGGATGAGGTCTTGCTTTTATTGACCTTCTGCAAGTTATAAGTTTATGCTTTTGGTGCATGGTTGGTTGTGTGTAGGTGCTTCTTTTGGCTTACAAGGCACCACAGGGATGTTGTTTGAACATAGATTCACTATTTTGGATACTCAACCCCATTTTGGATAGCCAGTGACATAAGCTTCTATAGAAACAGATTCTGATTTAGGCATCCTCAGCAGCCTTTACTGGGAAAGAAGGAACCTGCTGAAGCTGCATTCCCTGGTCCTTATACAAGCCCCTTTGAGCAGGAAACAGACTCTGACTTCCAGCCATGTGTGTGGCTCTCCACAGCAAGCAGTAAGCCCCACAGTGTATAGGCATGAAATATCTTGTAATTCTGAAGCAAGGTAGCTCGAACATGCAAGGAGAACTAGAGCCTAGTAAAATGGCAGAGCCATAAAGAATTTGAACATTTACTGGCTAGGGGATTTTTTTTTTCCTGCTGACTGAAGATGGGCTTATGGTAGAGCTGCCACCTCTATGGCTGGCAGAACCACCTCTTGTGTCTGAGCAGAGTGGAGAGAATGAACTTAACTCCTCTGCTGGTACTTTTTCTGGCTCAAATCCAAGGGACAGGATTTGGAAGAGAATATTACTGTGAAGAGGGACTGGACTTAATATGTGCTTTGAACACCTTGTCTGTCCCCCCGAATGCTGTGTGGCTCCTGTGCAAAGACAAGAGTCTAATCTCTGCCACTTGCCAACCCATCCCCCCAGACCACAGAGGCCTCTAAAGAGAGGTGGGGAACTGTGATGGGCAGGGCCACAAAGGACCCTGCCATCCATCTTGCTAAAGGTGCATTAAAAGGTTTCAGTTCTTATTAGTTATATGTATATCTGGCAGGTTTTTAAAAATTTTTTCAACAGTACAGTGTGTCCTCAATAACTTTCTTTTAAACAGGTTGAAGCCATGAAGAGAGTTCTAGAAAGTCTCAACCTTAATATAGTTGAGATGGTGGATGAAAACGCAACCTTGGATGGTGGAGACGTCTTATTTACAGGTATAATGGTAGTGAATTTGCTGTTTACATGTTCTGACTGCCTTATAGACTGCATGTTTTCTGATACCAGCAGAATAAAATGTCATTCCTGTGGTTTGTTGAATCAGTTGTTTACTAAATGTCACAAAGGTAGCTGAGAGATGAGTTCGCAGTGCAACCCTCAATGTGCTGCCTAATACCTGAATAAATGGAGCAGCAGTACACACACTACAAAGAACAGCACTGTGCATACAGATTTTATTTTAGCTTGTAAAGTGCCAATAAGAAAAATGCTTTCAGTAGTCAGCTGTCTGGGGTTGTTTTATATTTCTTATTACAAGCAGCTAACATTCGCCAGACTCATTTTCAGGACTTGTAAAAGCTTGATGGAGACAATTGTCACTAGTTCAGTGACTTAAATGCAAAAAAAAGCATTTTTAGTTTATCAAGAAAGTAGTGGAGTTGCCTGTCAGATGTCATGAGCCAGACACTTTGCATGCATGGTTGACTTCAAAGATGAAGATACTGCCTGTGTTTTTTGTGTCATTAAACCCATTAGGCATTTTCTCACATCGGCTGCATACAAGGTCGCTGCCTGCCTGTGCTGAATGAGCCTGTTTGTTTTGATCAGCATCACAGTGGACTGGCTGCTTGCCTCAGCTCGCCACAGGGAAAGAGGCAGACCAGGAAGGGAGGCCTTTCCAAGGCAGTGCAGATCCAGCACTGATTTTCTCTGGTGCTGGAGGATGCTGGTGACTGCAGATCTGCCTTGAGACCAGAGGAAATCTCACAGGGAGAGGGAAGTGGTCAATCAGTGGTGTACTAATCCAGCCCAGCTGTTGTCTTTCCTGACCCAATGACCACTGCAGAGATTTAGAAGAGGAAGTTATTTATGTGCTTCTGGTGAAATGTGTCTTCTGGAAAAAGGTTAATTGCTTTAGATTATCAGCTCACAATTGCAGGTTGCATTCTTTTATGCTGAATTTTCAATTTAACTACTCAGCTTGAGAAAAGAAATATAGAAAATGAAAATCCATGAAAGATTGCTTCAGAATGTCTCTAAAGCTGGTCTGCTTTTTTCATTCCAGGCAGAGAATTTTTTGTAGGTCTTTCCAGGCGGACAAATCAACGTGGTGCAGAAATTCTGGCTGACACATTTAAGGTTTGTAGATTCATTCATGCCACAGGAAATACAAACTGTCACTCGCTGAACTAATTTAACAATTATACTGGCCAAGATGTTTGCCATACTCATGTACTTTATTTAAGACCTAATTAAAAAAAACCCCAAAGGTACAAGTTGCTGAAAAGTTTTGAGCATCCTGTAAAGTAATAGATACTGAAGTTGGATCTGAAATGTGAGATTGCTGCATAAAAATCAGCTGGATAGTGGGAGGCTGTTATTTTTGAGAGCACGTAAACACTCACGTTCTTCATGTTCTCATGTATCAGCCCTGTGTTCTTATTGCCAGTCCCTGGAGAGGTTTTATGTACATACTGTTTAATTAAGCATTTTAATGTATTTCTTTATAGTTGCAACAATAGTAGTATTTGAAACGTGTTCTGGATTTTACACCAGTCCCCAGACAAGACAAATTGGTCCAGAGGAGAGTGTCATACTTAAATGCTGTGCCCTGGGGTTGCTAATTTGCAGAGAGTAAAATTAATTATGGAATGTCTCCATGTAATTATGGAACTAGGACAATTTAAAAATATTTATAGCACCATTCTTTACTCCCATACAGGATTATGCCGTCTCCACAGTCCCTGTTCATGATGCTTTGCATCTGAAGAGCTTTTGCAGCATGGCTGGACCAAACTTGATTGCTATCGGATCGAGTGAAGCTGCACAGAAAGCCCTTAAGGTAAAGCACATAAGAAAATAATCTAAACAGCAGATCTCTTCCTGGCCTTTTTTAAATATCTGCTTAAGGATGCTGGAGTTTTAAAATACATATAGATCAGTGAGAGAAGAAACAAGAAGTACATGTTAGGGTCTCCTGTGTGGGCAAACCATAAAGAATGTCTATTATCAGTAAAGACAACGATGCTGCTAAGTTAACTTCACTTATCTTAAGGAAATAAACGGATTATACAGGTTGTTATTCACAGCTTTGTAGACTAAAAATATGATAATTTGGTGTTAGAATGGAGGAAGGAGATATAATCTGATCAGTGGAGATATTTACTTCAGATGTTGCCATGAGGAAACTTTTCTTCTAGAATAGACAGAGGGGAAGTAAATGTTCTGTCATGAAGAAGGAGGGAGAGGCCCTACACTTGTAGAGAGTGTTTATAAACACGAGCAAAATTCAACTATAATACTGGTTGCTCAGTGCTGCAGTTTGAACTTGAGCCAGGGCTAATCTGAGAACTCATCAGTGTGATTAAACCCTTCTGCACAGCTAGGCTAATCATGTTGCAGTGCATCAATTAGGCTATTGTAACCAAAAATTTTGTCTAAGTTGATCAAATATGGCTGGTAACTAACCATCAAGTAAACACCAGCATTAACCAAGGTACAGTGATAAACAGATACATTTTTAAAAGAACCTGATAATTAACAAGATCATCTAGCAGTCTCTGACTGTTGGTGGATAAATTTTTAAAAATAAATCAACTCTGTCAGTTTTCAGTGTGTTTCTCTGCACTGGACATTTAGCAGCATGTTTGCGTGTGTCCGAGGATAGTGTTTGCTCACACCCTGCCCCCTGAGGCTGGGGAGTCTGGCTGGAGCAGGGTTTTGTCCCATAGCATGTGCTCTTCTCATGCTCCTAGAGAGCTGACAGGTTACACCAGGCACCCATGTCACAGCAACATCTGGAGTTACCTGGAATGTGTTCCAGTGAGTTGGATCTGGCTCTTTCTCCAGGAGTCTAAATCTCTTCAGAGAAATTATTGGCAAACAAATGGGTAAATTGTCTGTCTTGAAAATTACGGCATTTGCAGTGCTGCTGGTCACCAGCTTCCCCTAACATTTGAATTATTGCTTTTAGACAATATATTTGTATTTGTTTACTTGCCTCCAAAGCAAAAAAAAATCAGTTGGCAATCAGCTTCTTGCAGTCTTGTGGAAATGCAAGTGCTAAAGGATCTTTGAGGCAACGACAATTGGAATTAAAAGCTGCTCCCTGGATTTCAGCAGATCAGCTGAGCTGTAGCAGTGCTGTCAGCTGTTCTGTTACCCAGCAGAGTCTGTGGCAGTACAGTCCCCTGAGCTTCTGCCAACTCTGTTGCCTGGCACAGCCCAACATGCCACTCCTTTATTGGAATAGCTTGTTATTTTAAACCCTTCCTTCATGTTGCCATTTTTCATTACTGGAAATGCAATCATACAAGTGAGATGATTGACTTGTCTTTAACCATCTCTGGTAATTGAGTTGTTTTCGCATGCCATGTTAAGGAACTTCTACAAGTGAACTGCTACATCATGCTATGCTAACATTTTACATTTAAAATAGGATTTATCTTTTTACTAACAAGCTTGTTTGAAATAGAAATTTTTCTTGATTGTTCTTACTGGTGCAACTTATGTATCCTTACAATACTTTAAAAATAGAAAAAGAAATTGCATCTGACGCTCACAT
Organism: Vireo altiloquus; assembly: GCA_013396875.1. NCBI lineage: Eukaryota > Metazoa > Chordata > Aves > Passeriformes > Vireonidae > Vireo > Vireo altiloquus. Next base: position 991,129 of record VZRF01001110.1, on the reverse strand, counting down.
ATGGCCAAGTGCAATTGATTGTGAGTTCAGTGCAGTATGTGTAATGTAAAGCACTGCAAGTGAGCTGGGAAATGAATCCACGGAGTTTAGGATAATAGACCACATGCTAGAAGCAGATAATAAATCAGAAATTACTTTTTAACCATTAAATCCTCTTCAGGTTCTGGCAAGTCTAGTGTATTTATTTGGACTGCAGCTGAAAAGTGGCACTTGAGGAAACTTGATGAAAGAAAGAGACAGATGAAGTGCAGAAAGTACTGGGGCCTCTGGTGACTATCACATCTGAAACTTTAACTTCCCTCTGCTGTTTTCAGCATGCATTTTAATTCCTTCTTGTAGTTAAACCTATTTATAATTCCATACATGTAATTCCACATTTGAATTAGGCCATGGCTGTTGAGATGATGAAGCCTGGGATTATTTTTCAGTTCTCTCGGTGAGGCCAGGATTTCCTATGAATATGTCACCTTTGGGCTCTGATCCTGCACTGTCAGAGTTGCTGATCTTTATTGTGAGCATGAATGTGACAGTGCCAGTCCCACTCTAGGGAGGTGATGTGGCAGTGCTGCAGATGAACACTCTGCACCACTTTTTCCCCGACAAGGGACAAGGGTCTTGTTGGGACAGCAGAAGAACACGAACTGGCCCAGGACATAATCCAGTTCAGGTTCCAGCAGCAAAGGCAAAAGCTAGGCAAGGTGATGAAGGGAACTGACTCCTTTCTGTATTCTCTTGCTCTATACTAAATCCAGAAAAGCCACATTTGTGGCTGTTTGTGTTGGTTGATACAGAGCACAATTTCCCTCCACTTTGTGATGAGGGAAGACTTGGACAGCAGCAGATGATTGTGGACACTGTCCTTGATCAAGCCATCTCTGTCACCCTTTGGATAACTCAGTAGTAATCCCAAAGGATCTGAGGGTTACACATGTTTTTCCTGGCTTTGACAAGCTCAACTATTCCCTTGCAAGCAGTTTGGATTGTATTTTTAGCAAGTTCCTACTAATAAAGTTGTTCTCTCGCCTGTTGAGAAATGAGTCTGCCCTTTGGGTAGGCTCTGATACCAGGCATTGAACAAAGGACCAGTTCTAGGGTCTACCCACAGGACTGGCAGAGAAAGCCTTGGTGTGAACCCACTGATCGGGGGCAATGCAGAGGATGCCTGGGGATTGCTGATGGATCTTGGAAGGGAGGGCACTCATCCCACCATATGGCCTGAGCTCAATCCTGCAGTCAGCCGAGTCTGGCATATTCCCTTTGAGATCTGGAATAATGGAGTGGCATGTGAAACATCTGGGATTCCGGCTGGTCATTTGAGAGGAGTTGATGCTAATTACAGAGGCAGTGTGGCCGCGGCAGATGTCAGGACTGAGCCAGTCAGGGCGCAAGGCAGAGCAGGTGATGCAGCTATTGTGTAACCCCTCGTGTCTCCTCACAGACTTGGCCCAGCAGGTCCCAGAGCAGTGGTGACATCTGCACTTTGATGCTGGTCCTTGGTATCCTGGAGTCTAGCCTCATTATTCAATGGGATTTCTTTATGGTCAGGGGTCGCTGTTGAGTTTGGGAACGGCGAAAAATGGCTGCATAAACTTCAGATGAAAAAGCCATTTATTAAGAAAATTTTGCCCTTTATATATCCAGGGCTGCTAGAGCAGGGCACAGTTACTGGTTCTTGGGTGAACACCTCTTTAGCATCATTGGTTAGTTACAACAACACCTAAAAATAACAAGTTGGAATAACAAGATGTAAAAACACCACCTGCAAAATATAGTTTACAAAAACACATAAGATGGTTTACGTAAACTTCTCCTACTTCTCAGCTCTGTTTGTGAGAAAGCAACTTCTTCTCACAGACAGGGCCAGGAGCTGGCAAATTTCTGTCTGATCAAACTTATCAGTGTCCACAGTCAGGAGTGTGTTGAAATAGCTACGGTAGTGCAGTTACATGACTTCAGCAAATACCTTTCTTTTTATCTCCTGCTTTCAATGAAAGCTTGGACATGATTGTCCTGCCTTGTTCTTGGCTCTCTCATTCAGTATCTTCTGTTGGGAGTGGAGCTGCTCATTCATTCCCTAAGTTATTCCTTGGAGGATGCTATTGCTAATGCAGCTGTTTTGACAGTGGTCAAGGGAGGCTTATCAAAACCACATCCTAAGGATAAAATAGAAAGGAGTCTCTTTTGGGTAACTAGGCCCTTGGTCTGTATCCAAGCTATGATCAGAGAAGTGCTTTTAAAGACTTGAGCACAAGGAGTTGTTCTTGCATTGGCAGTTGCCCCCATTCCTTTGATTAAATGCCTTTTGTTCTTACTCCATCTTGTGTAACTGAAGTCTCTGCAATGTGCCAGCTTTGAAGAGCTGAATACTGTTTCCCTGCATGAGAGGAGGGTTATAGTGGCTGGATAAAGCAGAAGGGTTCCCAGCTCTGCTACAGAAGTGCCTCCAGAACAGACACCTAAGGGAAAACTTCTCTCTGGTGTTCTTAGAAAACAGCCTGTACTGCCATGCAGCAGGAAAAGGCTCAGCTAAATCTGCTCTTCCTATTGTCTGTGTAGTAACTGTCATTTCTAGTAATGCACAAGTTTGCATGAAAACATTATCTCTTCCTCCTTAAGAATTCATCATTTGTGCCTCTGCTTATTCCCCACATGAAGTCATAATCCTCTATTTATGCTATCACAATGGGTTGCTGTGGAAATCACTACTAATATTAATAACCCAAAGAAGATGACATCAGGTAGGGAATTAGCAGAAAGTGCAGATGAATGCTGACTTTTTTGTAATGCAGGAACAAAGAAAGGTTAGTGAAATACAAAGAACCATTGAGAACTTCCCCTGTAAAGCTAAACATTAAAAAATGAGACTTTTCTTTCTTTAGCCTTGTAGATAGGAAAATTAATAAGTTTATAATCAATCAATAAATTAATCAATTTATAAAATTCTATACACTTTATCTCCTGATTCTTCATTGCTTTATGAATTAGAGTACACATCATCTCAGAGGATATAGGTCTTCACTGAGTGACAAATTGCCTCTTACCTTAAAAAGTCAACTAGTTGTGTTTTAATTGATTTTAGATGTTGTAATAGAGATACTGTGCTTATCTGAGTGTTAGTGCTGTTCAGTTTGCATATGTGCAGAAGAAACTAGTCTCTTGGAAGATGAAGACTCAAAAGCATCTATTTATAGACTAGAGATTATTGTATTAATCAGTTTTGTTTGTTTGTTTGTTTTTAAAGGGTGAGGAAAGTGTCCCTTTCAGTACGTATTTTCCTCACCAGTAAGGCTGCCAGCCACAGGAGCTGGGTCAGAGGCTGACTGAGAGGATGTCATTTGCCTTGCGTAAATGGGGACTCATGTTTCTACTCCTTTGCTTCTTTTTTTCCCCTTTGACTATTCTCTCCCTGGGTTCCTGTTCCAAAAGACAGGATGTTCGTGCTCTCGCCTTCTTGACTGAAAACAACAGCCCACGTAATCTGCTTCCTTTTCTCCTTCTCAGGTCATGCTTTCCCTTTGTAGTGGTCCTTGGCAGAGCTGGCAGGCAGGTGACAGTGTGGCCATGAGGGCTGGTGGCTCAGAGAGGCAGGGCAGTGCAGGTGTGCCCATGAACCACACTCGGTGCCCATCACATCTGTGGTGATGCACAAGGCGTCCTGCGCCAGGAAAAGCCGAGGAGCAGGGTGGGAGAGGTTGCTTAAAAGAACTCTTCCTTCTGGAAAAGATGACTGAGAGGGTGCAGCAGGGAGGCAAAGCCCAGCTGCTGAGACCGTGGGTGGTAGGTGGAAATTAAAGCAACACTCTAGTTGTGTATGGACTAAGAGATTTGGCGTACTGACCATGGCAGACCAGGGCACTGCTGGCTTCACAGAGACCTTGAATGTGGTTTGCATCTATAGGTCTATGCTGTCCTATCATGTATCTCTATCAGACTTTTAGGTACCTGATAAGAAGGCTCAGATCATTCTCTTTTGATTTATGCTGCTCAAAGTGGCTGTGATGTCCCCTTCCTACTGAGTCTGCTATTCTGTTGTCTCTCCTGCCTGCCTGCATGTTAGGGGGGGACGCTCCTGATAGATCTTGATATTCCAGCAAGGTCGCTGACTTTTCCAACTCTGCTTTTCTGTCCCCTCTGCTCAGCCTAGCCAATGTTTCACAGTCTGAGAAGCTGCTGAGTCCCCACTTGAAGCACATGGCACTGTGGCACAGCTCACCAGCCCCACTCTGTCCTGCACTTTCTTGCATTGAACCCAAAGGCTGCTGCTTTCTCTCTCCAGTGCCAATTGTTCTTCTAAATATGAAGAAATGAGGAAGGAACTTATAGGACAGACAGGGCAATAAAACAGGGAATGAATTTCAGTTTAAGTGTAAAGTGAGGTACAGCAGGGATGGAGAGAATGACATTTCTGAATGTTACTCTGATGTTATTCTAAACATCACATATGAAATAATGTGCTCTGACTGATCATTACTGCAGAAATGAGGTCCTGGGCTTGTTGAAATTTCTAGCTCAGCTGAAAACCAAATGGAGGATGTTGTCATGCCACTGATAAAGCTGTGGTGCATCTGCATGTTGTCTGTTGTGTGCACTTTGCATGCACAGGCCCTTCGTTTCAAAAAAGGTAAAGTGTAACTGGAAAGATTCAGAAAAGTTCAGTAAGGAATGACAGATGCCTGGACAGCTTGCCTAAGCAGACAAACTAAGTAAGCTATGACTATAACTTGGAAAAAAAACAACTAAGATGGGATCATAGATGCCTAAAAAGTCAGGAATGATGTGGAAAAGGCGACTGGGGGGTCAATTGTTCTCTGTCTCTTCCAGTGCAAGAACCAGGGGAGCTCTAAAAGTATGTAAAGGTAAGCACTAAAGGGGCAAGTTCAAAAACGGGAAGGAAGGGAAATGTTTCCTTGCACAGTACTTGTCTGAGCTCTGTAGCTACCTTGCTACATGTTCAGAAGCAAACTGGGCAGATCCCTGGACCTAGGACAGTGCTGAGCTGGTATCACTCTGTATGACAGCTGATGAGTTGAGGTTTCTGGAAACCATGCACCAAATCTTGGTCACCTCCAATCCCTATCTTGGGATGCAAAAGTGACTATCATTATCTCTCACCTGAGGCTGGAGACACCCCACCATGCAGCACTAAAAAAGCTCTTCCAGGTGCTGCAAGAATTTAAAAAAAGCAGATTTGGCAGCATTTTCAAGGTAACAAGCACTAATTTACCTTTCTCAGCCGTTCCTCCAGATGGCAATGGACTGGCCAGGTGCCTGTCCTCATCTCTTGCCTTTGCTGTGTAAGGGCATAGGCCCAACGTTGTTCCCAGACAAGCAGTCTTTCCTCCAAGCAGAAAAGAAACATGTCGTTCCAAACTCCCATCCAGCCTGGGGGCATGTGACTGCCTATTAATGTTATTCTTCTCATCAGTTTTAGTTGCCCTGCACCACAAAAATACTTCATTTTTGTCATTGTAGGTGAAACCTTGATGTAGTTTAATCTTTTATCACACATTTCATTCCCTTGGATCCCAGGCCAAAGGTTGCTTAAGCATCAGTGTAAAACAGGCCAAAGTTTAATGTGCTTGGAAAGAAAGAAAAGAGATGGGATAGAAAAACATCTTAAATACTTTGATGTGACTAGTTTTCTTTTAAGAATACTTTGACTTGAAGGATTTAAGAAAGGATAGCTGAAAGCTGGTGAGGGAGTGATCCTGTGGGTGTAGGGTTACGTGTATTCGACTTGAGCTTAGTTTTGATTTTTCTTTTAAATGTTGGGGGTCAGGAGAAAAGGAGTAAGCAATACAAACATCAAACCCTGGAAATCTTTGCTTCTCTGTCAGCATCACACAGGCATTTTTAAGTGTGGTGTTCAATGCCCTGTTAGCAAAAGGAACATTCAGTGTGTGTTTGGCTGTGCATGTGGGGAGCTGGAGATGGAAATGTGCATTGCAGGTGGGTTTGGTCACTCTCTGTCCTGCAGCAATCTGGATGTGAGTAGGTCCCAGAGTGAGTAGGCAGCAGGGCTCAGACTGGGGCCTTCCTCATGGAGGGGGGAAAATTTGTAGCTAGGCTTGGCCTCTTTTAAAAGTGCATGCAGTCATCTTAGCTCTGTCAGTGATAATAGGCCCAAAAAGCATACACATATTTCCTTCATGCATAATGCTGCTTCATAGTTAGGATTATTTAGCTTATCCATTACCTCAGTTGTCTGAGGACACACTGTAAAAAAAACTATAGAAAAGGCATTTTAGGCTATGTGAATGACTTCAGCATAAGGAAAGCATGACTATGGGCTGAGAGAATGTGCAGTGAAAATTACCCTCTTTAGGCTGGAGAGAATTCCCAGAAAAACTAGGCATGCGGGAAATGCCTGGCTCTTAACGTAGCTGTTTGTACAACATCTGTGGACAGAAAGCCAGCCCTCTATAAATACATCATATTTTGGGATGTACCTGATAGAAAATACAATAAAAGGACCTTGCTTTTATCTCCTTTTCTCTGCCCTAGAGTCAATCTGGCCATGCACATGTACTTAATGACTTCACATAATAGAAATACAGAAAACCACATGGGTCTGTAAAGTACCCTGATTGTGTTGTATTGGTGCATTTCTGCTCCATCCAGAGCCTCCCTGTGGGGCAGGTTTGGGGTGTTATTGCCTGGGCACTCTCTCAAGTAAGTGGTTTTTAAAATTTTACTGCAACAGTCAGGCATGGTTATAACAGCAATGAAAGCTTGCAAATACGGTTTCCTTTTTATCCTAAGAGCCGAGGAAGAGAGTAATCTTGTATTGCCAAACCTCCAGTTACTAGTAAAAGCTTTCCTGTGGTGTTGTTTCAGCTAGCTGAGATCTCAGTCCCACTGTCACAGCCATGTCCTCAAACTCCTCTGCTGCTTTGTCTCACTTTCTCTCTCAGGTTTTCTCATTTGTTTCTGAACTAATTCAGCCACCATTTATGTGCTTTCTAATATCAAAAGCAATCCTCTTGATGTGCTCTTGGCATCGTCTCCCAGGCTCCCCAAAGCCGGTCCTTGAGGCACTAGAGCTCTGCCACTTGTCCTTTATTTCTGCTTGCTGCCGCAGTTCTCACTTCAGAATTTTGCAGAAGCAAATGAATGGGAGACTTGTCTCTACCCTTCTGCTCAATATATTTCTGATGAATGAGCTGTTCGTACAGAAAACCTACAATATCAGAATTATGTTTCCAGCAAGGAGTGGAGAAAGAACAACTGTTTGGGAGCTTAGTGAAATCCAGACATAGTGGCTTTTCTTCTACTGGTACATGTTCAGATTCAATAAATGTTTGCTTAGTCAAGACTTAAAAACGTTATGTAGGAAGGAACAGGGAAGCTGCAGGTAGAGGACGTGTCTGCTGACTCTGGTTACCGGGTAGAAGAGCCACACTAGGTGCAGGCATGTCTCCAGCTGCTGGATGTCTGCAACATCAAGGAAAGCAGAATAAAACACATCCTGGCAACATAACAGAAACAAATTTATAAAAAAGAAAATCAACTGTGCTACACACATGAAAATACAAAGTAACATCTGGTGAAGTAAAGGTGCAAGAATTTTTTCCCAGAAAAACGCATTAACCTTTTATGGAGGTAGATGTGTCCTTGGGAATTTGGGAGAGTTTCATAACATGAGAAGGAACAAGAAATGACAATCTGATAACACTTCCTCAAGAATGCATGGCATTCTTTGTTGTGAGTTTCATGTTCTCCGCGGGATGTGGATGACTCAGGCTAGAACATGAAAATGTACCCAGACCTATAAAGGAATTACTTACCATAGGTGTGGGCAACCACGAGTTCTTTGTTGCTTCCCAGTGTATTGTGAACCCTGTTATAAATCAACTACATGTAGTATTTTTTTAATGAATAAGAAGTAGTACAGATGATCTTGCAAGCAACTTAATGACAAAGCTGACTGTGCCTAAAATTGAAGTCTGCTGTCTGCTATGTGATGTAAATCTCTGAGTTTTCCCTGAGGGAATCTAGTTGAAAAATCTAGTTAACAAAAGACTGGGTTTTTCTAAAGGTAATGTTAGTGTGAATATTTTAAGCTGAAAAAAAAGCGCCTTTTCTTTCTGTTTGCATCTTTGCAATATATATGGGAGCTGGGGGGGAAACAGGGAGACCTGCATTTACTTCGGCTTTCAGTAGGACCAAAGTTTTGGACTTTGAGCCTTGTTCAGTTCTGTGTTACTCTTGGTCTCTGTGAGGCCAAAGCTGATGTAAAGCTGGAATGCTACAGTGGGGAGTCAGGCATCTTGTCTTCAGGCTTTTCCCATCCTTACTAAAAAGGATCTGATCCAAAACATGAGATTGCATGCTTGTCGTGTCCTGAGAGTCTCTGTCTCTGAAATTCCAGCCAGCCAGGGTCTACATTTATGTATGAGCCTTATATTTATACCCCAAACCTCTGAAACCCAGCAGCTCCTGTGTTGCAAGGGAGTTATTGTGTTGTCCCCTTGGGAACAAGGATTAGCTTAGACGTGCCTGCTCGCTCCCCAGCACAGGTGCTTAGTGAAAGAGTAACTGCTTGCAAAGCAGAACGGAGCTCCTTGAAAAGAATTAAGATTGGGCTGATATCCAAGCTGGGAACCATTCCTGTCCTGTTTGGTTTAGTTCATGCTCATTATATGAATATTGAAGAATGGTTGCTTTTTTTGAAGGTGCTGATCACCTATAGTCTCAATCAGTGTCAGGAGCAGTTTTGCATACTTGGTGTGCAATCCTTGAGGAAAAAACCCCACAGAGGATGCTTACCAAGTGCCCTACTTAGTCCTGTTGCTTGCAGGAACCATTGCACGAAGGTTTTCTACTGCTCCTTTCAGTTAGGTTTACTAGATTCTTCCTTATAGGACAGAGATAAAAGGAGATATCCTTACTTGCTACATAGCAAAATGACCCTTGACTGCCTTGGCAATCACAGTTAGCTATTTTTGAAGATTCTGTCCTCCCATTTGTGTTTGATCTAAATAGCTGCACTTTATGTCTCCTGGCAGACCATGCAGCAGATGAGCGACCACCGCTACGACAAGCTGACAGTGCCTGACGATGCCGCAGCAAACTGCATCTACTTAAACATTCCCAGCAAAGGGCACGTCCTGCTGCACCGAGCCCCCGAGGAGTACCCGGAGAGTGCGAAGGTGAGAGCCATGCTGGGGATGCTGACGAGTCCCCCAGCATCCCCATATTGCCGGGAGGTCACTGGGGATTGAAATGGGGTTGTGCTGTCCCTCCATGGAAACAGCGGATGGCAGCAGCTGGGAGGCCTGGGCTCTGTTCTCACTTCCACTTCTGGTGAGACTTGGTCTCTTGTGATTTTGTTGCTCTTTCCATGCTCACTTGCTGCACTATGAATCCCTTAGCCAGAGGGCCACGTGCACTGTAAATGTTCATGTTGATTAACAGTGATGGGATGGGTTGGCACCTGCTGACAAATCCATGTCTGTTCATTCTGTAAATACTTAGAGAAAAGGGAAAACAGAGGTGTAAAGTGTAATGATTTTCCCTTATGTTTTCTTTCCTAAACAGGTATTTGAAAAACTGAAGGACCACATGCTGATCCCAATAGCCAACACGGAACTGGAGAAAGTAGATGGGTCACTCACCTGTTGCTCTGTGCTTATTAACAAAGCTTCAGAATTATGAGTTTACAGAGTCCCTCCCTTGTAACTGGCAATAATGTTACACACAAGGTAGATGAATCTGTATCCACACTTTTATTGTTTTTATTGACAATCTACTGTACCACTGTGCTACTAACCCTTGTTTACAATTTTTTGCATTGTGAATTTTTATTATGTCCTTGCAGATGGTATTTAAGGTGGATGTAGGGTTTGTTGGGAGCACATAACTCTGAAGTAAGTTAGTCCCATGGGCTAGCAGAAGATAATTATAATGGCTAACCCTTAGCTTTAGTGATTTAACATATCTGTGTGAAAATTTTATGAAACCCAGCCGATTATCAGTATTTCAAGCACCTCTGTTGTCTTTACACACTGTTCCCTTCTGTCTTCTTTTCTCTTGCTTCCTTGCTCTACATGTTTTTTTCCTTCCTCAGTCTTCTACTTTCAGTGGTGCAAGGTATTGGGGGGACTGAAGAAAATTCAGTGGGCTCATGAAGCAGATACCTTGTGTGATAGGGAAGCTTTCCATACACGAGCTGGAACAGTGGGCAGTGGATTGTGCTCACTGTCCTGGCCATATCACAGTGCTGCTGCTGGGCAGAGTTGGGGCTGGAATCCATTTCAGACATCAGGTACCAACTTTGGAAAGGCTTCCTCTGATGGGAGTGTTCAAGGGCAATGATTGCCTGGGAAACTTGAATGACAGAAGAAGAGAGTAGTGCAGCCACAAGTTGCCTCCTGCAAACTCAGGTGCCAGTTTCCTGCTAATACCATGAATTTCAATGTGATGAGAATGGGAGAGGAGTTTTTAAAAAGACCACATCCTAGGAAGCCTCTGGACCACAAAAATTAAAGGCAGAGATGCTTTTGAAACAGTTAAATCTACAAAAGAAATCTAAAAGTATGGGGGAGTTAAATCTCTTTGTTTACATCTTAAAATTTATTTGTTTCTCCTTTCTGTTTTCTCCTCTTTTGGAGGCCACTTACTAGCAAAATTCAAAAGAAAAGTGTGATAGAAGGAGTTGAAGGACAGCTATTCCTGGATTATGCCCATGAATAAGGGAAGCTATTTTTTCCTGGAAGATTGGCATTTTTACTTTATCTGCCCTTGGGACAGTTTTCCTTGGAACAATAACCATCTTATATTTTTTTAGTGGCATGAACATTCACTGTGGTATTCAGCTAAGGCAAATACAATTTTTGTAGCAAATTCCACAACATGTTTACCCACTGAGTCACAGCTTTTTTTTTTCACCACCACAAAGTGAAATACACACCATTGTATTCACATGCTTCTTGTTAAATCATTTGTAAACTAAGGATGGGAGAAATTCCCAAACAGAGGCAGTAGTGGGAACTCTCCAGAGACTGACAAATAGTCTGAACATGTTATCAGCTTCCTAGACATCTCCTCCACCTTTCCTGAACCACTTGTGGCACGTTGCTGAGGTACAGTAGGAAGTGAGTGAGGGGACTGGGGCAATGTGGTCTGCAGGAAAGCCAAGTGTTAACCAAGTACGCACCAGGATATCCTTTGGAAACCTGTGTGCTGTTTTGTGCAGGCATGAGGGAGAAAACACAAGTACTCATACTCGTAGGTTCTCTCCAGTATATCTCACACTGCATCTCAGTGGCAATGGGAGGAAAACCTCCTGGCAGCTACCAGGGCACACCTGCTGCTTCGTGGGTGCACTGTAGGTTGTGATGACTCAAGGTATCATGGGGAAGAGAGCAGTGATGAGCAAATATATTGTATGTGGAAAGTCCCAAAGGAAGTTCTTCAGCCAGCCAAACAGCGAGTGGGGAGAGGGTTTTCTGTTTATGACTCTGCTGTCCCAAAGGGTTATCCCAATGTTTCGCCTTTTTCTCTTCCATTCCCATGAACCACCAATTAAACGTGAGCCAGGTGATCAAGTTCTAAGGGTGTAAGTGTTGAAGTGGGGAATCTTTTTCTGCCTTCCCTTGGTGCTTTTTAAATATTTAATAAAATATTACACATCTCAAAATAACTTGACATTAAACAGAGATTTTGTGCCAAAAAGTGGCCTTGAAGTATTGAGCTGTGAGCTCCTAGAGGCAAGCTGTACTCTGATAAAACCCTGTGCAGCTGTGGGAGCTGTCATACAAAGCTGAAACAGCCCCCCCATCCCAACTTGTCCATGTACCTCCTGGGGCCTGGCCCCCATCCATGTCCTTCAGTCCCCCTTCCCTCCTCTTGCTAGGTAGCCAGAGCATCCACGTATACTGGGAGTGTTAGGCTGTAGGATTTCTATTTTGTTTATTGTTAAATATGTCTGTAGTATTGGTTGGTTGTTTTTTTTTCTTCTTCTACCCTCTCTCACCTTTCACCTGTCTCCTTCCTCAGACTCTCATTTCTAGTTTGCTCATCAAGGCATGATGAGCACTTTTCTCTTTTAATCCCAAGTGATTTTGCCTTCTGTTGCCTCAGTTCTTAATTGAGTCTTTTCCTTCACTTCTTCTTCACTGTTCACTCCAAAGTATCCCAAGCCATGATGGACTCTCCTAAACTCATTCCCTCCTTGAGGAGGTGCCAGCAGAGACGAGAAACTGAGGGGGCTGCTTTGGGTCTGAACAACTTCTTTTGAGCTGGAAGGATGGCAGCAGGAGCTGTAGATCCAGAGAGGAACAAGGGTGACTCCTCTTTTTAAGATTTCTCTAGAAAAAAGAACCATTTCTGGTGACAATGTTGTTACCTTGTGTCCTTGAAAGCCATGGAATGGGTGACAATGAATTCCCCTGGCTCACTAGAGGAAAGAGAGGAGGAGTCGGGATTTCAGAGCTGAGAAACAGCTGTGTAGACAGAGAGGCTGGTTTTTCATCTCTTGCCATTTAGATTTCCTTGGCTGCAGGGCTGCATTTTGGTATACAGAAAGCAAGGGAGCGGCTGAGGGACCCAAATTCCTTCAGGTGTTGTATTCAAACTGTCTAACTTCAGGCACAAAATTTAGGTGCTCTAAAACCACACCTGCTTTCTCTCTGTTGGCCTCAGTAGAAATCACAGCCTCTTAACATAGATGCTCTAAATTACATCTTAGTCTGATGCCAAAAATTACCTTAGCTGGTTAGTGGGATTGCCCTCACCTCACAGCTTCTAGTGTTAATCTTTATTCTGGCATTAGAGAGAAAAACATTATGAGCACTTCAGTTTTTGTACGGTACTAAGAACTAAAATCATGCCAAATGCTTCATGTTTTTGCTGTTTGCTGGTTTTTTTTTCAGTTGCCCAAACAAAGAATTCAGTTGTGAGGACATTTCTGCAGTGACACATGTGCATCTAATGCATGTCCTGTACATTTTGTCACCAGAACATTTCTCAGATGCCTGATACAAATCATCATTCTTGATTAATATAAATAATAGAATAAAATCCCAAACCAAAAAAGGAGATGAGACACTGAACACTGATAGTTACCCACATAAAACTCCTGATAACAACTGTCAGGCTGTATGACAGAGCAGGCCAGTACAGAAGTTTTTGTGGTAATAGCTCAGCAATGGGGCTTGAATTACTCATCAAAGGATTTTTCCTTTCAGCAATCAGTTTAGCTCAGTTGAAATGAAAGAGCTAGAACGTGCATTATAGATATTTCATGGATGTTATCTTTGCTAAGAGTTGAGGGAGATCTGTGATATGTGGGTTTCTTTCTTCAACAGAATGTGAATACAGTGTCTCTCTCTGTAATGAAAATGTGAATGCATACTGTACCTTATGAGATAAACTTGAATTCTTCCATTTATTTATTTTTGTGCTTACCATGCTAATTTACAGTTTTAAATAGATGCTACTATGTGAAGCTATGCTCTGATTTTTTTTTTTTTTTTGGTGATTTCCATGTGATAGGAATAGAGCTCATAGGTACCACTATGTCCAGTTTTGAAAACAAAGCCAGTACACAGAATGCTGTTTGTTTGCAGCATATTGGAAAAGATGGAAAAAAAAGAGCTTTTGATTTTGTTCAGCTTCATATATGTTGTATCAATGAAGTCAGAGCCAAATTAATAGAAAACATCAACACCCACATGGAACCATTTGAGGAAAATAATTTACTATTTAAGATTGTCTATTTTTGCTTTTATCAATAAGGAAGCTGAAAAGATAAGCCTGCTTAAAGAATGGTATTTGTTAAGTGATTGTGAACAAAGTATAGGTGGACCTCATGTATTTTCAGAGAAGTTTTAACTGGACGTGTGATGTAAATTGTATAGAGTTGTATGTGAATCGTGTTAGTCACTGTTTTACATTGTATTGTTCTGCAGTGCACAGATGTGACTACTGAACACAGAAGCGTTGCATTCATTAAACTTACAATCTTGTTGCAGTATATAATTCCCCACTTTTTGTGCCAAAAACATCAATACATTCCATAATAAGTTCTAATAGAGGTTTGCACTTTGATTTAATTTTTTTGTGACTCTTGCAGTTTCAATACTATATATCCCCATCACGAAGGAATAAAGTGTCAGTTGTACCGTGCCCTGTGTAGTTTGTGCGTCTTGTTTTGGAACTGGAAGTATATGTATTTAATTTAATACTGTTTCATGCTGTCTTTTTATTTCCAAGCTTATTACATACCTAGACGTAAAGTCCATCATAGACACTAGCACTAAAACCCTTAAGCCTGTTAGAAAAAATATTGACTCTTTAAAAACAAATAATAATTTTAGACTCTACATTTAAGAATAATGTATAGAGAGGAGATACTGCCTGTGAGTGGTCGTGATTCATTTAATTACTGTTACTTAACAGCTGTTAGCATAGTACAGTATGTTTCTCTGTAGTGCCTGTATTTACTGTAACTTACAGAAAGTGACACTACGAAGGTTTAGTGACATTCCCATTGTGGTGAAATTATTCACACAGCTCTTGTGTCTTTTTTCCCCCCACAGTCTCAGGAGAGGTGACTGCACTCCAGACATTGCTTTGAGGTAACATGACAGATAATTGCACATCTTCTATCTAAATACTTCCTGTTGTGTGCTACGACTAGCTCACGTGGGGCGACTCTCTGCTTGCACCCTTGGGCTCTAATGCCAGTAGGTCCCAATATTAGGATCCAGGAGCTGGGGAGCCCATACAGGAACTCCAGGCTTCATGGATGTGTGTGTAAGGGCTCCTGGGCCATCAGTGCCATCTCCTGGCAGGCCAGGAGCCAGTTGTTCGAGGCCTCAATATTGTTCTTTCAGCTTTTTAAGAAACCCAAGACAATTTACAGAGTAGTGATTAATTAATTAACTGTAGCAAAATAATTACATCACTTTCAAACTGCACTTTGCGAGTATAATAGGACTTTAAACAAACCATAATCTATTATTCTCCTTGCCAGAGATGTAGAGACAAAGGATCTCAATACAGCCTTTATACTGATTTTACAACACTGGTTTAAAAGTATGATTTTTATACTAATATATTTAAATCAGTGCTGTGCCTAATGTGAATACATTTAGTGTGATGCAGTTAATATTTTAAACTACTGCATTTACATGTGTACTCATGTCGCAGGAGAGAGTTGGTACCAATTTACTTGAATTTGTTTCTAAATGGCAATGATTAAAAATTAGGAAATATAGACAAGCCATACCCACTTGCCACATTAAGAAGTTTCTCGTAGAATATCAAACCTGAAAAAAGCAAGATCATGGTAATTTAACAAGGAGTGTTCTTTGCAAAACTTAGCTGTAGGATATTACTTCACTAAGTAGAGACTTCTACACTTGTGTGTACAGACTCAGTCCCCACTCTAAGTACATGCTGCTTAAAAAACATCAGTCACTGTCTCCAGCATCATAAAGCCCAGACATTCTGATGCTCTCAACAACCTCACCCCCAAAAATACATGATCTATAGGTTGATTGCTGTGGTTTAACAGCTGAAAACATGCAATTGGTTGCTGCAGATATCTGCTGAGTTTGGAAATGGCCCTTGATCTGTAACTAAAACAAATTCCTTCCCTTCTCTCTGCCTGGAAGCTTTCCTCCTCCCTAAGGAATTGTGGTGTAGAGTCCCTCAGCTCTCACAGGGCCTGGGCTGTCCTGCCAGCTCCAGAAGGGGATTGTCCTGAGTACCCAGACCCCTGAGCAAGGATCAGGAGCAGAATGGGATGGGAACACATGAAACTCCCAGGGAGAGGCCCCTGCTCAGCAGTAAGGACATGCTGCCTGGAGAGGGCTTGATCAATGAGGGCAGAAGAAGAAGAAAACCTGGAGCCAGCCAGAGCTCTGAAAAGCAACCGAGCTGTTAGAAACTGTTGCAGTGTTAACAACATTTTCTTCACCTTCACAGGGAGTTTTGTAAAAACCTCTAGGTTGTAAGCAGTTTTCAAAATTTATTTTGGAAATTTAGAAATTTATACTAGATGCATATTACATATTTACATACTCATAAAACAACACAATGTCCAAAATCTTCCCAGCTGCCTTGAAAGAAACAATCCCTAACTCTACACTGAGGCTCTCTTCTGAATTTCGCGTGGCTGTTAGTCTCCTGAAAGGAGTTTCATGCAGAGAGCAGCCTTCTTCCTGCTGCCTGGACCATTAAATCCTGGTAGGGTGTTTTGGCATTAAGGTTGCTAAAATATATTCTATTCTTGTATCCTCTAACCACATGTTCTCTTCCTGACTGCTGAAGTTAAATCATTCCTGTTTGTCTCCTGCATGGCTCAGGAATCAGCAGCCTAACCCTCCAGACATCACATGGCTTTGAACTGCACCTCTTGCTGAGCAAGGTTATTAACAAATATTCTAAATCCAGAGTGCATGATAGATGTTTTTATCAGCAGGGTTGTATGGAGCCAGCGAAGTCCACAATATAATTCACCTTGAGGAGGAAGAGCTGAAAGGCATGTGATTTAATAAACAAGGGCGGGAGTCAGGGGCTGGGAAGATGCCTGACTCTGTTTCAGGAGTGCCCCAATCAGTTCTCTGGAAGCATCAGAGAAGCTGAAAGCTTTCCATGTATTTTGGGTGCATAACACAGATTAAGGAGGAGGCATTTGAACTTGAAAAAACTGGTCTGCCCTGCAGCCCTCTGAGCAGGAAAATGTGAGATAGTTTACTTTGTATTTTGGATGTTTAATGCAGAGATACACAGCTTTGAGAAATTCAAATGCAGTACTGCAAAGAAAGGCTTCTTGGGGTGGGAGTAACCCCCAGGAGGCTGTGGGTTGTGAGCAGAAGTGGATGCCAAGTGACCAGTGAGCAGGGCTGCGTGGCGAGGGTGGGTGTGAGAGTTTTCAGTGGGCAGAGGTGACATTGCCAGCAGCGGCAGGGCACGGAGCTGGCTGGGCGTGTCCTGGTGACCACTCTGGGGATTGGCCTGATTTTAACACCCAGCTCTAGAGAAATCAGCCCTATTACCACGTGCCTAGTCCTTTAGCTTTCATGTTTATTTTAAAGTTGGGACTGCTAGCACTGTAAAATAGGTATTGTCACAATTAACATTTCAAGTATGATTGCTTTAACAAAGCCAATCCAAAACTTTGCAAAACTGTAAAACCACCATAAAACCGGCAGTTTTTCCTTATTGACAGCAAATCTTGGTGTTGATCGCTTCTACTTTATGTTAATGTTTATCTAGTGGAGATGAAAATTTTAGGAGTGCATAAATACTCGAGTTCCACCTGTGACAGCTGCAAGAACAGCGATTAATGAAGCTCCAGCTGCTACCCTTTCCCTGGGGAAGCGGCTCCCTCTGCTGCTGCCTTGTGACACAACCCTGTGCAGCGGAAGGGTTGAACGCCGCCAGTCCCCAAAACCTGCGGGCAGCCCGCGCCGCCCAGCACCGCCCATCACCCTAAAGCCGCCTTCATGACGAGCCGCACCGGGAGCTGCGGGCCCCGACACCGCTCGTCACGCTCAAGACCCTTTAGTGGAAGGGCTGCCAGACGGGCCCGGAGAGGGGCGGCCTCAGCCCGTGTCCCGGCGGCACAGCGCTCCCGCGGCGAGGGAGCCTCGCCCCACCCGTGCGGCCACAGCTCCCCCAGGGCCGCCATCGCCGCGCACGCGCCACTGGGCGGGGCCTCTGCTCTCCCAAAACACCTCCGATCTCCGGCACGGCAACGCCCTCCGGTAACGACAAGGCACAGCTCCTGCGTTTACACGGACGCATTTCAGTGAGCGCGTTTCGCTGTGGGGTGCAGGTGGCCTGTGTTTGAACGCCCCGGGGAAGCTGCCTTGGGCCTCCCTTGGGCAGGCCTTGGCTCCGGGAGCCGGAGGGTGCCCGGGGCGGGGGCGGGGCGGGGCCGGGACTTGTCACGGCTGGGGTCGGGGCGGAGCGCTGGGCCTGAGCGCCCATTGGCGGAGGCGGGCGGGGGCGGAGCCCGCCGGAAGCACCGCCCCTCGCGGGTTTCCCCGGGGCGCCGCCGAGGTTTCCGCCATGGAGGGCCCGGGGTCCTGGTCCAGCTCGGGGGTGCTGGGGCGGCCGCTGACNGGCGGGGGGACGCGGCGCGAGGGCGGCAGGAGGGACGGGAGCGGCCCGGCGGCGCGCCCGGGAAGGCGGCGGGGAATTTGGGTCACGGCCGTGCCCCTCGGGTCCCCCCGGTGTGAGGCTGATGATGACTCGCCTTAGGCCGGGCGCGGTGCTCAGGGCCGGTCCCGGCGGTGTGCTGCTGTCAGCCGCCCGCCCTCGGTGCGCCTGTGTTCCAGAGCCGCAGCTCCGGGTTCGGTTCTGCCCGCGTCTCTGCGCCACGGTGAGGCGCAGGAGGCAGCAGGCAGGATGAGTTAAATGGTACCCAAAGCTTGGCTGAAAATGTGTGTGCTTCTCCTGGTGCCAATGAAATTCTTTCTCAGAGAGCGTGGATGTCTTCATTAAGTATACTTAGGTATTTTTTATTTAGGCTTATTCTGTATTTTTCTGGGTTTTTTCCCTCATACTTATTCACTGATGTCTGAAGTCTGAGGGAAGACTTCATCCTGATTTATTCTGGATTAATTTATCTCATTGTGAGACTGGGAAGCAAGCAGTGTGCTAACCAAGCTCAACAAATGATTGCTTAATTTAAAAAAAAAGTAAAATCACAGTTTATCATTTATTTATTGCCTAACCTTGGTTCTTTTTGTAATTTACAGTGTCTTATGTTTGACTCATTGGGGTTTTTTTGTGTTCCTTAAAGTACAGTAAAGACTCCTTGGAGTTTGGTTTTCATTTCTTTCTAGCTTTATGCTTAAGTGATTTCCTTTAAATGCTTTGTCATAGTTCTGTGAGACATGTTTTTCAAGTTAGTACTCGCTTCTGTGGAGCCACTGGGTAATACTGCAATAGCTGGCGTCAGGTAGTTACACCAAAAAGGGATAAAAACTACTTGAGTCAGGCAATATATATTTATAACATGGTGTGTTAGTCTGGGTTAGTGACTGAGCCCACAGCTGCACCTCACAGAAATGCACAATTGTCACTTCAGCCCTTAATCTTGTACATTCTCCCGTAGTACTTGGAGGACATGATGGAAGCTTTAGGTAGAAACAAATAGCATTCATTTTATCATCAAAATGCAGTCCCATAAATCTGACTTCAGAGCTTCTGCACTCAGATTTTAAGTGTTGTGGCTTCACAATCCAATGTGCTGATTCAGTGTAAATTCACTTGGCTCTCTCAGAGCTGTTCAGGTAACTTGGATGGGATCTTTGCAAGCCAGGGTGCTGTGTTAGCAGAAGCACTGTGTGTGTTAGGGGATAGCTCACCTCAGGAAGATAGGCAGCTGGCAAGGACATCTTGGTCCTTGAGGAGGAATTGTCTTGAGGAGGAATTATAAAGGTTGGAGTCTTGCAGCTGAGAGTGAGAAGGGGGCGGTGAGCCATACGACATCGTTCATATAGTAGAGTAGGGTTGTAGAAGACAAAAAGCAGCCACTAATGTTGTTGAGAGTATGTATATTTATGGATGAAAGTGCATGTATTTTGGATGTCAGTAATCTGTTGAGCTTGTCAATACTGGTGTTTATTTACACACCTTTTGAACTCTGGGTATATTCATGCTGTTGCTCTGAGACTGCTTTTGCTCAATGTACAGAAAACATCAATAACTGCAGTATTTTGGAGTTGTGCCTCAAGGATACAAAGAATGTGGAAATGTGGCAATCAGATGATCAGTGAAAAAGAGTGTGTCTGTAGACAAAGTGAGTAGGTGCTCTTTGGTATAATTTCGTTTTTACTTGATGGTTTTGAAATGTGCTAACCTCAGACTTTATGTCTTCACCTTTTCTATGAGTAGTCACTTTATATCTTAACAAACATTGGAACTCCTGAGTTCAGTTGAAGAGCTAATGAAACAGATAATTAGATAACAGTTTTTTAAAAAAACGTTTTTACACTGAGAAAAATCTCAACCAAGTAACACAGCAGCAGCCTTAAAAATTATTTTGCTAACCTGTATCAAAATAATTTAGGTTCCAACTACAGACTTCTAAATAATTTGAAATGTTGGCTAATACTGGTTTGTTTTGTTTTTCAGGCATTAGAAAGGATGCGTCCTTACCTCTGTGATAAAATCATAGCTGAGAGACACTTTGATTACCTGCGTTCAAAGAAAATACTCACTAGGGAGGACACAGAAGAAATTTCTGCTCGATCTTCCAGCAGGAAAAAAACTGGGAAGTTATTGGACTACTTAGCAGAAAATCCAAAGGGACTAGATACTTTGATTGAATCTATCAGACGAGAAAGAACACAAAACTTCCTGTTACAAAAGATAACTGATGTAGTGTTGAAAGTCAAAAATGAAAAGCTTGAAGCTCTTAAAGGTAACACATTTTTAATAATGTTGTGTAAGACATAGGGAGTTTTTTTTTGATGGTCTGCAAAATTAAAAGTCTTCCTCTGGTATTTGGAACAACATGTTTGGAAATATCGCCAGTTTGGGTTTAAGATCCTAGTGCATGTATCCTGGCTGTACCTTTTTATTATCTGAACGCATCCATCATAAATAACAAATTGCAAAAAACCCCCTATTGTGTTGTTATGATGGATAAATCCATCTTCACATTTCAGTTTTGCTTTTCAAAAATGGGTGCTTATCTTCCATCTTGCATTTTTCTTGAAGCTATTTGCTGTAGTGGCAGGATGCTCTGGTTTTGCTAGACTTTGTGCCTCAGCAGAAGATATGCTAGCAAATTCAGCTTGAGGAGAGCTCCCTTGTATGCCTTCAATGCCACAGCTTAAAATTTGGCAGTGTAAATACGTGTGCATATTGTTTCATACAGGCTTAGCAGTTTTGTTTGCACCCAAAGCTTGGAGTGCCTATGTGTACTCGTAGTTTATGGCAGAGGAAGAAATTACAGGCTTTCTACACCAAAAGCGTTACTTCCCCCTCCACACCCATCAAAAGGCAAATAAAGAAGGAAGAAGTACATTTTAACCTTAGAGATGAAGGGCCTGAAATTTTTTCTGGCTTCAGGTAAAATAGCCTTCAAATGCTATCCACTTTGGAGCAGAACCATCAGGTGAAGCTCTTAAAAGTTTGAAGAACATGGTGAGACAAATCTGAAAAAAGTTGGGCCAAAGGGCTAAAGTGACTTTCTAAAATGAACCTGAAGTTAGGGTGCATCTTTGTCAAGTACTGTCTGATAGTGAGTAGAGTGAAATCGTTCCCATCAGCCTAGATAACCTGCATGTTTGTTCTTTAATTTGTCAGCAATACTGGATGTCACAGGTGAGATGAAGGGTTAGTCTGTTAAAAATGCAGACAGTTGATCTTTGACAGTCTTACTGACACTAAATCAGAGCACAGTTTTAAGACGTCCCCATACTGTAATTAAATCCAGTATCTGTTGTTTTGTCTTAGGTCTAAGCTGCAGCACCTGTATGACCTCACTGTATGGAGGAACAAATAATCTCTCTAGATCATTTTCTGATGAATCAAATTTTTTTGATAAAACAAAAGACAAAGAATCTACCCAGTTACATCACCCAGAAGAAGATTATAGCACTGCTGCATTTGTGTCTGCTGTCTCTCTCCATTCAATGAATTTACCAATTGCAGAGATGGGAAATTCACAGAGCAGTATTTTGTCACCAGCCACCCTCCCAGGGCCTGGAGACCCTGGTGCTCCCCCGCTGCCCCCAGAGCTCCAAGACCAGCAAGAGCCATGTACCAGTTCAAGTGACAATTGCTTTTTGCCTTTAAGATCACGTTCTGTCCATCCACAGTGAACGTAATGACTTTTGTCTGTTCATCCGAATGGTACTGAAACTTTGTGTGATGTCTCATAAAGGCTAAAAAATGTTTTCAAACTGTTAGAAAAATTGGATGAAATAATCTATGCAATTTCTGTTTTAATTTTCTAATTGTGTGATGCTGGAGCTGCTTGACTTTGTTTGTTTTGTTCTTTAAGGAGCTTTTTTCAAAGTATTGTGGTGTTATACCAGCAAGTGTTTGTTTCTTAAACCAATGTGTATAAGATTTCACATTTAGTTGCAGATACTTTAGCTGAAATTATAGAACAAATGGGTTTCTTCATTTTACAGAAACTGAGAAATCAGCTTTTCCTTATGTTTCTGTGATGGGTGAACTGGGAAAGATGATTAGGAAAAGTATTGAGTACAGAAAAAAAATCTGAACTAAAAGCTTAAGCTTACTTACCAAAAAGCTTAAACTCACCAAGTTAAATGTTTCTCACTAGGATAAATTCTGCTCTCTGTGTATGTATTTACTCCTTTTACAAAAAACCTCACAAATCTGGCCAAATCTGTGCTTATTTTCAAGGAAGTTTCCTTGTGGGAGCTTTGTCCTACTGATAAATCAAAAGGTATCAGTATCGCAAATACACTTCTGCATATTATTCTTGTATATTAATTAAAGATTCCTGATTTGAGATGCACTTTAAATTCTCATTAGTACTGGAAAAGGAATGTAAACTGCTCTAACAGCATCATGAGGGCTGTAAGAAAACATTATTGTAGGATGTTACTAAGGAACAAAGCTTGTATGCTTTGTCCCACTAGGGAGGTGGAGGCAAAGGTGTGTGACAGCAAAGTATCTGTATCTGAAGGACTCTTGGAAATGTGGCACTTCAGAGACCTCCTCTTCAAAGCAGACAGACAGGTTTACATTCCAAATTGTTTAGAGTCAAATGCATTTTAAACTGTTTCAACATGGGAAGGTTCTCATTTCTTCATACCGTGTAACATACTGTATTCCTCTCATACTCAAGTTGTAGCCTACCTTCTGTGCAGGTGCCTAGAATCATTTCAGAATGACCTGGTGGACTCTTACCAGGACAGGTGTACAGTTGTGTTCTGCAGTACTACACTTCAAAGTGATGGGATGTTTTCAGTATATTGAAGGGTTGGTTTGTATTTAAAGCCCTAAATTATTAATGAGAGCCCTAAAGCTCTCATACTATGTTTAGCCATGTAATGTCATTCAAATTCTCACCCAGGTAATGACTAAACTGTGTTCTCCTTTTGTGGAGACAGGCCATCTGCAGGACCTCAGTATAGTCTCTACAAATTGTTTTTCATTATTATTCTGTTTTTTGAAGTAGATTAAAATAAAATACAATGTTCAACTACACTCTATCCTGAGTATATGAACATCTTACATATGCAAAAGATGTGTTTATAAAAATCCTTGTTTTTCTTGTCTACATCTACAATGATAGACTCTCTGGACAGTGAAAATACTTTTTAGTGTAACTGCTTGGATTAAATGGCGCTCTGGAAATTAAGTGCCTAAATATGCAAGCAAAAGTTTGCTGTATAATATGAAATTAAGGACAGGATGAAATCCCTCTCTTCCATTAACTTGAATTGTAGTTGCAATTGTACTTGGGACATCTAAAAAGTGGATTGTCTAAATGCCTGCTGTAACCACTTGCAGAGCTGTGCTTAGGCTAGAGTCTCTTCCTGGGTTCTTGTAAAGAGAGGAGAGTGAGCTGGGTTAGCCTTAACAGAGAAAATGCACCAGCTGGGGGTGGAGGCTGCCTTGCTGCTCCCCATCCTGCCACACGAGGTGGGAGCCTGCAGGGAGCCAGCTCTGCAGGGACCGCTCCCAGCGGAGCCTGCGAACCTGAGACCTTGAATGTATTATCTTACCAAATGTTTCTAATGTGCGTTTTTAAAAAATATTATTATCACAACTTTTGGAATAAATTCTTTTGTATAATTGCCTGTTTTCCTGTCTGCCTCTCTCATTTTTAAGATGTACAGGTTGCAAGAGCAGTTCGTGCCTTTAGCTTTATGTGTGGTTTTGGTTTTGTGTGTGCGGGAGGCTTTTGTTCTTTTCTTTTTGGAGAGGTTTGTCTTTGGTGGAAAGACTGACTTAATGTGAAACGCCTGTGCCTGTAGGACTGCACTCAAGAGTAGCCTGTAAGATAAACATGCATGTGAAATCTAGAGCTCTGCTGCTTAAATAGTTTCTGTGGTTCGTGACTACTGTTACTAACCTGATTCTTGCTTTTTTTCAAATGACTATTGCTCACCTTCCTACGGATGTGAGAAGAGTTGCTTCCAGCCACATGTATCTTGACTTCATTCTTAAGATTTTTATTTTTATTAATAGTGGGGAGAAAAAAAAACTTTGAGTGCTGAGAGGCATGACTCAAAAAAGGATTTGCAAATGTTGCAGGGACTGTGGTGTCTCACTTCAGTGGTTGTTTCATTGTACTTTGTGTATAGGGTTTATTTCAAAATAATGATAATGGTATTGATTATGAGAGATCAGCTGGATATGGTTTAATATCTTTACAGTAAAGGAACTGATCATATAACCAAAACCCCTTCCTCAGACCTTGTCCTGCTTCTGGTAGTATAAGTAATCTGAACATAGAATCATAGAATGTGCTGAGTTGGAAGGGACCCATGAAGTCCCTCGAGTCCAATTCCCAGCCCTGCACACGACACCCCAAGAGTCACACCATGTGCCTGAGAGCATTGTCCAAACGCTTCTTGAACCTGTCAGGCTGGTGCTGTGACCACTGCCCTGGGGAGCTGCTCCAGTGCCCAGATACCCTCTGGGTGAAGAACCTTTGCCTGATATCCAACCTAAACCTCCACTGACTCAGCTTCATCCTGTTTGAACAGCACCAGTATTTTAGCTGATGCAGTAATGTATGTACGAGTCAATCACAAGGGAGGTCTAGTACAAACTCTTTCCAACAAATTTGAAAAAATCTGTTTTGGTAAAGATACCCTCCTGGATAGGTGATGGTCAGCGCTGTGTCTGCCCTAGGTTAGCCGGTGATCAGACATTAAGGAAAACGTGTTTTCCCTCCGCTTAGGCGTGCAGGTGTGAAAAGGGAGAAATGAAGGTTGGCTCGGTTTCGTATCTGATTTTCGGTGTGGTCACTCGAAGGGAAGCACCGCGGCTACGGCGCGAGCCTGCCCGCCCCGAGGGCCCAGCTTTCCCCGGGGCCGGGCTCGCCCGGGGCGCGGCGGGGCCGGAACCCTCGGCGCGGGCGCGGTTTCCGCGGGCGGTGCGAGGCGCGGCCCCGCCATGGCGGCGGAGGGGGAGGATCCGCTGGGTTATTTCGCGGCCTACGGCAGCTCCAGCTCCGACTCGGAGCCCGAAGAGCCCCAGTNGAGATCGACTGGGAGAGCCGCGTCCTGCGGGCGCCCGAGGAGGTGCGTGGGGCGCAGGGTGAACCGAGGCGGCGCTGGGGCCGCCCCGGGCCCCCGACCCGGTGTGACGGGCGCTCTGCTCTCTCCCGCAGCCCCCCAGGGAATTCAAGGTGTGGAGGAGCAACGCCGTGCCGCCGCCCGAGACCTACAGCAGCCCGCCCGAGAAGCCGCCGCCGCCGGCTCCCGCCCTCGACATGGCCATAAAGTGGTCCAACATCTACGAGGACAATGGCGACGACGCGCCCCGCCCGGCCGGCAAAGCCAAGTTCCTGCCGGACGAGGAGCAGGAGCTGCTGGAGTCAGGTGAGGCCCTGGCGTGAGGCGGCGGTGCCCGGCACAGGCTGTGCGAGCTTCCAGAGCCGCGTCCCCAGTGCTCTGTGGCCGCAGCTCTCCCTGCGCTCAGAGGAAGCCCTGCTGGCTTCTCCTGCATCCACTGCTGCCCTAGAGCAGCGCGGTCTGCCTGCAGGGGTGGGTGGGCTGTATTGCCGGGGTTTTGGCTTTCCTGGAACCAACACAGACCCTCGAGCAGTCTCTCTGCTCCTCTCCCCCACTGTCATTAGCAGGGAAGGATTAGAGTCTGTAGCACTGTAGTTCTGTGAAACCAACAGGTTCAGTCATGGTGCTGCTAAAACAGAAGGTAGTATGAGAGCTTCAGGTGCTGCTGTCTTGACCTTAGTTGTAACTGTAGGTCAGATTATTTTTATAACGTTTGCAAAACTTGGGGTCCGAGAGAGGAATCAAATAGGATGTCCGTGGGACAGATTACTGAATATTTACTATCCTCTTCACTTTAAATGATGGTACAAGCTGAAATGGTAATTTAGGAAGTAAATAAATATTTGACAGGTAGGAGGAATTTTTTTTTTTTTGATTGCTGAAGAAAGAGGATAGCCAGCAACAACTAAAGGAACAGAACCAGAAGAAAAAATTCTGGGCATCCAGAACACACAATAATGTTTTCTTTGACTGGTGAAGTTGTCAACAAAGCTTTTCCAAAGGAAGGATTTCTTTGTTGTCTTGCACGTTTTTTTGGTTCTGGGTGTTTTTTCCCAGTAGCAATTTTTATGTCTTGCTCCATGTGTTCTGTATGTTTTCCCTGACCATGCATTTCTCTTAGTAAGCCTTCATCTAAAGTAAGAAGATAAAAGGTTGATTGACCTTGACATCATTTCCTGATTCAAAAATGTAATTTTCTAGCTTTTTTTATTACCTAGTCAAATAATTTTTTTTAGAACAGGTACTGTACAGTAGCATAAAGACTACTTATCTGCAGTGATAATAATAATGTTTGTGATAATAATAAGTAACCATTCCTGTTTTGTCCACATATTGTCTACATTCCAAAACTGAGGATGCTGTCAGTTAATACTACAGTGTCTTTTTTCCAGGTGTGGTTAAGTCAATTGTTCTGAGGCGGGATGGTGTTTAAGACAAAAAAACTGGCTTTGCTGACTTTGATTAACTCTTTCTTTTATTTAAAGATGATGAAAAAGATGATGAACCAGCTTCTGCTAAGAAACGTAAAGTAGAGTCTGGAGAGCAGGCAAAGAAGAAGAAGAAGAAGGTATAAGCAGGGTGTTTTGGATTTACACATAATGACAATTTCAAGGAATTTGGATTCCTCTGCTGGATTGGGAAAGAAATACGTGTTTACTGCATTTCTCTCTCGTATTGGGTAGGGAATTTTTTTTCTGTAGTATGCTTGCCTTTTGGAAAGCACAAAATTAAATGGACAGTGTTGTGGTAGAACTTGTTTACTGAACAAAATTTAAACCTGTTTATTTAAAACATGGATTTAGAAAAGAGATCCATTTCCGTGGATACTTGTGCTCGTGCAGGTTACAGGGCTTCACAGTATTTTGTTTATCAAGAAGCCTGGGAACGTGAGTTTTTCTGGACTGACTTTTACATTGCGTGAAAACCTTTTATAAAGGAGTATATACTAAAGATTTTTTAGGTACTGGTCTGTGATATGTTCACATAACATTGTTTTTAAATGTATGTATAGAGTGCAAACAGTCACTGGAATAAAACTACATTTGAAAACACCTGCGGTGTAAATATTGCATTGCATGCTTGGTGAATAGGAGCAATGAATTCTGTATTATATGCCATTCACTGATCTGTGACTTAACAGATTCCTCAGGGCTTTTTTGTTTAAATAAATACACAACTGCAAACTGAAAAAAAATGACTTTAAAATGGAGTTTAATATTTTATAATTGTTTTGATGTTATGGGATATTTATCAGTGAAACACAGGACTAACTAATGGAGGGAGAATTGAAACATGTAATGTATTCTTCCTGAAACAGAAAACAGAATCAAGATATTTATGTGGACAGACATTATGACAAAGCTGTGATAGAGTCTTTGCTGCCAAATTGTATTTATTTCAGTGCAAACAGTTGGTGATCTTCTCGAAGTGCCAGTCAGTATATGCTGCATTTTGTGGTGTGCTGCTGAATAGGTTTTTGGATCTGTATATGACAAGGTACCAGCTTGTACTGGATAGGAAAAAGGAGTGCTGTATATTTTCAGATAAAGATTCTGTGCCTTAGAAAATCTGCAGTGAGATTAGGGCCTACTAATAGAAGTTTATGTAATCAAATTTTTAATGTCAGTATTGGTGTTTTCTATTTTCCTTCTGTCCTAGACTAGCTTTACTTTGGCAGAACAGATTCTGTATGCATATGTGCTAATATGATGTTAATATTTTTTTAAGTGATTTTAAGAGATTTCTTGTAACCTCAATATATAGAAACGTGTACTCATTTTTAGTGAATATCTGAAGTTATTAACAAGTTGTGCAATTCTCGCCATGGCAGTGTGATAATGCTTTCTCTGGATCCTTGTCTACCTCCTGACTCCGCAGCTGCTCCTTGCCAGTTTCACAGGCTGTGGGGCCAAATCTGTGGTATATTCCACCCATTCTGTGCTGTTAGTCTGGAAACAATTCAAAAAATGGTACTTGACACAGCTGAGGGTTCCCTGTGCCCACCTGTCCTCGCACAAACCCAGCTACCAGCCAGTGTCCTAGCAAGGTTCAGGATGAGGGACATTGTCATGGCAAAGCTTACGGAGTGGCAGCTCTCTGTAGGGTTTCTCAGAATACTCCATCTGCATTTTTGATTCTTACAGTAGTTCTGTTTGCTAGTGGAGTGCTCTTTGAAGAGCATTCCAGCTGCAGGTTAATGTCACCAGCTCTGGAAATAGGATGCATTCCCATGACTGCTGTGACCAGGGAGGCTTTTGTCTGTGTACTTTTTGCTCTGCTATTCTTCAAGGCAGTTCAGGAAGTGCCGATTCCTCCTTTTGTTTTCAGACCAAATGATGTATGTAGTATCCAGTTGTCTTGAAGTTAACACCATCTGATACTCAATTTCCAAGGAGAAAACCAGCATGTCTAGCCTGGGAGAAGAACAATTAATGTTTGTAGGTTGAGGGAATCTTCATTGTAAGCAGTGACCATGGCAGCTTCCCTGTTCAGGAGAAATGGCACCAGCTTCATCCTTTTCTGAAGTAAGGCATCTGTAGCAAGACTGTGAGAGCCTGTGTGATGCTGAGTTACCTGAGTAAACTGGTTCTGTAGCTGGAAGTGTTTTTGGTAGAGAGGCTTTCGTGCATCATCTTCAGGAAAAGATGATGAGAGAAGTGGTACAGTGCTGCAGCTTCTGAAGCAACTCAAAAGACTTCAAGAAACAGACTTAGAGGTTTTCTTCAGGTTTAGGCAGCTAATAATGAAAATTTATCTATGCATCAGGATCTGTGAAACATGAGTGAAAACCAACTAAACTTAAACTGATAGCTCAGATGTTCAGAAAAACTCTTAACTATAGAACAGTTTATCCTGGATTGTCTTTCAAGGGAAGACAGTGACAGTGAACATACACCCCTGCTGATAAACCAGGAAGATTGCCTCTGAAAATTAGTCCTCTATTAACCCATCATTCTACTGTTTTTATGATGAACCAAATCTGATAACAATCATTATGTGTAATGGGGAAAAAAGCAGTAAAAATGCATACAGGTTTGATTTAAGGAAATCCTCTTAAAAATTTGTCAAAATCAGAAAAACTGTGTCTCGAAGGCAATTAATTTGCAGTGAGCACATTGTGTTGCTTCCAATGCTAGCACAATAGCAGCTGCAGTACTTGGCTTCCAAGAAAGGCAGGATGATCTGAAAAAGAAGAATTCACATCAGTATAAAAGTTCAGCTGTTGAGAATAATGGCAGGCAGTGCTTCTTCCCAGAAGTGCTGACAGGGAGGTTATGGCAAAGCATTCCTCTGTTACTGTGCTGTTCCTGATGCAGACTATTGCTCTTGATTTGTTTACAAATAGTTTGTGATAAACTTAGTGCTGCCAATTTGAAAGTAAATCCAGAGAAATGTGTGTTCTGTAAAGAGTAATTTACTGTGAACCTGGAATCAGCACAGGAATAGATGTTTTTATCATTGGAGAGGAAGAGAAACTGTGCAGTAGCCACTCCAGTGACAGGAAGCTCCTTTGCCAGCTTGCTAATCTTAGAGAATCATGGCAGAATCAGCACAAAAAGATGCAATGCTTTCAGTCACCAGCATAATACAATTTGGATTTTCTTTGGAGGCTTGAAAGGTTTTTGTTCCTGTTTATGTGTTAGCTTGCCAATTTTATCCAAGCCCCTTTTGGCCATTGGTCACAGATATTTGTACTTCTGCTTTGGGTGTAGATTGGATGTGAGAACAGTGCGGGACTGTCTTAAAAGCATGGAAGATTATTACAGCTGAAGTGTGTGTGCTTGTAGGATAAATGGTTGTAACAGTGGAAAGGGACCGCTGGCAATGGCTACAGCTCTGCAGCATTTCCATTTTGAGAAATGTTGTTAAAGGACACCCACAAGTCCTTGTTAGACTGGAAAAATCTGGGTTGTTTTCCCGATAGCTGGACAAATCCCAGGACCCTCAGTCATGAGCACAAGCATGGTGGTACCAGTGCCCTACAGGGCTGAGCTCTTGCAGCATCTGAATGGGAATGGCTGTCCAGACATGCTTGGGAGGAGGTGCCAACTCCTCTGTAATTCACAGGAGGGCAAATGTTACAGAGGAAAAGAATTCTCGAAAACACTAGCATAAGATGTGATTAGAAAACCCTTGAGCAAATGGAGGCACCTTGCTAAGAAATCTGATTCCATTACTGCCAAAGGCATTTTCTGCCTGCACTGACTGAGGTGAAGTTTAATAAATGATGCAGCAAGAGGCAGTGATTAGCTGGGCAGGCTGTGCCTGTCTCAGAATGTCAAGACTGAAGCAAAAGCAGCATTTCTGTACAACAAAATGTTGGCAGAATACAGAAAAGTGATGAAAAATAACTGTGTTTTCATTGCACAGGAGGCTTCCTGTGAGACATGGGAATCTCAGGGAATAGTTCTGTTCTGAGACAAACATGTTGGTAGCAGTGGGCTGCTTTCTAAAAGTTTGAAAGTCATATAATTCGGAACCAAGAAATAGCAGGAATAATGGAGGGATGGAGATTGTAGTGAGCTAGTTCTTTATGCTGAGAGTATCACAGACTAAAAGGAAGAACATCATGTTCAGAGAAGTCCACAGAATTTGTGTCATTGTTAGAAATATGCAAAGATTGGTTGGGGCTGGAAGGCAGAGTCACACCAGAGATTGGAATGGGTTTGTGCTGCTCGTTCCTTTGAACTGTTTTCTTCGGGGCACTTCTGAAAAAAGCAGGAATTTTCAGGGATGCCAGTGCTTGTGGAGCTGGATTGACAGAAGAATGCAGTGAATTCAATGAATGGAGATAAGCATTTTTAGTCCTTATCAAATAATTTTATCAGGGCTCTTCATTTAGAAGACGATTTGGTCTTCATCTTTAGAATGCTTTAGTCTTGGTACCTTCAGAAGACAGACATATTTGCTTTGCTGTAGCTGTGGGCAGCAACACAAGAACTTTGTATTTTCTTGTCTTCTAACAAAGTAAACTTGTTCTTTGGAGCAATCCCTGATTCTCATCCCTTCCCCTAACTTCTCCCACCATGTTTCTTGCTGCAGATGGACTGATACAGAAACAAATGCAGGATTAATAGAGGGTAACCCCAGGAAAGTGTAAC
Source organism: Vireo altiloquus (assembly GCA_013396875.1). Taxonomy (NCBI): domain Eukaryota; kingdom Metazoa; phylum Chordata; class Aves; order Passeriformes; family Vireonidae; genus Vireo; species Vireo altiloquus. Next base: position 959,826 of record VZRF01001110.1, on the reverse strand, counting down.
GGAGTTAAACCTAAACCACAGAACTTCTCAGGGGAGGATTAACACGCTCTCCTCAAACCAACACACCAAACAAACAACAACCTTGCCAGCAGCAGGCTCACAGCAAAAGTCATTAGGGAGTCTTTCTGTTGGAAGCAGAACATGGTCCAGTTTTATTTAAAAAGCAACCTTTCTGACAGAGGTTGGTAAGGGATGTTTTGAGGAACCAGGCCAGGGAATACAGAGAGACTAACTTCCCTTCCCTTGCAGAAAGGATCACTACTACGTAATGAAGACCTAAAGTAGGGGTTTTAAAAAAAAAAGAAAAAATTTCTCTCTTAGGCTTCTTGTCTAGAAATGTGTAACTTTCCATTGTAATACCTTCCTTAGGACTGATGAAATTCTATTTTGTGAGACTAAGATCTTATACATTGTCTGAAATGTTTCAATTAGTTGTATTATTTAATGTAGTTACAAGGTTGGCAATGGCAAGAACTAGTTTAAAACATACTCTTTTAATAGTTAGGAATACTGGGATTTGTACCCAGAGCTAAGATCTAAGGTTTGCGTACCATTAGTGGCCTGTTCTCACAGGAACCTCTGTGCGTGGCACTTGAATCCTTGTAAAGAAGCTGTATCTCTGACAGCTATGTCACCAAGACCTTTGACAATATTAATGAAATACTACTTCCACCTTGAAAACATTGTTTTTAAAGTATCTATATAAAGCCTGTTTGCAGGTTTTCCAGTTGTTCTGCTCCAGCAGAGAGCACTTTTGTTACTGCTGGCACAGAGCCTATTGAATCATCTGCAGCTCAGCTCTAGGCTACAGAACCTAAATCCCTTCTGCTTTTCTTTCTAATGCTTAAGTGTCTCTTGAAACAGTACACATCTGTTTTGTTTACTTTCTTGATATCTAGCTCTAGACAAAACAGCTTTTGCACTGCAAATTTCACATGATTTTTGAATGCTGTGTGGGGAGAGTTACCATAATCCTCTCTCTTTAAAAAAATAATTCTTACATTGATGGATCATGATAAAAAAAATTATTTGGCACACAATTTTAGTCAAATGTGTTTGTCTTCAACAAAGCGGTGAAAATCAATATGGAAATAATGGTTAAATGTCACGCTAAACGTCTATTTCAGACAAACTAATTACTGAGTTTCAAAGTTTCTAACTTAGAAAAGCCCAAAAAGAGGTTTGTGATCTCGTGCTTGAAAAAGGTATAGTTGGTTTAAATTTAAGAATAGTCAAGAAAAACTCTTATTTCTAAATAAGAAAATTAGGAGAGGAAGAACTTTGAAAAGTTGCATTTTTCTTATTATACCATGGACTTCTAACCTTCTTTCATAGAAGGTTACAAAAATAAGGCTGGAATGTGCCTTCCCAAGGTGGCCCAGCCCATTGGCTGCCCCAGGCCAGCCAGGCCCACACCATTCCTGTCAGACCTCTTGGCTTTAAAACTGTGCTGGAAGGGGAGACAGTGATGCAACCAGCCCCACCAGCCCTTCTGCCTGTGATTCTAGCAAATCAGTCGAAATCAGCAAAAACATGCAGTTAAACAAGAGAGTTTAACTTTCTTCATTTTTGGGAAGCATGTAGCTCTCTCTAGCAGCTCCATGCTCTGTAGTTTTGTGTTCACACAGAGCAAGGACTCCTGTGTAAGCACAGGTGTACATGGCTCAGGGTGACATATTCAGGGTTATAAAATGTGATTTACCTCAGGATTTGCCTTGGTTCTCTGGTTGTGGCATAGGCAAGGGAAAAAAAATTAATGCAATTTTAAAAAAATTAACTGATTCTAGACTAAATGACAGAATTACAGCAAAGGCATAATTTCTGAGGCCAGTTTGTCAGGTCACAGAACCTGCTAGAGTGCACTGCATCCAAATTTCTTTGGAACAGACTTATGCTGAGGATTGTGTCGCTGCTGTACTGGGGTAACTCTGGACAGCATTTAACAGCCAGGCCCTGCAGTTCGCTCAGAAGTTAAATTAGCCCTTAAACTTTTTGTCTCAAAGCTTTTCAACAGGAATGAAAAGAAACTACTGTTATACTCAAGAGAAGCAATGGGGGTCCTAGAATCAACCCACTATATCTGTCTAGGCTTTTAATTAAAAGACCTCATTTAATTTTTCAGAGGATTTTGGCAACTTAGGAAGCTGAAAGATAATAGTCTTATTCACTGTGAAAATACCTAATGTGATTTGCTTATAGGGCAAATGTTTCCAGGGATGGATATGCCCCAGGGTAGGTGGAAACTTTACTGCAGCTTTGGCTGCAGCAGGACAGTAATGCTGGGGGTGACAGAGCTGTCTTCATGGATTGCTCTGAAATTCAGAGTTCAGTAAATAATATGAAGGGGCTTAAATTAGGCAGTCAGTTTATATTAGGAATATTTTTGTACACCCTGATTTTTGCTTTTCCTTCTCAAGCTGCAAAAATCCCTTAGATTTTAATAACATTCTGCTGAAGTTAACCTGAAAAACTATCATTTTTAATAACACCACTAATCAGAACTGTGTTTATATCTCAGATGGTGCATACACACTTGAGCATTAAGAACCAGAAATACTAGCAGCTAGGAAATTTGCTTTCCTGGCACTTGGGAAATAATCCATTTCAGGTGATCAGTTCTGTCTTGAACATTTGTTTGTTTTTCTCAATTATATTGCATATGGCTTTTGTGTGCTAAATTAGTAGCTCTTCTGTTTCTATAAGAATAAGTTTTACTAACTCTCCTGGTTAATGCTGTAGGGTTTTGGGGAAGCTCTATGTGACCAGTTCTGTTTCTGATACCATGCTAAAGGATGCTCTTTAATCTGTGGCTACATTTGTATTAATAAGCCATCTGGCACAACAGGAGGGTGCCTGTAATGTGAACTAGTCCATGCCGTGGGCTAGCTCAGCTCTGCTCCCACAGGAGCAACACCCAGCAGCAGGCCAGGTGCATTCAGTGCACTCTTAGAGTGCATCCTCTGATTTGAGTTTCATCTGAAAGGAATCCAGCTGGTGCACTCTGGAAACCAAAGTGGAGTCTGCCAGGCTGATAGGGAGAGTCACTTCAAAAGCTGCCTCCTGCTCCAAACTAAAATACTTGGGCAGGCACACCCTGCCCATGCAAGGGCCCTGCTCGCTCTGCACCCCAGCCCCTCCACCACATGCCTTTGCCCCCAAAATACACCCTGCTGGGGAAAACACAGCTCTCTTCACTGTTTCTGCTCTTGGTAGCATGCCAATATCGCCTTCTAAAGTCAGCTTTTTCTTCATCTTGGACTGTGTCTTTCATATTAATTGATTCACTGGCTCTTACATTAGAAAGGGTGGTGGAGGAGAGTAAATTGCAGCTCTGATCATTGCTTGTGGATTCCCAGAATGGTAATGTTTCTCCTTAGAATGCTGCATTCATTCATGCAAGAACCTACACGTGTGGATGAAATTCATCTATGTATGAATCCCACCACAGGCAATGGAAAGTCTGCTGTATATGAGCTAATTGTACATGTGAATTGACAGTGTCAGGACAATAGCACTGAGCCTCTGTTTCTTGATGGGGGCTGATGCCTTGTTGTGCACCTTACAGCAGAGTAAGGAAAAGGATTTATGTTTTTTTTACTCCTATAAAGAATGGATTCCTTTACCTTTCTATGCTTTCTTCTCAGAAAAACTTAACTGCATTTTGCAAGCTTACAAATGCATTTTTTCATTTTCGTATAGATGTCTTAAAAGATTAATTTCTCCCTGAAGATATTTAGGCAAGGTGGAGGGAGAGATTGATCATTTCCAGATGTTCTTTGCTGACAGGCAAGAAAAATTCTGCTTCGGGTTAACACTTGTGAATATATTTTAAAAATATACATTTTGTATACAAAGCTGCCAGGGAGAGCACAAGCCAATGCAGCAGGGGCTGAGACACACAGATTTGCAGTGTCATAGCTGCATTGATAAGGTAGAGCTTGCCCCTACTGACTGGGCTAAAAGCCTTGGGAACTTCCCTCCCTGTAATCGCCTATGGACAAGCAGGGAAGATGGATGTGCTTTTTAGACAGTGAAAAGCACACATTTTCACACCATGTGCAGTGTGCTTTGAGGTAGACACTTGGCTCCACAGTGTTTACTGAATCAGACATATTAAAATAGATAATTCACTGTTTCTTTGATGGTTTGGGAACATTTCATACTGGGATTCCTAAACATTGCACACTAAATTCTGGCAAGACTTGGCAGAGCGAATGACAGGTAGTTTGATTTCAGGCTTCTGGGAAGTACCTCAAATTAGCAAAGCAGGAAGAGCTGGTGTCCTACACGTTACCTGGGAAGACAGCCAGGCTGATAGAGCAAGTGGGCACTGGTGTCCTGCTCCCTGTGTGTCCATCTCCCTTCCCACAGTGCATGAGCAGCACTCCAGCGTCACACCTGCAGTTCCTAGCCCTCTGCGTCTGCACAAGCAATGGATGCTCACTCTGATACTGGCTCTCTTGCCTGGCAGTAGTCTCCAATGGCTACAGAGGGAGGACTTCTTAGTGGTGAAAGATGAGCATCAATCAGTTCTGTAGGAAACCCTAATGCCTAGAAGAGCAGATTCTTTTTCAGTTGGTTCTGGTCTCTAAGGCAACAGCATCCTAAGCATGGGAAGTAACAGAGCTCATGCCTGTCAGCAGCAAAGGAAATGCCTCCTTGGGAAGCAGTCCTTCATAACCACTGTTGTTATGTTCTCAAATGGTGTATGGAACCAGCAACACCACTGGAGACCAGGATGCCTTTATGAGCCACAAGCTGGTTTTCACTGGGTGAGCAGAGGAGGTGGGAGCAGTCAGCCCCGCATGTTGCCTCCCTGTGCCCACTGAATCCTGGAGGAATGGGTTTCCATTGGAATGATCAGTAAACCTGTCTACATTCAGAGGTTGCTGACTGCTAAGACTGTTTTAAGTAACTGACAGACAAAAGACTGATAAACCCATTTTCCTGTCTAGAGAGGGCTCTGCCCCTGTGAGTGGCAAAGCTCAGAGCCCTGGGAGCATTGCGGGCAAAGCCCTCCCAAGACCCAAGGAAGAGGTGTGTGAGGGTTGCAGTGGATGCGAGGTCTAGAAGTGGTGAAGGTCTGCTTCAGGAAATTAATCTTCTTTGGAGCTGTGTCATGGCACTAGTCCCAATGTCCCAAGCCCCTGCAGTAAGCTCAGCTGTGACAGAGTAAAAGTGGGGAAAGAAGTGATAAGGGGAAGACAGGAGGGGGGCATAGTTCTCTGTGGTCTTTAGAAGCCCATATGGTCTTTAGAAAGGAAAAATATGCTAGCTTAGAGCATGAATTGATTTCTTATATTCAGGAGCAGGCAAAGTGGAGGGGAAAGATGACTGAAGTCATCTTGGAGTGTTTTCTCTGAGAGCAAGATGTTGATAGGAGGAAGGGGCAGGACTGAGGAAGAAAAAGGAACATTCCTGGTTTTGTCCATAAAGAAGAACAATGTGCTGTGCAAAAGAGGGCTTTGAATCCTGAGATGAGGTGTTGATGATATTGAGGTGTTAAAGCTCTGAGACTTGATAGTGTAGTTAACAAAACATCCACTTTACTGCCTCAGTTGAGTTGCTGAACTGATCTGTCACTTTTGGGATTGTTCATAGAGCTTTGCAGGACACAGTTTTGGTGTTTGCTTAGGGTTCTTTTTTTCCTGAAATACATGTATGAAGATCTGAAGCACATTCAGGGTATGTTTCCCCAGGGTTTTATTTTCTCAGCCTGCTTTGCCCCACCAACAGCTGCCCAGGTGGAGTTCTGTCTGTCACACACGTGTGCAAGGTGCCAGCTCAGAAAGGCTGCAGACTGGTAATGGGGTTTCAGTGCATGACTTAGCCTGTGACACCTGATGAACTGCATGCTTGATTAGAATGTGCTATTTGGGGATACATCTTCCAAAGGGATGCTAAAATTGGCAGCTTTACAATTTGACCTGATTTTCTTTTGTTGCTGGTTGTGAAGACAGAAGCCACTACACAGTTAAAATCTGTTTTGTTTTGTTTGTTTGGGTTTTATTTTGAGAAGAAGTGGGATAATTTTAGTTCTTCAGTACTAAAAATTAGACCAAAATCCTGGCAACTGTACAACATAAATGAGCAACCTTGCAATAAAGGGTTTTTTGTCACCTTGGAAACACAGTTTGAATAAGCTACTTGGAGTAATTTTAGTTTCAGACTTCCCTCTGTCCTTGTCCCTCCCATGCAAATTCTGTTTTTACACTCAGTATATCTGGTTTAAATGTGTTTCTTTCATATATAGACAACAGTGGAATTTGCCAGACAAAAGTGGAAGAACACTGAAAATGATCTTGCACATGATGTTTCAGAGCAGAAACTGCTGTTTGGAAACATACAAAGTTAAACCCATCCAAAAATAGATTTTAAAATTGGTCATTTTAGATCTCACAGCTCAATGTAAAAAACCCAGAAGCTTAACTTTAAATAATTGTTTTTTACATACCAGTCAGTCTTGTTATTCTGGAGAAGAATATGGCATTCAGGAAACAAATTTTTTCACTAAGAAGGAAAGTTGAGAGGCTAAATAAGGAGAAATATACACTGAAAAATTGATGTAATCTATTAGATATACATGGTCTTTCAGAATCCCCAGTATTGTGATATCCATGTGAAATTTGTTGTATTAAAATGCTATGGGTCTCTGTTGTGAACATTACACAGATTATGCTGTGGCATATCTGGAAACTCAAGTAATTAGAGAAGAGATTAGGATAAAGTAGTGCTTCTATCCAGTAAAGAATGTAAATATTTTGAATATTTTCAATAGCTCACACTTCTCTAACAGATCTCACCTGAAGAGTGCCCTTACTGTGAGTGCTCACAAGAGAAAGCACAGAAAACTTTGTAGCCTTTCCCAAATACCTGAAATCAGCTGAGACACACTGACTTTCCACTCCCATGGAGACAATATTTCAATGTGAAAAGTAAATTGATTTTCAGTTATTTGGAAGAGTAACTTGCATTTGACTATGTATTTTATTGTCCAGGTAATATTCCTGGAAGCTCAGAGGAACCTGTGCAGGACTGGCTGGTGATCCCTGTGCCAGTGCCTGGTGTCACCTCTGCCTCCAGCAGTGTGGTCTGCTAGGCTGGGCAGGGAAAGGTGCCACCCAGGACCATGTGCCATGGAGCAGCCACAAGAGACCAGCAGGGCATTACACCAATACATCACATGAGACACGACGAGAGAGAACAGCTGACTAATATTTGGGTTAAATTTTTGGAAATGCTTCCTGACCAGAGAGGTTGTTGGGATAATAACAGGACCATATAACTTGAGATAGTTAAACACAGATGGATGTGAATATGAGCAAATGGAGGACATGTGTGATTAAGAGAGCACAAATAAGATTTTAAATCTATTTTTCACCTCCATTTTCTTGGATTCTGTTTTGTCTCCCGGGAGTGACTGAATATTATGATGGACATTAATAATTAAAAGAAGCTTGACCATAGCACTTTGCCATGAGCTGCTGTGCTTCTGCCATTCCTTGTTATCACAGCAGTGAGCAAGTGCTGGGAGCAAGCTGTCAGCAGATGGTAGGCAGCAACTCTGGCAAGTTTGCAAATAAGGGACTTTCCCTGCTGCAGCCAGCTGCGTCAAGTATTAATCTCCTTGCTGCACTGCTCTTTACAAGTCAAGAAAGCTCATCAGGTCAAAACATGTATTCCATACTGGCTATCCAAAGCAGGAAAACCTTTTTCTCTGATGAAACACAGTTTTACTTGATAGGTGCACTCCAGGACATGCAAAAAACCCTCCATGGTTCCTTACCATTAACTTCTCTGATTGCTCCGTCTGATGCACACACAATGGTGAGAAAAAAGATAATATTTCACATATGAAATTCCATAGATCTCCCATCAGCCTGAGGTGATATTCTGTGTTTCTCTGGCTTCCCCCCTCTCCCCTCCCCCATTTATTTTGGCTTTGTAACACACAGGATAACTATAATGAAATGATCTTATATGCACACATGTAAAGTTTTTAGAGTAATAAAATTATTTCACTTACATAAAAGAGAAAAATAGACTAGGTCCTTTCAGGTTTTGAAAGACATTCCCAAATTTTGCTTACAGAAACTTAAAATTTAAGATTATGAAAACACATCTTTAAGGCATCCTTGTCATTATCTTAAATACTCTGAGCACAGCACACTATATACAGTTCTTAAAAAGGATCAGTCTTTCAATTTAAGGATGTTTCCACTTCTCTTTCTATATATTGCTTTTCCTGATACCATATTTAGAAGTCCTCTCTACTTTGTTCTCATGAGAAAGTCAGAGTTTGGAAGTTGATGATTTGAAAAATCACTATTTCTAATGCTAGAAGTGGAAGAAAGGGAAATCCACTTTCTCAGGTCCTAAGAAGATGCTAATTACCTGTGTTCCCCAATCTGGCATTTCATTGGCTGATAGTAGGTAAATGGAAATCATTCAAGATATTGTTAGAGTGTTGTAAGTTTTGCAGGATTTTTAATAAATAAACTTTGCGTATGCAGCAGGTTTTAAGGCCCTGTGCATAATGTGATTTATGATAGATGTACCTTGCAACATCCCCTGGACTGTGCTGGGTGGTCTGGCAGAGCCAGCTGTGCTAAGGGTCTGCAGGTATTACAAGCTCCTGTTCAATATTAACAGGGGCTGCTAAAGGACACAGCTCAAAAACCATGTAGCTTCGGCTAGATGGGGGATGAGATTCACAAATGTTATATTTAATCTAAATTTGGATTAATAGCCAAATTCAGTGAGAGCCTAAATGGTGTTGGAGACTCTGTGAAGGCACAAGGCCAAGGAGAAAGATGGACCACAGGTGGACATGGGTGAGAGCTCTGCTTCTCTGTCCTCCCGGGGCAGAAATGGTAGGACCACACAAATATGGTCCTGGCCTAAAGACATAGGAAAAAATAGATAGAGAAATGCTTATTTAGTGATTTCATTTCCTTCACAGAAAATCTTCTGATGTTTTGAGTGAAAGTTTGAAGCTATTTTTCTTTTGACCAAGTAGATAACTTGGTGATCTTTAGTAGATATTTGCTGATCTTTACTTTCACTTCAGGCAAGGTTGAGTGCCACCAATCTGCTGGTTTTTTCTCCATGTTAGAAGAAGGTAATTGTGGTGATGGTCATGATAACTACTATTTTTACTGTATGGGTAATGATTTGGCTTCTTTATATCCAAAACACTTTGGTATTTTTAGCATATCTTCAGTGCGACTGACATCCTACCATAGCACTGGCATGTTGTAAGATTGCAGGCAGAGGTGGTAATGACAGCCCTGAAGTTCAATGACATGTTTTGAAAAACTCATAGAGATGTTAACTTGCATTCTCTAAAAAGTCAAATACTAACTTTAAAGAATACATGTAAGATGCTAAAAAGAGCATGAATTACTGTCTTATTTCTGCATAATAAAAGTAAAGAAGGCAGGGAACTGTTAACATTCCTGCTGCTTAAGTTAGCTGGTAACTATGAACAGAAGAATTTCCATCACATTGCTCATTTAAATCTAGGTTTATCTTATATGGCTTTTAAAATCCTTTCCTGTTTAATTTTAATTACAGTTTAACAGGACAGGTAGACCATGCCCGTGGAAGCAATGGGCTCAGCACTTCACATAAAGGCAGGGTAACCATCCTGAATCTGTAGGTCACATTGCCAGAGGCCAGGTGGACCATGACACTGGAGTCAGAGAAGAACTGATGGTGGCAGTGGCTTCTCCAGAAGTGTGTTACCTCCTGGTGAGAAGGCACCCACGTTTTGTTGGACATGGCCAAGCAACAGCAATGCAGGTGTAGTGCACCAGGTGTAAGGTCTCGACAGTGGTGCCTCTTAAAGCAGTTTTGGTTGAAGAAGGTGTCTGGAAAGGATGCTCTGTAGCAGCCAGTAGGTAGAGCCAAACACTTCACTGCTCTTGAAGTCTCTAAAATCTGCTTTTAGAAAGGACAACTCCAACTGCAAGTATTTTCAGTGACAAGGGAGCAGATGGTGGACCCATTTTGGTAATGAACACCTTCACCTTTGTCCAGCCTGTTGTCTATCAGCCTCCTCAGGTTTAGAATATAAATGTTCTATTCTCCCATTGGTTTGTCTTCTTAAGATAAGCAGCTGTATTCTGGGCCTCCAGGGTGCCTTGGCTAGCCAGTTCAAAATAGGGTGGGGGGGTAACAAAGGTATGGATGACTGTAGTGGTGTCTGCATCTGAGAGAAATCAGTCATTTGGCAGGCTGGAGATAAGACACAGCTATTAGCTGCCTGATAGAGTTTCATGGGACTCTTATTTCAGTCCGTTTTGATGTCAGGAAGGCAGACGCTTTCAATAAAAAGAGTGCTCATAGATTTTATTGGGGCATTCAAATGCTTCCAGTTCCCAGCTGTCATCAACTCCACTTCAGTCATATAGTTGTCACTTTATCCCTCTGTCTGCGACAGGTCTTGAGAGAAGAAAGATAGTGATTTGTTAAGCTTTAATGAAAAGGAGACTCATTCATGTTTCCAGACACTTTTAGTTTTACTCACATGAATCCCACCAAAGGAAAATAAAGTACATCTTTCCACAGGTACTTCCTAAATTAATAAGAAACTATTATTTCAGATACATCTGAGAAGATCTTGTACACTATGAGAGATGGAATTTTCTGAAGTCAGACCGAAGCAGTTCAAAACCAGTCCCCAAGTGTGTGCAGAAATGAAAGCCTGGATGCTTAGCAAAGCACAACTCCTTCAACCTATCTGCTGAGGCAGAGCTTATCTCTGACACTGTCAGCAAGGCTGGAAAGGTTATTTTTCAGTCTTGCCCAAACACTGCTACCTATGCATCAGGATCTTTGCCAGGGATATCCTTCTGATCAATGCATTTTTTTCCCAACTGAAATTGGACTTTTTACCTGTTCAGTTATTTACAGTTCTCACATTATCAACTCGGCAAAACTTAAGTGATTGGCGAAATCTCAATCTGTTAATGAAAAAAAACTTGTAAAAACATTTCTCTATGTACCATCAGAAGAATACTGTTTTCTCTGTTAAAAGTTACACTGTTTAACTGGTCCTAAATATCCACCAGTCTCCTAACAAGAAGCCTCTTTTGAGTCAATGCAAGCTCTAGTCCCATCCTCTTAAAGTAGCTTTTACTTTTTGTAGAAGGCCAAGTAAAAGGACTTACATTCAGCACTGTGTGCTTTGCAGCTCCTGAACAAAACATGCTGAGCTGAAAACAAAAGTTCAGCTTTGACTCTTACTCCACTGGCTCAAGTTAGTTCCAGACAGAGCCTTAATGTTACTTTATCTGCAGAGGTTTTTTTTGTGTGATCAATGCCAACTCTGTTGGGCAAATACAGGATGCATAGGGATTTAAAAAAAATCCAGCTGCCAGCAAGAAAAAGTGCTTTGTAACCACAGTTTGGAGTGGAAACAATTTTCTAAGATACAGATCAAACTGTGTTTATAGACTCAACTATTGGCAGCTTTTCACCAAGCTATTTCCTGTGTGCCTATTGCATAGAGGAATAATCTAAATGCTTAAACTAACATTTAAAACCATACAAAACATGAAGGAAATACTGTGTGAAACAGCATGGAAAACACAATGGTGTTGAATTTTCTTTTGTTTCCATAGCTAATACTCATGGGAGAAGGCAGTAAGTACTGCACACCAAATGCCAGTACTCCAGTTTTTTGCAGGATTTGGTCCTTATTCTAGCCAGTAGTTACTTTCTACTAATATTGTTTTAATTGCTGAAATATCCAAGTGACAAACATTTACAAAAATGCCTCCTAAATTAGAGGAACTTGCTAAAAGTTAAATACTGTTACTTCAAGTGCAGCAAATTATTATTCCATAGTAAAATAATTCAGACAATCAAAGGCACACATAAACAGAATGAATCTGGTTTCCTGTTAGGACAGGTGGAAAATGTGAAGGTCTTAAGATAAGAGTCAAGGTAGATGTAAACTGGTTTGCTCAGTTTGAAATGGTTGCAACAAATGTTTCTTGCAGAAAAAGCCCAGAATTCAGCTGCTAGCTGTTTTGAATCTTTTTGGTGTTTTTCACTGGGGCAGATTTCCTCTCTCAGATTTCAAATGCATGCCCTTTGCTTCAGGCATGCATGTGCTGGTGGCACAGCTCACCTCCTGATAGCATCAGTAAGGTCAGGGCAGTCAAGCTGTGGTGCCCATGCAGAATTTTAACAGGGATTTTGTCACCGGTGTTCTGCTTGGCTGGACTTCATTTCGTCTATCCAAACCATGTCTCAGCTAGGGAGCATGGCAGCTCCAGAAGAAGAAAACCTTATGGTTAAGAAAGTGATTTAGGTTGGATGGAACCTCTGGAGTTTGTCTTGTCAGCCCCAGTACAGAGCAGGAGCCATGTAGGTGACTTTGGCCAGGGCCAGACAAGTTTCCAATGCCTCCAGGACAGAATTCCCAGAATTTCTGGGCAACCTGTTTTGGCATCTAATTAGGACACGCACAACAACAAAAAAACCCATGAAATTTGTTTATACTTTCCCTCTTCGACTGTATCCTTACAGATCAGTTCTGGGAGGTATAGTAAAAGCCTTAGCTTTACATACTGATTCCAGCTGGAAATCAAACATTTTTGTTGGGAATGAAAACCACCTAAACAGGTGAGATCAGTTCAGGTGAGGTGGTGCTGGGCTTATCCTCTACCTGGGCCCTTGGGTAATGAAGAAAATGTAATTGTGAATGAATTTGCTGGAGACAGATGCATTAATTGTGCACAGCAAGAGTGCTGTCAGAAAAGCACTGATAGTTTTGTGTTATGCATTTGTTGCACGCTAATTTGCCCGAGATGCAGTTCCAAACCCAGTCCATGGGTGCTGCAATGCAGCTGTCAGAGGGAGCAGGATCTGAGGCCACAGGGACAGAGGCCAGAGAGATCCCTTGGGACTCACAGCTCCTCATCTACAGAGCAGTGAGTACTGGGACCATCCAACCACCACCATCTCTTCTGGGATTTTTCCTAACCAAAGGCATCCTGGAATGGTTTTACACCTTGCTCTGAAACCCGTACACAGGTATTTCACAATATGTGTATTTAAAGGAATGAAAATTATTTCAAAAGACAGGATGGCAAAATAGCATTTCAAGTTGTTGCACTCTCACATATGGTAACTATGGTCAGATTTATTTTAGGTTAAGGGAAATCACAACTACTCTGTAATGAGTTGTTTTTACATTGTAGCGATACAGGTATTACTGGGTTACTACTGTTGGTGTCACATATAAAGATTCAAAATTTTGATCTAATTTTGTTCTTCTAGAAGATTTTGTTCCAGATGAGCAAATTGTTAGACCTTCTTCAAAATTTGGTAAGAGAGGACATCTATGAACATGTGTGATGTTCATATGTAGCATGTTGCTGTCTCTAGACCCAAATGAGCACTTCCTTTGGCCCAGGATTTGAGGCAGTGCTGGGCATGCAGAATGCATGGAATGCCTGTCTGCTCCTGGCTGCCTTCCACAGAGAGGTGACAGCCAACCTACGGCCAACAGGTAGGAGATGGCAGTGGATCCCACAAGGCACCCACAAGGCAGGTGTACTGCAGTTTGTTTTATAGCTATGCTACAAAAAGCTGCAAAATATTGTCCTGAATATAATGAAATTAAATGTAGGAGATGTAGACGCAGGTACAAGTTAACCAACAAAACTGTCTCAGTAATTTATCTTGGTAAAAAATGCCACATCATCTCCTAAAATCAGTTTTGAGGGGCTGTGCACTTGCTTATGGGATCAATGCAGGATGTAGCTGAGCAGCACGTACACTACAACTAGATTTATGCCCACTTGAACAGCCTCAGGACGTTATTTGCCCTGTCCTAATGCTGTTTGTCTTCTACCAGCGTGGCATTTGGGCTGGGATAGTAACAGCTTCTAACAACGAGGCCAACTCCATCCCCGCACGCCATGCCTGCAGAACCTGCGGAGAACCTGCCGGGAAGAGAGAACTGCCACATGCACGGCCTGACCCCACGGGGCAGAAATAAGTTTTCAGCCCACAGATTTGTTTCTTTGGGGGCGGGGGGATGCAACATCAAGGAAAAAGAAGAATTTAAAATATGCTGCGACTCCTTTGGTCTTTGTCAAGAAATGCTACGCACATGGCTACCGAAGGAGATGATGACACTGAGGGCCGCCGTGGGGAACAGGGTACCGATGGGGAGTCTGTGCCCGCGCAGTGCCCAGGGCCGGGGGTACATCATTCCCGAGCTCCTCCGGCGGGCACGGCCTGGGCCCTGGCGCGGCTCCGGGGGTACGGCATGCCCGGTCCCTGCAGCGGGGAGGGTCCGGGCCCCGGTGTGGCTCCGTGGGCACGGCATTCCCGGCCCCTCGAGCGGGCACGGCCCGGGCCCCGGCGCGGCTCCGTGGGCACGGC